>CM076572.1:294209580-294664648 GCA_034641835.2 Pinus albicaulis
CAAAACTTTTACTTTTTCTTGCTTCTAAAACCCATACGCTACTTTCCTGAAACAGACTCGCGTATAGAAAGTGAAGCATATAAAATTTTCATCTTCCTTCATTTCCTCCTGAGCTTGTACCTCCTGTACCTGTCCTTTCCACATCAGATGCGCTGTCAGAAGTAAACATAACCAGAATAATCAAATCAACCATGAGATTCATCATGCATTGCTCCCCCTGTGACGATACATTACTAAATCTCATAATGTATCCCACATCATTCCTACAGTCAATAAGAAAAGTTAGCTTTAGAAGCAGATGACTGCAGTAGGGTCAGAATTCCCTACGTTTCTGATCGGTCCTCTATCTTGAATTGAGTGTTTTCTTCAAGAAAATCATTGTCTTCTAGAGCATCCATAAAAAAATCCTTTTCTTCTCTAGATTGATTCTTATTCCATCCCTCCATCTTTTTCCAGATTTGTTTAAACTTTCTATTTGTGTGCTGGAAGTTATCCAATTTCTCATATCTGCTCACCCTGCATTCCTTTTCTACATGTCCATACTTGTTACAAGAATAACATCTCATATGTCCAGAAAAGTAACCATAAGAATCATAATGAGTATTTCTAATCTTCCTCCTTTTACAATCAGCTGCTTTATGTCCATACTTGTTACATGAGAAACAAAATCCCTTGAAGCTACCAGAGTACCTTTCTGAATAGAATCTGTTTGTTTGTGGCTGAATTGTTCTGCTTCTGCAATTTGCTGCAACATGCCCATAGTTATGAAATTTAAAACATTCAACGTTCTTGAATGAATTCCTTTGAGAATTCATGATTGTTGGTTGATCTTTTGACTCTTTCAATACTTCAAATTTTGCATTGATGTCCTTTGATTCTTTAGCACCTCCTTGTGAGCTAGATTCTCCTTTAACAGTTTCATGGAAACCAAGACCAAGTTTGATAGCAGGAGACCTTTGATTACTTAGAATATTGTCCAAAATATTAGTACTATCATAAAACCTCAAAAGTTTTACCTTTTCTTCTAATTTACCTTTGAGAATGTTTACCTCAACCTCCAAGGCTTGACATTGCTTTGTCATGCTTTCTTCTTTCCTTCTTCCATCTTCTACTTGATCCTTCAGATTTAGAATCTCTTCTTTCAGCCAATTTTCGTTCTCTTCACATGTTTGTTCCAGCTCTTCATTCTTTTTAGTTGATTTTTCCAGATCTTCTTTGAGAGAGATGATTTCTGCTTCAAGGTCTTCCTTTTCAAATGTTTGTAGAGGTTCTCACCACTGATGCTTCCAAGATCCGCCATGAGAGATGATTGGCACTTTCAAGTCCTTCATTTTGCTGATTTTTCGAGATCTGCATCTAGATCGCGGATTTCCTCTCAGCCTCTTAATTCATTGATGCATAAGATGAACCTGATACTTGGTCCACCTCTTTCATCATCTAACATTTCCTATTTGTTTTTCCATTTGGAGATCATCTCTTTTGTTGATAGGTTTCTGGCTTCTTGATATTTAACTTTGTAGTTCTCTTCTTTAATTCTGAGAGCTTCTTCTAGATCCATAATTTACTTTCACTAACTATCATTGTCAGACACACCTGATCATTCAAGGGATGGACCTCAATCACTATCCGATTCATCTTCTTAATTTTCGTTAACCATGTTTTTTGAGAGATCTCCTTGTTTCAAGTAGGCTTCTTCTTTTGCTTCTTTGCCATGAGCACTTTCAGATCATGGTCAGAATCTTCTTCTTCTTCACTAGACACTTCATCATCATCTTTTTTTGCATAATAGCTCTTTCTCTTTTCAAACTGTTTCCCTTTACCATGTTTTTCTTTATTAGGACATTTAGCAGCATAGTGACCAACTTTTCCACACTCAAAACATTTGAAGGGAAGCTTACCTTTGAATCTTCCAGTACCTAGTTGGAGCTTTCTTACGAAATTCGCTTCTTCTTCATCAGATATATAGCTGGATTCTTTGACAACTTCCTTTTCTTTTCCTCTTGTAGATGCCTTAAAAGCAGCTTCTCTTATTTGAGAAGGACCTCCTTGTCTCATTTCAAAAGCCGTCAGAGTACCATGTAATTGAACAATAGCAAGAGTTTGCAGATCTTGCCTTTATTCAATAGCTGAAACTTTAGAGTCAAATTTTGAAGTCAAAGATCTTAAGACCTTTTCCACCAGAGTAGTATCAGTTATGGTTTCACCCAAATTTCTCATCCGATTACAATATCATCTAGACGAAGAAAGAAACTGGCAACACTTTCATCACTATTCATCTTCAAATTTTCATATTCAATTCTAAGAGTTTGGAGTTTTGCACTTTTTACCTTTGTGTCTCCTTCATAGCTTAGAATGATTTTGTCCCATATTTCTTTTGCTGAATGTAGCTGCATTACTTTAGCAAATTCTGATTCAGACATGCTTCCTAACAAGACATTCACTGCTTTGGCATTGATTTCATACTTCTTCCTTTCTGCTGCATCGGTAGGAATACTTGCTGGGTATTGATAACCTTCTTCCATGATTGCCCATACATCTGCACCAAGACTTTGCAGATATGCTTTTGTTCATACCTTCCAGAATATCAGATTGCTTCCATTGAATAGAGGTGGATTTATAGACATCACTCCTTCTTGACTTCCCATTGTGACGGATCTCCTTCAAGCGATCAAGCTTCTACAGAAGGACCTGCTCTGATACCAATTGTTGGGAAAAATACTGAGAGGGGGGGGGTGAATCAGTATTTACTGCATATTCAAAACTTTTACTTTTTCTTGCTTCTAAAACCCATACGCTACTTTCCTGAAACAGACTCGCGTATATACGCGGATACCCTTTATGAAACTCGCGTATACACAGATATCTAATTATGTCATTAGATCTTCACTTAAATCATTCCATCATTCATTCATCAGATGTTTAATAAACAGTAAACATATGCAGTAAGAACAGAGTAAACCATCACACAAAGCATCACACATGAACACCAGGATTTTAGGTGGAAACCCAAGTCGGGAGAAAACCACCGCTGCAGTTGCTTAGCCTTCAATATTTTATTATAGTGAAAACATATTACAACATATGTGCTGGTGCAGACTCTACCAGCACACAGGCACCCACCTGCGCTCGTTTACCAGCCTCTCCTGGAAGGGAGCTCCAACCCCCTGACTCGTTTACCAGCCTCACCTGGAAGGGAGCTACGACCCCCTGCTCTCGTTTACCAGCCTCACCTGGAAGGGAGCTACGACCCCCTGCTCTCGTTTACCAGCCTCACCTGGAAGGGAGCTACAACTCCCTGTCTGAAGGCTACAACCCTCAGCACCACCTTGGACCACGTTTCATCAATTTTCACACTGGATCCAACAACTTCAATAGAACACAACTTGTAGGCCACGTTTCATCATATTTTCAGACTGGACCCTTTCCATACTTTTAAGCTCAATCATATAACCAAAATGATACAGAAAACTCAACACTGTAGAATACAGATAGCAGTAACACAGCAGAATAGATCAGACATTTCTTACCCCATACTTCAGCGAACCCTAGTTTGTATATGCGCTTTTCTTTCACTGATGTCGCGTATATACGTGCTTCTGTCCACATCAACCCGCGTATACTTCAGTACAAATTACAGAGCTAATTTTATTATGCACATGCGATTTTTCTTCAGCGAAGCCGCGTATATACGCGCTTCCTCTGCGGTGAAGTAGCGTATATATCTTCAACCATTACAGAGCTGCATTCTTCTTTAGATCAGACATTCAGTTCAGATTCAACCCTTTACTTCAGACAGATGTTCGCCTCATCACAGATCCAAGCCTTCCATAAATAGATCTAGCAAATACAAGTACAATACAGATCTAGATCCCCTTCTTCATCACTGGTGCATCATTCATTCATATTTATCATTTAAATGTAACCCTTTCCATTCAGATCTACTTTAGAGAGAAGTATTCATTCAAGCTCAGACATCTTGTACCCACACTCATGATTTGCATAATGAATTCCATCTCTTTATATAGGTTTATCCTTTTTCAATACCATGAGCCAAAACAACATTACTTCCGATGGTATTGCTGGACGAGGTCAATTAGGAGGATCATTAACCAATACAATGGGTCAATACCATGCTGGTTACCCCTGGTTTTGCATTTTTTGAGCGCTTTTTCCCATACGCGACTTGGAACGTTCTTTTCCGCGTGCATACGTGACTTCCCTTAGACAGATCCGCGTATGCATAGAGACATACTCTTTTCATCATACTTTGAGCACATTCTGAATTCCTTTCTTCATTGCATTCTGTGCACACTGTAGATACATCATATTTTCTTCATCAAGAACATATTCTAGCAAGCACAACTTCATCGAGTAAGTTTCCATCCTCTTTATCAAGTGGGTTGCCTTTCAGGGACAACACTCAACATCATAGCATCATATCAGATTTACATCATTTACCAAGCCCATCAAGTCAAGAATAACTTCATCAGGTGGATTTCCATTAAGGACAACACATGTCAACAGTCACATGTATTCATCTTCATTCAGTGGGTTGCCATCAATGACAACACTCTGCATCATATTTCCAACACAGAGACAGAGGAAGATACAGCAAAGGAAGCGCAACAGCAGAAAGCTCTCATTGCAGAGCAGAAGGAAGAAACAGAGAAAGACGAAGAGACAGAAGCAAAGAAAGACGTCTGCAAAGGGAATGTAGAAACAGGGATAGACGTAGAAGCAGAAAAGGAAAAACAACAGAAGAAAGCTCTCAGTGAAGAGCAAAAAGACCAGAACCAATGTCGTTCTGAAACTAATTTTTATTCTAACATTGATTTCAAGTGTGTAGGTACACAGATTTATTATGAAGAAGAGTTAAAGTTTATTGAAACATGGCTTGCAACACCATGTCTAGTTGAGGTCTACACAGAAGCTATAGATATGAATGTTGAATACAACATGCATGACGAACATGTCAATGACATTCTCATGCATTGGAGTTTTGAAGAGATAAGATTTTATTCTAATCCTATGTTCCAGCAGATTGATGATGATCAGCGCATAACAGAAGTCAATATGTGGCAGCAGCCCACATTACAGTCGATTTTCGAAGAAGTCCAGGACATGCTTAGACAGCCTGGAACAGTAAAAGACCTGCACCAGCAAACCAAGAAACCGAGCTTTGGAAGATACAAAAAAGTGAAAATTCTGAAAAAATTTAGAGGCTACAGAATATGGAAAAATAGAAGAAGAAAACTAAGTTTAATTGAAGTAATTTTTTTTTAATTGTAAACCTCGCCGAGACATAGACCACCAGGTATCTTAATTAATTTTTTTGTGGTTGATATTAAAGGGGAGTGTTAAAGAACGTAATCTCAACCACTTTCTAGGTTTCAGATCCGTCAGTCCAAGTGTCCAAGTTTAGTTTAAGTCAGTCCAGTTTAGTCGAGTTTATCTCCAGTTATTTATTGCTGATGTTTCCAATGTAATCTATTTAATCTACTCATAATATTGTGAAGAGAAACTCTCTGCTCTAGTTCATTTTCAGTGTTTCAATTCTTGTCATGGTATCGGAGCAGAGTTGCATAAGCCTCCCTAGAGAACAGTACCAGAGCCACGAAAGAGCAGAAGAGAAAAGAGCAGTATATTGGCACGACTGTGAGCTGATAGGCACGAGAATACACAACATATCCGTGCCAGTTTTATCCCTCACGTGGATTCTGAAAGAGGCGCGACTGTTTCAATCGGGAACGCGCCAATCAGCCAGCAAAAAAATTACTCATACATGTGAAGGTAGAAAGCGTTCCTGTTAAATTCGTTTGTGTTAAAGTTATTTTAAAAAAAGAAAATCGTTTTTTCAAACGATAGGAAGGTCAAGAGCGTGGATTTTAAAAATCGTTTCAAAGGGAAAGGCATTCAACGTATTGTGGTATTGATTTTTTAAAAGAGTAAAAGCCCTTTTTATAAATTTTTATTTATTAAAGTTTTTTTTTTTAAACTTTAAATTGGATTAAAGGGTTTGAAAGAGCATACGGTGAAAGTTTTATAAGAGTGAAAGTTTTTATGAAGAATTTTTTTAAGCTTTAAAAAAAAAAAAAAAAATTGAAATTTGTTCAAAGGTATTTTTAAAGAGTATGTGGTGAAGTTTTTTAAAGAAATCTTTAAAAAAAAGGGCCTTTTTGAGTTTTGGAATTTTTTTTAAGAAAAACTTAACGTTGTGAGAAAGTGAAATTGTGAAAGCCTTGTAGAAGTAAGAGATATTTTGAAGAAGAATTTTTCGAAAGAAAAGTTTCATAAGACTCATTGAAGAGAAGCAAAACTTAAAGCTGTGATGTGAGATGAAAGTGAAAGTTTACAAGAAATTTTTTGAGGAAGATAATTTTTTTTAGAAGGAGAAGTGAAGTTGCATAAGACTCATTCAAGAGCAGCAAATTTTTTTTGAAGAAGCAAGGTATTGATGAATATGTAAACTCGTTTGTTTGTGGAAGTTTGACAACGAGGACATGGGAAAAGCCAAGAGGCTAAAGCAAAAGCAGATTATGTTTGAGATCTTTCTAGATCTGGAAATCAATAGGAAAAAATATGCCTATGCATTAAGATGCATAAAAGACTCAGTTGATGAAAGTATATTTCCCTTGATTTCAGATTCCAAGACAGCCAAGGAGGTATGGGATACCCTTGAGAGATGTTTTGGTACAAGGGGGAGCATTGAACCAAAGGGGAGATTTGAAGACGAAGATGAAGGTGGGTCTGTAGCAGCAAATCTACAGTCAGATGAAGAGTCAGAAGAAGCAGAGAAGCAGCATGAAGTTGCTGTTGAATCCCACTATGCATGGCAACAAGTGGATGAAGAGATTCTAGCAACAAAAATTGCTGACGAAGTTTTAATGATACCAGCAACAATGCTTGCTGATGAAATGGTAAATCCAATGATTGATATGATTGATATTAACTTTGATAATGAATTTTTGGCTAATGATGATTGGTTGCAGATGATGCAACAAAAAGAAGATATTGACATGATGCTATTTGGTGAGATAACCCCACTGCAGTTAGTGGAAGACAACCTGTTTGTAGTAGCACAGGTTAGTGAAGAAGAGACAGAGAAAGAGATAAACACAGAAATAAAGGCAGAGACAAAGACAGAGACAGAGGAAGATACAACAAAGGAAGCGCAACAGCAGAAAGCTCTCATTGCAGAGCAGAAGGAAGAAACAGAGAAAGAGGAAGAGACGGAAGCAAAGAAAGAGGTCTGCAAAGGGAATGCGGAAACAGGGATAGACGTAGAAGCAGAAAAGGAAAAACAACAGAAGAAAGCTCTCACTGAAGAGCAAAAAGACCAGAACCAATGTCGTTCTGAAACTAATTTTTATTCTAACATTGATTTCAAGTGTGCAGGTAGACAGATTGATTATGAAGAAGAGTTAAAGTTTATTGAAACATGGCTTGCAACACCTTGTCTAGTTGAGGTCTACACAAAAGCTGTAGATATGAATGTTGAAGACAACATGCATGACGAACATGTCAATGAAATTCTCATGCATTGGAGTTTTGAAGAGATAAGATTTTATTCCAATCCTATGTTCCAGCAGATTGATGATGATCAGCGCATAACAAAAGGCAATATATGGCAGCAGCCCACATTCAAGTCATTTTTTGAAGAAGTCCAGGACATGCTTAGACAGCCTGGAACAGTAAAAGACCTGCACCAGCAAACCAAGAAACCAAGCTTTGGAAAATACGAAAAAGCGAAAAGTCTGAAACAATTTAGAGGCTACAGAATATGGAAAAAGAGAAGAAGAAAACTAAGTTTAATTGAAGTAATTTTTTTTAAATTGTAAACCTCGCTGAGACATAGACCACGAGGTATCTTAATTAATTTTTTTGTGGTTGATATTAAAGACTAAGTTTAATTGAAGTAATTTTTTTTAAATTGTAAACCTCGCTGAGACATAGACCACGAGGTATCTTAATTAATTTTTTTGTGGTTGATATTAAAGGGGAGTGTTAAAGAACGTAATCTCAACCACTTTCTAGGTGTCAGATCCGTCAGTCCAAGTGTCCAAGTTTAGTTTAAGTCAGTCCAGTTTAGTCGAGTTTATCTCCTGTTATTTATTGTTGATGTTTCCAATGTAATCTATTTAATCTACTCGTAATATTGTGAAGAGAAACTCTCTGCTCCAGTTCATTTTCAGTGTTTCAATTCTTGTCATGATATCGGAGCCAAGTTGCATAAGCCTCCCTAGAGAGCAGCAACAGAGCCACGACAGAGCAGAAGAGAAAAGAGCAGTATATTGGCGCAACTGTGAGATGATAGGCGCGAGAATACACAACATATCCGCGCCAGTTTTATCCATCGCGTGGATTCTGAAAGAGGCGCGATTGTTTCAATCGAGAATGAGCCAATCAGCCAGCAAAAAAATTACTCATACATGTGAAGGTAGAAAGCGTTCCTGTTAAATTCGTTTGTGTTAAAGTTATTTAAAAAAAAGAAAATCGTTTTTTCAAATGATAGGAAGGTCAAAAGCGTGGATTTTAAAAATAGATTCAAAGGGAAAGGCATTGAATGTATTGTGGTATTGATTTTTTAAAAGAGTAAAAGCCCTTTTTATAAAGTTTTATTTATTAAATTTTTTCTTTTAAAACTTTAAATTGGATTAAAGGGTTTGAAAGAGCATACGGTGAAAGTTTTATAAGAGAAAGTTTTTATGAAGAATTTTTTTAAGTTTTTTTTTTTTTTTTTTAAACTTGAAATTTTTTCAAAGGTATTTTTAAAGAGTATGTGGTGAATTTTTTTAAAGAAATCTTTAAAAAAAAGGGCCTTTTTGAGTTTTGGAATTTTTTTTAAGAAAAACTTAAAGTTGTGAGAAAGTGAAATTGTGAAAGCCTTGTAGAAGTAAGAGATATTTTGAAGAAGAAGTTTTCGAAAGCAAAGTTGCATAAGACTCATTGAAGATCAGCAAAATTTAAAGCTGTGATGTGAGATGAAAGTGAAAGTTTACAAGAAATTTTTTGAGGAAGATAATTTTTTTTAGAAGGAGAAGTGAAGTTGCATAAGACTCATTCAAGAGCAGCAAAATTTTTGAAGAAGTGAAGTTGCATAAGACTCATTCAGGAGCAGCAAAATTTTTTAAGAAGCAAGGTATTGATGAATATGTAAACTCTTTTGTTTGTGGAAGTTTGACAACGAGGACATGGGAAAAGCGAAGAGGCTAAGGCAAAAGCAGATTATGTTCGAGATCTTTCTAGATCTCGAAATCAATAGGCAAAAAGATGCCTCTGCATTAAGATGCATCAAAGACTCAGTTGATGAAAGTATACTTCCCTTGATTTCAGATTCTAAGACAGCCAAGGAGCCATGGGATACCCTTGAGAGATGTTTTGGTACAAGGGGGAGCATTGAAGCAAAGGGGAGATTTGAAGATGAAGATGAAGGTGGGTCTGTAGCAGCAGATCTACAGTCAGATGAAGAGTCAGAAGAAGCAGAGAAGCAACATGAAGTTGCTCTTGAATCCCACTATGCACAGCCACAAGTGGATGAAGAGATTGCAGCAACAGAAATTGCTGACGAAGTTTTAATGATACAAGCAACAATGCTTGCTAATGAAATGGTAAATCCAATGATTGATATGGTTGATATTAACTTTGATAATGAATTTTTGGCTAATGATGACTGGTTGCAGATGATGCAACAAAAAGAAGATATTGACATGATGCTATTTGGTGAGATAACCCCACTGCAGTTAGTGGAAGACAACCTATTTGCAGTAGCACAGGTTAGTGAAGAAGAGACAGAGAAAAAGATAAACACATAAATAAAGGCAAAGAAAAAGACAGAGACAGAGGAAGATACATCAAAGGAAGCGCAACAGCAGAAAGCTCCCATTGCAGAGCAGAAGGAAGAAAAAGAGAAAGATGAAGAGATAGAAGCAAAGAAATACGTCTGCAAAGGGAATGCAGAAACAGGGATAGACGTAGAAGCAGAAAAGGAAAAACAACAGAAGAAATCTCTCACTGAAGAGCAAAAAGACCAGAACCAATGTCGTTCTAAAACTAATTTTTATTCTAACATTGATTTCAAGTGTGCAGGTACACAGATTGATTATGAAGAAGAGTTCAAGTTTATTGAAACATGGCTTGCAACACCATGTCTAGTTGAGTTCTACACAGAAGCTGTAGATATGAATGTTGAAGACAACATGCATGACGAACATGTCAATGAAATTCTCATGCATTTGAGTTTTGAAGAGATAAGATTTTATTCTAATCCTATGTTCCAGCAGATTGATGATGATCAGCGCATAACAGAAGGCAATATGTGGCAGCAGCCCACATTGAAGTCGATTTTTGAAGAAGTCCAGGACATGCTTAGACAGCCTGGAATAGTAAAATACATGCACCAGCAAACCAAGAAACCGAGCTTTGGAAAATACAAAAAAGCGAAAAGTCTGAAACAATTTAGAGGCTACAGAATATGGAAAAAGAGAAGAAGAAAACTAAGTTTAATTGAAGTAATTTTTTTTAAATTGTAAACCTCACCGAGACATAGACCACTAGGTATCTTAATTAATTTTTTTGTGGGTGATATTAAAGGGGAGTGTTAAAGAACGTAATCTCAACCACTTTCTTGGTGTCAGATCCGTCAGTCCAAGTGTCCAAGTTTAGTTTAAGTCAGTCCAGTTTAGTCGAGTCTATCTCCAGTTATTTATTGCTGATGTTTCCAATGTAATCTATTTAATCTTCTCGTAATATTTTGAAGAGCAACTCTCTGCTCCAGTTCATTTTCAGTGTTTCAATTCTTGTCATGGTATCGGAGCCGAGTTGCATAAGCCTCCCTAGAGAGCAACAACAGAGCCACGAAAGAGCAGAAGAGAAAAGAGAATTATATTGGCGCGACTATGAGCTGATAGGCGCGAGAATACACAACATATCCGCGCCAATTTTATCCCTCGTGTGGATTCTGAAAGAGGCGCGACTGTTTCAATCGTGGATGCGCCAATCAACCAGCAAAAAAATTACTCATACATGTGAAGGTAGAAAGTGTTCCTCTTAAATTCGTTTGTGTTAAAGTTATTTAAAAAAAAAGAAAATCGTTTTTTCAAACGATAGGAAGGTCAACAGCGTGGATTTTAAAAATTGATTCAAAGGGAAAGGAATTCAACGTATTGTGGTATTGATTTTTTTAAAGAGTAAAAGCCCTTTTTATAAAGTTTTATTTATTAAAGTTTTTTTTAAAAACTTTAAATTGGATTAAAGGGTTTGAAAGAGCATACGGTGAAAGTTTTATAAGAGTGAAAGTTTTTATGAAGAATTTTTTTAATTTTAAAAAAAAAAAAAAAACTTGAAATTTGTTTAAAGGTATTTTTAAAGAGTATGTGGTGAAGTTTTTTAAAGAAATCTTTAAAAGAAAGGGCCTTTTTGAGTTTTGGAATTTTTTTTAAGAAAAACTTAAAGTTGTGAGAAAGTGAAATTGTGAAAGCCTTGTAGAAGTAAGAGATATTTTGAAGAAGAAGTTTTCGAAAGCAAAGTTGCATAAGACTCATTGAAGAGCAGCAAAACTTAAAGCTGTGATGTGAGATGAAAGTGAAAGTTT
Organism: Pinus albicaulis; assembly: GCA_034641835.2. Taxonomy (NCBI): domain Eukaryota; kingdom Viridiplantae; phylum Streptophyta; class Pinopsida; order Pinales; family Pinaceae; genus Pinus; species Pinus albicaulis. Next base: position 294,221,171 of record CM076572.1, read on the forward strand.
ACAAGAAATTTTTTGAGGAAGATAATTTTTTTTAGAAGGAGAAGTGAAGTTGCATAAGACTCATTCAGAAGCAGCAAATTTTTTTAAGAAGCAAGGTATTGATGAATATGTAAACTCGTTTGTTTGCGGAAGTTTGACAACGAGGACATGGGAAAAGCCAAGAGGCTAAAGCAAAAGCAGATTATGTTCGAGATCTTTCTAGATCTGGAAATCAATAGGCAAAAAGATGCCTATGCATTAGGATGCATAAAAGACTCAGTTGATGAACGTATAGTTCCCTTGATTTCAGATTCCAAGACAGCCAAGGAGGCATTGGATACCCTTGAGAGATGTTTTGGTACAAGGGGGAGCATTGAAGCAAAGGGGAGATTTGAAGATGAAGATGAAGGTGGGTCTGTAGCAGCAGATCTACAGTCAGATGAAGAGTCAGAAGAAGCAGAGAAGCAGCATGAAGTTGCTCTTGAATCCCACTATGCACGGCCACAAGTGGATGAAGAGATTCCAGCAACAGAAATTGCTGACGAAGTTTTAATGATACCAAAAACAATGCTTGCTGATGAAATGGTAAATCCAATGATTGATATGGTTGATATTAACTTTGATAATGAATTTTTGGCTAATGATGACTGGTTGCAGATGATGCAACAAAAAGAAGATATTGACATGATGCTATTTGGTGAGATAACCCCACTGCAGTTAGTGGAAGACAACCTGTTTGCAGCAGCACAAGTTAGTGAAGAAGAGACAGAGAAAAAGATAAACACAGAAATAAAGGCACAGACAAAGACAGAGACAGAGGAAGATACAATAAAGGAAGTGCAACAACAGAAAGCTCTCATTGCAGAGAAGAAGGAAGAAACAGAGAAAGACGAAGAGACAGAAGCAAAGAAAGACGTATGCAAAGGGAATGCAGAAACAGGGATAGACATAGAAGCAGAAAAGGAAAAACAACAGAAGAAAGCTCTCACTGAAGAGCAAAAAGACCAGAACCAATGTCATTCTGAAACTAATTTTTATTCTAACATTGATTTCAAGTGTGCAGGTACACAGATTGATTATGAAGAAGAGTTAAAGTTTATTGAAACGTGGCTTGCAACACCATGTCTAGTTGAGGTCTACACAGAAGCTGTAGATATGAATGTTGAAGACAACATGCATGACGAACATGTCAATGAAATTCTCATGCATTGGAGTTTTGAAGAGATAAGATTTTATTCTAATCCTATGTTCCAGCAGATTGATGATGATCAACGCATAACAGAAGGCAATATGTGGCAGCAGCCCACATTCAAGTCGATTTTTGAAGAAGTACAGGACATGCTCAGACAGCCTGGAACAGTAAAAGACCTGCACCAGCAAACCAAGAAACCGAGCTTTGGAAAATACAAAAAAGCGAAAAGTCTGAAACAATTTAGAGGCTACAGAATATGGAAAAAGAGAAGAAGAAAACTAAGTTTAATTGAAGTAATTTTTTTTAAATTGTAAACCTCGCTGAGACCTAGACCACCAGGTATCTTAATTAATTTTTTTGTGGTTGATATTAAAGGGGAGTGTTAAAGAACGTAATCTCAACCACTTTCTAGGTGTCAGATCCGTCAGTCCAAGTGTCCAAGTTTAGTTTAAGTCAGTCCAGTTTAGTCGAGTTTATCTCCAGTTATTTATTGCTGATGTTTCCAATGTAATCTATTTAATCTACTCGTAATATTGTGAAGAGAAACTCTCTGCTCCAGTTCATTTTTAGTGTTTCAATTCTTGTCAAAGGACCAGATATTCAAACTTTTCGTCGACCAAGTGCCTATTGAGGCCGAGTAATGATGGCCCTGTTAGTATATGCAAGTATGCTTTTAATGTCTTGTGCTTCTTAAATTTGTGCGCGGATAGACTAAATAGGTTGCTGAGGATGACAATAACAAGGTTTCTGCGAGTGTTTATTACCCAGCTAGTTTGTAATAGTAGTTCTGCCATGTGAAATATGGAAATTATTTCCAGTTAAATATTCCAATGAAAAATGATAAGTGAAAGGGCAACAAATTTAATATAAGTTTAATGTTGTGAAAAATATTATGAAATGGAAATTTAATGCATACAATGGTAAGGACAGTGCAGTATTATTCCAAAGAGACATTGATGTATTCCATACACTGCAACCACAGTCTCTCGCACAGTCTCTCTACGAGGTAAGAAAAATTGTTTAGTCTCCTTCTGTAGTATTATATAACTCTTAAATGAATTAAAGTATCAAGAGAGATTGTTTCATCTGCTTATTTAGTACTATATAACTCCTAGTTGAATATGAGTGATGTATGATATGTTTTCTTGACCTTCTTTTTATTTAGTATTATAACTTTTTATCTAGTATTATATAATTGTTAGTTGAAAATGAGTAAGTAGGGTTTCTGTCAGTCTTTATTACCTAGATAGTTTGTCATAGTTCTGCCGTGTGAACTATGGAAATTTTTTTCCAGTTAAATCAAATGAAAAATGATGAATGAAAAATGATGAGTGAAAGGAAAACAAATTTAATATAAGTTTAATGTCGTGAAAAATATTATGAAATAGAAATTTAATGCATACAATGGTCTAGACAGTGAGGCATTATTCCAAAGAGACATTGATGTCTTCCATACACTGCAACCACTACACTGTGTCTCTAAGAGGTAAGAAAAATGGTTTAATCTCCCTCTCTAGTATTATATAACTCTTAAATGAATTAAAGTAACAAGATAGATTGTTTCATCTTCTTATTTATATTATATAACTCCTAGTTGAATATGAGTTGATGTATTATATGTTTTCTTGAGCATCTTTTTATTTAGTATTATATAATTGGTAGTTTTTATTTAGTAATATATGATTGTTAGTTGAAAATGACTAAGTAGGGTTTCCGCTAGTGTTTATTGCCTAGCTAGTTTGTCATAGTTCTGCCGTCTGAACTATGGAATTCTTTTCCAGTTCACTGAAAAATGATAAGTGAAAGGGAAAAAAATTTAATATAAATTTAATGTTGTGAAAAATATTATTAAATGGAAATTTAATGCATACAATAGTCTAGACAGTGAGGTATTATTCCAAAGAGACATTGATGTCTTCCATACACTGCAACCACTACTATGTGTCTCTACGAGGTAAGAATTTTCTTTTAATCTCTCTCTGTATTATTATGTAACACTTAAATGAATTAAAGTAACAAGAGAGAGTGTTCCATCTTCTTATTTAGTATTATATAACTCCTAGTTGAAAGTTGATGTATGATATGTTTTCTTGAGCATCTTTTTATTCAGTATTATATAATTGTTAGTTGAAAATGAGTAAGTAGGGTTTCCGCCATTGTTTATTGCCCAGCTAGTTTGTCATAGTTCTGCTGTGCCAATTATGGAATTTTTTTTAGAGTTAAATCAAATGAAAGATGATAAGTGAAAGGGAAACAAATTTAATATAAATTTAATTTTGCGAAAAATATTATGAAATGGAAATTTAATGTATATAATGGTCTAGACAGTAAGGTATTATTCCAAAGAGACATTGATGTCTTCCATATACTCCAACCACTACTATGTATCTCTACGAGGTATGAAAAATTGTTTAATCTCCGTCTATAGTATTATATAACTCTTAAATGAATTAAAGTAACAAGAGAAATTGTTTCATCTTCTTATTTAGTATTATATAGTGTTATGTAACACCTAGTTGAACATGAGTTGGATGTATGATATTTTTTCTTGAGCATATTTTTATTTAGTATTATATATTTCTTATTTGAAAATGAGTAAGTAGGTTTCCCCGAGTATTTATTGCCCAGCTAGTTTGTCATAGTTCTTCCGTGTGGACTATGGAATTTTTTTCCAGTTAAATCAAATGAAAAATGATAACTGAAAGGGCAACACATTTAATATAAGTTCAATGTTGTGAAAAATATTATAAAATGGAAATTTAGTATTATATAACTCTTAAATGAATTGAAGTAGCAAGAGAGATTGTTTCATCTTCTTATTTAATATTATATAACTCCTAGTTGAATATGATATGAGTTTAATATAAGTTCAATGTTGTGAAATTTTTTTGAAATGGAAATTTAGTATTATATAACTGTTAAATGAATTAAATTAATCCGAGAGATTGTTTCATCTTCTTATTTAAATATATATAACTTCTAGTTGAATATGAGTTGATGTATGATATGTTTTTTTAGCCTCTTTTTATTTAGTATTATATAATTATTAGCTAAAAGTGACTAGGTAGGGTTTGTGCGAATGTTTATTGCCCCGCTAGTTTGTCATAGTTGAATTATGAAAAAAAATTTAATATAAGTTCAAAAATGATAAGTGAAAAGACAGTAAATTTAAAGACAGTAAATTTAATGTAAGTTAAATGTTGCGAAAAATATTATGAAATAGAAATTTAATACATACACTGGTCAAGACAGTGAGATATTATTCCAAAGAGATATTGATTTCTTCCCTACTCTGCAACCACTAATATGTGTCTTTACCACGTAAGAAAAATTGTTTAACCTCCCTCCGTGGTATTATATAACTCTTAAGTAAATTAAATAATTGTTAGTTGAAAATGAGTAAATAGATTTTAGTGGTAGAAATATTATAGCAATTGGGTTTATATTGAGGATATTTATGAGAAAAAAATGACATAATATATTGGGGATATATAGGGGTAAATGGTTTTTATATTGGATACCTACAATATATAGTGAATGTAGAGTCTTTTTAAATTGGGAATGTGTATTGAGTTTATATTGGTATGGGATTAAATAATGTGATTTTTAGATGTATTTTCGAATATTTAATATGTTATATCTCAAGTGATATATTAGAGGTTCATTCAGTGAAGCGCCTTTAATATGAATTGATGTATGATATGTTTTTGTTGTAACATATTAGTAAAGAATGTGAACAATATAATTGAGTGAAGCCTCGTGAATATGAGTTGATGTACCATATGTTTTGTTGTAACATATATTTAAAGAATGTGAATGATGTAGATAACAAATTTTTCAAAACCAATAGTCTAAGTAATTTATTTTTTTTGCAAATCCAGTAAGGATTTTTTTAAATCCAGCTATAAAACTTCAAGATTTTGCTTATCACAATTTTTTCATGGTGCTGAATCCATTTCCACCATTAAAAACATGATTGAAACATTAATAATGCAAATTTATTTGATTTTTTTTGTTCATATTCAAACCACTTTTAACCATCCAAACAATTCGTCAACTTCATTAAACATCTTTTTTTTTCAAAATAATAACTAAAAATAAATATATTTCTAAAATAGAATAAAGCTTCTCATTAAATATAATTATAATAATAAATTCATGTAAATTATTTTATATTTTCCTACTAAAACAATATCATCATTTTAAAATATATTAATGAAATCATACTTGTTTTTCAAATCATATAATTTTATATATGAATAATGTGATTGCATTCAATATATACAACTTCTATGCAAGACTATAAATATAATGTATTAATTACAAAGCAATGTCGATACTTACTTTTTCTTGAGCTAATAGCATTCAACCTAAAGTTCTTAGAATTGTTCGTACCTCTTTTCATACACTAATATTATTATGGTTTGTATAATCATATGATTTAAATATTTGTGTAACAAAACTAACTTTTATGGTGGAACTTTAAACTAAATCAGTCTAGATCTATCTTAACTTTGGAATTGCGGAGAGGGATGAAATCTCTTTAGGTGCAAAGCTTTTTTTTGAATGCAAAACTTGACGAAAGGTTTGCACCTAGAGATATTTGATCCCTCTCAGTGCTTGATAGATCCAGATTTAAGATGGATCTATGCTGTTTCAGTTGTGTGTAGCCAAGGAAATCTATCGATAATACGAGGAACATATGATTAATTTTATCAATAATATGTAAATACATCTAATATTGATATAACCATTTTAAATAGGCTAAATATGTCTAAGATATATCTATTCATTTTAATTTTAAATCTGTTTATTTAATTAATGATGAAAAATGATGAAATAAATTTTTTGAATGCAAAGTGACAATGTAATAACACTGAATGATCGAAAATGTGAATAATAAGAATGTAGTAAATTAAAAATAGCCTTCATTGTGATCAATCTCAAACTATTTTCTTCTATTATTCTTATTGTCACCCTTATTAGTTTTTTCATATATTATTAGGTTTACTTATTATAACACAAAAATAGATCTACATTGTCAATAATTATTTGTGCTTACACTAAAATCAATGCACACTATTAATCCAATGGCTTCAAAATTAATGTACCATCATACATCCAATTACATCAAATTAGAAATCAACATATACACTAAAATCAATGCATCTAATGCAAAAAATAAAATAATATTAGAAAACAACATCTACACTGAAATAAATACATCTAATGCAAGTAATCAAATAGGATTAGAATTCAACATCTACTTTCAAATCAATTCATCTAGTGCAAGTAAGAAAATAGGATTAGAAACCAAAATATACACTAAAATCAATGCATCTAGTGTAAGAAATAAAATAGGATTATAAACCATCATCTACACTGAAATCAATGCATTAGTGCAAGCAATCAAATAGGATTATAAATCATATATATTGAAATCAATGCATCTAGTGTAAGAAATAAAATATAATTAGAAATTAACATCTGCATTGAAATTAATGCATCTAGTGCAAGCAATCAAATAAGATTAGAAATCACCATCTACACTGAAATCAATGCATTTAGTGCAAGAAATCAAATAGGCTTAGAAATTATCTAGATTGAAATCAATGCATCTAGTGCAAGTAATCAAATATCATTAGAAATCAAAATCTACACTAAAATCAATGCATCTAGTTCAAGCAATCAAATAGGATTAGAAATCACCATCTACAGTGCAATCAATGCTTCTATTGCAATAAATATTCTTCCCTCTCTTCCCCCTCCATATATATCTATATGTGCCTCCATATATCCTTCTTTTTCTCTTTATCTCACCCCCACAAACACACACACACACTCACTCCATATTTTTCAATCTCTTTGTCCCTCCCTCCCTATCTCCACCTATCTCATCTTGCTCTTCACCTTCCATCTATATCTATATCTCCTTTTGTCTCTCTATATCAACCCCAAAACATACAATCTCTTTCTCCAATCTATCTATTTATCACTCCCTCCTCTCTCTCTCTCTCTCTCTCTCTCTCTCTCTCTTCCCCTTCCCTCACTCTCCCTCGCTTATATCTCTCTTCCCTCCTGCTATCATCTCTCCCTCTCTCTCCATATTCCTTATCACTCTCTCTATCTCTCTCTCCAACTTTCACTCTCTATGTATTTATTCTTACCTCCCTCTCTCTCTCCCTCCATCTCCATATCTCTTTCCCTACCTCTCTCCACTCTTTCTCTTCCTTTCTCTCCCACCTCTCTCTTTCTCTCTATCTTCACCTTCCAAATTTGTTAATATATGCCTCTCTCTCTCTCTCCTTCTCTCCTCCCTTCTCTCTCTCTCTCCTTCTTTATCTCTTTATCTCACCCCCAAACATACACACTCTCTGTCCATCTATGCCTTGTCACTCCCTCTCCCTCTCCACTTCTCACTCTATGTATTTATTCTTCCCTCCCTCTCTCCTCCTATCTTCCTCCATCTCTCCTCCTCTCCCTTAAGTCCCCTCTCTTTTCCTTCCTCTCTCTCCCCTTATCTCATACCTACCTCTTTCCTCCCACATCACTCTCAACCTCTCTCTCTCTCTCTCTCTCTCTCTCATTCCCCTACAATCCTCTCACTTCCCCCTCACTCTCTTCCTCTCTCTCGTCCTTCATCCCTCTCCCTTTATCACATCCCTCTCTCTATTTCTCTCTCTCTCTCTCTCTCTTCCCCCATCACTCTATCTCTCTCTCCAACTATGTTGCTATATCCCTCCCTTTTTTCTTCTCTCTCCTTCTCTCCCCCCTTGTTTCCATCACTCCTTCTATGTCTCTTTATCTCACCCCTAAACATACATACTCTCTCTCCATCTCTCCCTTGTCACTCCATCTATCTCCCCTACTACTCTCTATGTCTTTATTCTTCTTTCCCTCTCTCCTCCTCTCATCCTTCGTCTCTCTCTCTCTCTCTCTCTCTCTCTCTCTCTCCAATCCTCCTTCCTTATCTTTCCCTCTCTCACTCTCTCTCTCTCTCTCTTCCACCTCCATCTTTATGTCTCCTTCTCCCTCTCCCTATACCTATATTACTCTTCTTTGTATCTCTCACTCCTCTCCCTCCCTCTCTCTCTCTTCATTCCTCCTCTACCCTCTCCTTCAGTTTATCTCCATATTTCCTTTGCCACTCCCGCTATTTCTCCAGCTCTATCATATGTCTTTGTTCTTCCCTCCCATATATATCTAGAGTTTATATATATATATATATATATATATATATATATATATATATATATTGTATTAATATAGTGTTATTAAATTTAGTAATATTAATATAAATATTAGATTTAATAATAATAATAATAATAATATTTTAATATTGATGTCATGGTTAATAATGATTTTTTCATGATATTATTATTAGTTTGGTCCATAGGCTTCATATATAATTAGATGTTGATTTCTACTCCTATTTAATATATTTGTATTTATTTACCTTACATTTTTATACCTCTTTTATAAATATAGTACTTGGCCCATGCTATTAATAATAATTTGTCCTATGGTATTAGGCCCATAGGATTCACCTAAATAAAACCTCTTTATTGAGTTTTTGTAAATATAAAGAGGTTTATGGAGTAAATATAAAAAGAGGTTTTATTTATTTACCATACCTATAGTTTACTTATATTTTTATTTATTTACCATACCTCCCGAGTAAGTAGAAAAAGAAGTTTATTTATTTACTATACCTCTCGTTTATTTATATTTTTATTTCTTTACCATATCTCTTTTTTTAGTTTTCTTAAAACTCTTCATATTTTAAATTTATATTGTCTAAATTTATTTTAAATTATTTATTTATATGATTGTGTAAGTTATTCTTTAAGCCGACATTATTTAGATTTTATTTTTAATTTTATTTTTAGTTTTTTATTTTGGCTTCTAACATATTTACACATCGAGATCATACTTGGTAGTAGCCCAAAAATAAATGAAAAACTAGAATGATTATAGATAATTATAACTAGTTAAAAAAATAAAATATTTAATAACAATATAAGTAAATTAAAATATTATTAAATTGTTAATATTTATAATTAATTTTTATTAACCAAAAGTAACAAATACATGAAGAGTTCATAACATGTTATATACACTCAAAGAGAAATACTTATGCTATAGTGTGAATTGATGTTTAATTTTTTCTATTGAAGTTAAAAGATATTTGGCCTTGTAAGAACTCATAATACCAAATGATAACATTGTTAAAGTTTTGAAAATTATTTAGGTTATTATGTACATTGCTGCATTAGATTAGTGGTTTAGTTTTATATCCGTAATAAGGTATACTAATAAATATTGATACATTATATATAATTGTAAAAATGTGTAGTAATTTTTAATACTTCAATATTTTTATTATATATTAGAAATGATAAAAATATAGTATATAATTCTGTCAAATATAAATTTATATTAATTATGGATTTATTGAATATAATTTAATGACATTTTTATCAAGGTTTGAGAAGGATTAAATTTGTGGAAATGTAAAAATTTTTAGTAAAAAAACTTGAAGATTTTATTTTTGTTAGTTGATAAAATCATTTTCAACCATTTCTCTATTATCTATGGAGAAAAGAGATAATAAATAACTTTCCATTTCTTCCTTGAGAGATAAATATCACCATCCTAGCTAAGTGTTGTTATACAATATTCTTCTATTTCATTTATTATTTATTAATAAAAAATGGGTTTTCCTGTTAATACTGTGTTCTCTATCATATTTATTTATGTGTGTATTTCATTTCCTTCCCTCCATTTTATTTCATTGGTTATATTAATGGAGTGGTATAAAAAATATGCACTCTTCATTGTTTTTATGTACATGTTTGTAACAAGGTGACGGTTCAAAGAGTTTGGTCTTTCACTACTTTACTTGAGAATGATTGATGTCTCCAACTCAAGTGGCCTTCATCAAAAACGAAAAAAAAGCATCAGCAAGAAATCCAATTAATTTGTTTCTGATGATAAAGTAATATGATAGTGGATAATTTTCTCAAAGATTTTTTTAATGACTTTCAACAAAAACCAGAAAGACTCTCAATGACTACAATTTTAAAAGTGGAAAACCCAGATTAATGAGCTACAATTTCAAAGCTGGGAAACCCATGTTACATTCATATTGTCTTATTTAAAGGCTAAGTATGGTTTAGAAAAATAGTTAAGTATATTAGGAAAATAGTTAATTTTATTTGAAGGATGTGAAGACCATTTTACCTTGGGATATTGTGGTAATTTGTTTCTCACAATAAAGTAATGGGATAATGAATAATTTTCCGAACATATTTTAATCACTTCCAACACCAACCAAAACACCATTAATGAGCTACAATTCTAAGGGTTGGAAACCATGTTAACATTAATATTGCGTTATTTGAAAGCTAAATAGACACGTATGGTTTAGAAAAATAGTTAACTCTATTAGAAAAATGGTCGACTCTATTAAATGGATGTCACGACCATTATACCTTGAGCACTTTTGGCACGTTTACCGTGATATTCATAACACTATCCTATGTAGTGAGAGCGATATTCACTAAGCCAGGGGATTATTAAATTCGTAGACTTTTTCGTAGTGAGAGCGATATTCACTAAGCCAGGGGATTATTAAATTCGTAGACTTTTTCGTTGTATGGAAGTGCGGGTTTAGTGTCAATTTCACATTCCGTGATGTTGTTTAGGAGAGGAACTGTGACAGCCTCATAAAGGAAGTAACTAGTATTTACTAGTTAAAGACAGTTGGTTTATTTTATTTAATTTTATTTTCTGAACAAACAAGACTCTATGATGATATTTTGAGACAGTCACTATTTTTAGATTTTATTTTTATTATTCTATTTCTGAATTAATGAGAAGAAAAACCAATGCACGAAAAGAGAATCTCAAAAGCTGTTGGTGATAGTTTTCTCAGAATGGGAAGTGGTTGGAGACAATTGGGAAAAACAATTACCCTCTCTTGAATGGATAAAATGGGAATCCAAGAGAGGAGAGGGGGTTCTGGAAATGTTGGCAAGAAAGGGGAAAGTATTGTCTTGAGCTGGAAACCGCAGTGGAAGTATCTTTCAAGAAACCCTTGAATTGGCCGGACCACCTGCGTGTAACTGGAAGGGAATTCTAGAGGACACAGCAGTGCAGATTCCACTGTAGAAACTCCGTGGCACTAATCCCAGAGTTCTGAGGCTAGGGGGCAAGTGCAGGACGTAATGGCCTCACTTGGTTGATAGGGTGGACCACAACTTTGGGAATCGATTTTCAGTTTCAGATAGGTACACAGACTTCTGAAACATATATGGAATACAGGTTAAATGACTTTTGAATAATACCATCCTAGACTCTGTAAATAAATAGGTTAGTGCTAATACTTATTTTACCAGGAATGTGTTTATACAGTACGGAAGGAAACTATTAGTTTTCTATTGGAAAGAAAAGATTATATAGTTGTGCATTAAATGAGTAGGTGTTCGAATTTAACTATCTATGGGTTTAAGAGTTTGAAAGAATAAATAAAAGTCGACTGTGTTTATTTATTTATCCTTTAATTTTTTTCTGTGGAAGCATGTATATATTTAAAGAACCGAAAGTAAGAAGTGTTATACAGGATGCATGTATGATTCTACTATGTAAATAGTTCACTGGTTTAATTTCTTTCACTAGTGCCGATGTAATATTACCAATATTATAGTACAGAAGAGAAATAATGCGGGGTCGTGCTAAGCGAACTCCCGAGTTGGGGTTTTCAAGGGCAGAGAAGGGGTCTGAATCACTATCGAACCCTTGCCCCTAGTAACCCTGGCAGAGCTAATACGATACACGGTCTGTACAGTGGACCGGTCACCTTAGAGATTTTTATGAAAATTAAAGAAAGACTTAAAGACGGTATGGTATGTCAACCAGAAAAGCGGCAAACCTTGACTCAATTGTATTAGAAAGACCCAGATAGCTAACTCCTTATTAAACTGAAATTTAGAACCTCAAAACGAGTGCTAATGCAAACAATGGGAGGAGCCTTAGCCAAGAATAAGAAAATTGCAAAAGAAACGTAATCTAAATCCCGTTAAAATGATTTCAGACGACATGTAGAATTTATATATTTGAATGCAGTGACAGTAGTGAAAATGTGTTCGCTTTTTAATCATGAAAACTTAAAGGCCAAACTTAACCGCGATTCGGTGAAACGAATTAGCAACAGACGTTATAAGAGTACTGGAAATGAAGGAATCAACACCCTTGAGGTTTTCCATGCAATATTTCCAAAGGTCACATACTTTATACCAACACTACAACCCGAGTATCGTCATGCTATTGAGCTAGAACACTGACATAATACAAGATATTAAATGGCACAGTTCTGCCATCCGAAAACCCTAACTCAAGGTGGATAAATTCCCGAGTTACATGTCTAGACTTAAAAAAAAAATAGTACTAAGTCGATAAGACTGCAGCTGAACCCTCGGGATTGACCTGGGGTACCTGTAACAAGGAAATGGAATTTGAGCCATCGCTGTCAGGAAAACGATAGCCTGTAGGAGGAAGCAAGGGTTTCGTATTTACCTGCAAGCACAGTAAAATAAGAACTCATTCAGCAAGACGATAGTAATAACATGTTAAGGAATGCCACACTAAGACCATTTTAAATGCCCATAACGATTTTTTTTACCTGTAAGTCTGCGTTGTTAGACCTGGATGAGACAAGTAAGGAGGGTCAGACACGAGAATGTGGGCACAGATTTGGAATAGAATATTCGAGCAAGAAATCAGTTGCCTGAAGGGCGGAACCTTACCGTTCATCACCAGAAGACCGGTGCTCATCTCCATTTATCCGGAGTTGCACTCTCGGCCATCCTGTATACAAACAAAAGATATCCGCGACGCAAATTAAAATATGGTCTTTGGATTAGAATCTCGCAGGAAACGCATAACAAAATTGCAGAAGGGATTAAACTCGGACGAATCTAGGTGTTGTAGGGTGAGCACCGCTTACCTTCCTCTGTATATAGTAGATTTAAGGACGGAAATGCCGAGGTGGAGTGCAACTCCCTCCTGCGCGCCATGGAAGAACTCCAAGCGCCAAGCCGAGAGGCTGCTGAGCAATCCAGAAAGAATAACCCTGTTTCCCTCGCAAATATCTCCAGGAAATCGAGACAGGCTACACCTGTTATGAAGATTAATGCGGAAGAGCGGAGACCTATGCAGATTTTGACACATATGCCTTGTTCCGAGGGAATCCCGTGCCAAAAGCTGGGTTGGTAAATGAATATCAACCTTTAAACTTAAACGCGAATACAGAAAGGTTCAACCATCGATTACAAAGATTACACTAGACGCGGGAGTTATATTTCTGATCAAACCAAATTTATTTTGAAGTGTGATGTACTGACGTGTGAATTAATGGTGTTTGAGGCGCAATATAAATCCACAAAATAGCAACATTAATGGGAATGTCGATTTTGTGCTTGTAAAGTATATACGCCATATATATATTGAATTATGTGCAACATATGACTATTAATGCCATGTGTATTTGTTGAATTGAGTGCAACATATGTATGAGACGCTGTATGTATATATTGAATTAAGTGCAACACGTGAAATTATATTTACCAAGCTATTTACAAGGCTGATCGGTGTTTCTGGTAATTTTTTTTTTAATTTTGAGTAAGTTTGTGTTAAATGATTGTGACAAGTGGTATCAAAGCCGGTTGCTACACTGGTGACCTAAGGGTCTACTAACAACGTTGTGTATGTATTAGTGCACTGAGTAGAAGTAGAAAGATATGACGGGAGGGACAACATCTCAATCGCATCCAGAAGAAACTCAAGGCCCAACAGTCATGAACCCAGAAATGTCGGTTCAACTCACGTTGGAGCAACACCAGAAAACGAGTCAACTGTTGGAAGAACAACAGCAACAAACTATTTTTCTGTTAAATACAGTACAACAGTTGCAAGAGGAGATGATTGGAGTCTGGAAAGACAATGAAAAGTTGTTGCAAGACCAGGAAAAGATTCTGAAGAGTATATCTGATAAACAAAATCATGAGATGCGGCAACCTAGTGCAGAAAGAGAATTATCAACGGAACCAGAGGACCAAAAAACTAGAAACAACACCACCGGGAAAACTGAAAATATTTTCTCCCACATGAGCAAAAACCATAATTATAATGAGGCAGAATCAGAAAATCTGTCTGACCAGCAGGATCATAAGAGACAGAATGTTGAACTGCAGGGGGAGTTTCGTAAGATTAAGCCGCCAATGTTTGATGGCGAGGCGGAAGAAGCAGCTGAAGCATGGTTAATTAACATCAATAAATATTTTCAGGTATATGAGTATATCAGCAATCTGAAGGCCACATTGGCTATATACCAACTGTAAGAGAAAGCTACCCTATGGTGGGAGGAGGTAAAGAATGTTCGTAGCATAGACGAATGAGACATTACATGGGAATTATTTCAGCACTACTTCAAAGATAAATATCTAACATAAAGATTTTATGATGATAAAGCCAAGGAATTCCATGATCTCTGGCTGGGCCAGATGACCATGGATGAGTATGTCACGAAATTTACCTCCCTGCTACGCTATGTACCTTACCTCGGAGAGGAAAAAGCCAAGGTGCAGCGATTTCTGAGCAGTCTGCCTACTCCCATGAGGGAAAGAATAGAGTTTGTCAACCTCCAAACTATGGATGAAGTTGTCTGAAAAGCACGCATGTGTTACCAGTAGTATAAGGCCAAGGGGGAGAGTGGTAAAAGTTGGCAGCCCAATAAAAATCAAAAAAATTCATCTACTTTCAGAAGCAGTAAAAGCAGCCACTTTAAAGGGGCAGGACGGAACGCTGGAAGCAAGCAGTTTAATAGGAACCATCAAAGGATCAAATGGCCAGCTGAAGAAAAACACACAGAAGCATCAAGCAAACCTGAGCAGGGGTAGAATTCTAGACCTCCCCTACAGTGTTGGGGCTGTGGGGAAGCACACTACTACAAGAACTGTCCACAACGGAATAAGAGTGAAACTGTGGAAAATTTGCAGGAGGCATCAACAGTGGGGGACGTGGCACGAAACATACCACATATAAACGCAGCCTTGGAGAATAGACAGGTTGATTTTCAACCCACAATGATTGAATTGGAAGGTACTATATTATCTAAACCTGTTTCGATTTTAGTAGATCCCGGCGCTAGTTTAAGTTATGTAAATCCTAAACTAGTGGAAAAGTGCAATTTAAAAGAACAGAAATTTAAAAACTCCTGGTTAGTTCAACTAGCCACTAGAGCAAAACGCAAAGTGACTGCGAAAATTGTTGATTGCATACTGGAAGTTGCAGAACAGCAGCTGCAGGTAGACTTAAATATTCTACCATTGGGATCGTATGATGTGTTACTAGGAATGGATTGGCTGGAAAAACACTGGACCATAGTGGACTGTAAGGAAAAGGCAATTCATTATAGAGCGCTTGATGGTACACGTAAGGAAATTAAAGGAATCAAAAATCCTGTGCAATTACGCCCCATAATAGCGTCTCAGATGAGCAAGTGTATCCGTAAGGGATGTCAGTTGTACGCAATTCAAGTAGGGTATGATGAATCTAAGGGAAAATAAAACTGAGTTGCAGATGCCGTGAGCAGGAAATTACATGGGATCTGCGCAATGTACTTCAGCCAACCTGTAAGCCATCTGTCCAAACAATTAAAGGAAGAGGCACGGAAGGACCCAGAATACAAGTTTTTATGGCAGCAGATGGAAAAAGATAAAGAGCAAGGTAAGCCATCTGAGTATGAAAACAACAAAGAACAGATCTTAACTTTTCGCGGAAGAACCTATGTTCCTAATCACGCAAGTCTCAAGGAGTTAATCCTGAACGAGTACCACCACAGCAACTACGCTGGTCATCCTGGTTATCAAAATATGCTTTCGGCGATTAGAAAGATATATTATTGGCCAGGTATGCGCAGAGACATTGCGGAATATTTGAGTAAGTGTTTAGAATGCCAACAGGTTAAAGTGGAGCATCGGCATCCAGCGGGGCTACTGCAGCCCATACCCATTCCTGAATGGAAATGGGAAGTGATCTCTTTGGATTTCATCACAAGCTTACCTCGAACAAGGAAGCAGAATGATTCAATCATGGTAGTGGTGGACAGATTAAGTAAATCTGCCCATTTCATACCTGTGCAATCCACTTACAAGACAGTGCAAATTGCAGACATATTCATGAGGGAAATCTTTAGATTGCATGGTATACCTAAGACCGTGATTTCAGACCGAGACGTTAAGTTTACCTCCGCGTTTTGGAAAACCTTATTTTCGGGTCTAGGTACTCAGATACACTTCAGTACTGCCTATCACCCTCAAACTGATGGGCAGACCGAACGGGTAAATCAAGTTTTGGAGGATATGTTGCGCATGTATGTAATGCGGCAACCAAATAAATGGGAGGATTACCTACACCTAGTGGAGTTTGCATATAACAACGGATATCAGGAATCTCTAAAGATGAGTCCCTTTGAAGCGCTGTATGGATGACAGTGTCGTACACCGATAAACTGGAGTAGTCCGGAGACAAAATTAATGTTGGGGCCAGAAATGTTAGCTGAGCTAGAAGCTAAAGTAAAAAGAATAAGGCAGAATTTGAAGGCTGCGCAGGACCGACAAAAGGTCTTTGCCGACAAGAAAAGGTCTTATCACGAATTCGGAGTAGGGGAACACGTGTATGTCAGGATTAAACCAAAAAGAAGTACCTTAAGGTGGACTTCTTGCGCCAAGTTAGCCCCTCGTTACTGCGGACCGTTCCAAATTCTGGAAAGGGTGGGGCTAGTAGCTTATAGGCTAGCACTGCCTAGCCATGTTAAAGTACACAATGTGTTCCATGTATCGTTGTTAAAGCAATACGTGCATGATGAGAAACATGTAATTCATTGGCAAAACATTCAGGTAGGAAGTAAACATGGAAATAAATCCTAACTAAAGTCGAATCAAGTTTAACTCTACTGATTGATAATCTTGTTCTTTCCTTTCAGGTAGAACCAGACGGAGAATTTCTGGTAGAGCCGCTACGCATACTTGATCGTAGGGAAATTGAACTCTGTAAAAGAGTAGTGATCCAAGTGAAAGTTCAATGGAAGCACTTTGGACCGGACGAAGCTACTTGGGAGGATGAAAAGTTTGTGAAAGAAGCTTACCCAGAACTCTTTGCAGAGATGAATTGAAAACGCCAAGGATGGTGTTACTTCCAGGGGGGGAGATGTGACAGCCTCATAAAGGAAGTAACTAGTATTTACTAGTTAAAAACAGTTGGTTTATTTTATTTAATTTTATTTTCTGAACAAACAAGACTCTATGATGATATTTTGAGACAATCACTATTTTTAGATTTTATTTTTATTATTCTATTTCTGAATTAATGAGAGGAAAAACCAATGAAGGAAAAGAGAATTTCAAAAGCTGTTGGTGATAGTTTTCTCAGAATGGGAAGTGGTTGGAGACAGTTTGGAAAAACAGTTACCCTCTCCTGAATGGATAAAATGGGAATCCAAGAGAGGAGAAGGGGTTTTGGAAATGTTGGCAAGAAAGGGGAAAGTACTGTCTTGAGCTGGAAACCCCAGTGGAAGTATCTTTCAGGAAACCCTTGAATTGGCCGGACCACCTGCATGTAACTGGAAGGGAATTCTAGAGGACACAGCAGTGCAGATTCCACTGTAGAAACTCTGTGCCACTAATCACAGAGTTCTGAGGCTAGGGGGCAAGTGCAGGACGTAATGGCCTCACTTGGTTGGTAGGGTGGACCACAACTTTGGGAATCGATTTTCAATTTCAGATAGGTACACAGACTTCTGAAACTTATATGGAATACAGGTTAAATGAATTTTGAATAATATCATCCTAGACTTTTTAAATAAATAGGTTAGTGCTAATACTTATTTTACCATGAATGTGTTTATACAGTACGGAAGGAAACTATTAGTTTTCTATTGGAAAGAAAAGATTATATAGTTGTGCATTAAATAAGTAGGTGTTCGAATTTAACTATCTATGGGTTTAAGAGTCTGAAAGAATAAATAAAAGTCGACTGTGTTTATTTATTTATCCTTTAATTTTTTTCCTGTGGAAGCATGTATATATTTAAAGAACCGAAAGTAAGAAGTGTTATACAGGATGCATGTATGAGTCTACTGTGTAAATAGTTCAATGGTTTAGTTTCTTTCGCTAGTGCCGATGTAATATTACCAGTAGTATAGTACAGAAGAGAAACAATGTGGGGTCGTGCTAAGCGAACTCCCGGGTTGGGGTTTTCAAGGGCAGAGAAGGGGTCTGAATCACTATCGAACCCTTGCCCCAGGTAACCCTGGCAGAGCTAATACTATACACGGTCTGTACAGTGGACCAGTCACCTTAGAGATTTTTATGAAAATTAAAGAAATACTTAAAGACGGTATGGTATGTCAACCAGAAAAGCGGCAAACCTTGACTCAATTGTATTAGAAAGACGAAGATAGCTAACTCCTTATTAAACTGAAATTTAGAACCTCAAAATGAGTGCTAATGCAAACACTGGGAGGAGCCTTAGCCAAGAATAAGAAAATAGCAAAACAAACGTAATCTAAATCCTGTTAAAATGATTTCAGATGACATGTAGAATTTATATATTTGAATGCAGTGACAGCAGTGAAAATGTGTTCGCTTTTTAATCATGAAAACTTAAAGGCCAAACTTAACCGTGATTCGGTGAAACAAATTAGCAACAGACATTATAAGAGTACTGGAAATGAAGGAATCAACACCCTTGAGGTTTTCCATGCAGTATTTCCGAAGGTCACATACTTTATACCAACACTACAACTCGAGTATCGTCATGCTATTGAGCTAGAACACTGACATAATACAAGATATTAAATGGCACAGTTTTTCTATCTGAAAACCCTAACTCGGGGTGGATAAATTCCCGAGTTACATGTCTAGACTTTAAAAAAAAAACAGTACTAAGTCGATAAGACTGCAGCTGAACCCTCGGGATTGACCTGGGGTACCTGTAACAAGGAAATGGAATTTTAGCCATCGCTGTCAGGAAAACGATAACCTGTAGGAGGAAGCAGAGGTTTCGTATTTACCTACAAGCACAGTAAAATAAGAACTCATTCAGCAAGATGATAGTAATAACATGTTAAGGAATGCCACACTAAGACCATTTTAAACGCCCAGAACGATTTTTTTTACCTATAAGTCTGCGTTGTTAGACCTGGATGAGACAAGTAAAGAGGGTCAGACACGAGAGAGTGGGCACAGATTTGGAACAGAAGATTTGAGCAAGAAATCAGCTACCTGAAGGGTGGAACCTTACCGTTCATCACCAGAAGACCGATGCTCATCTCCATTTATCCGGAGCTGCACTCTCGGCCATCCTGTATACAAACAAAAGATATCCGCGACGCAAATTAACATATGGTCTTTGGATTATTATCTTGCAGGAAACACATAACAAAATTGCAGAAGGGATTAAACCTGGACGAATCTAGGTGTTGCAGGGTGAGCACCGCTTACCTTCCTCTGTATATAGTAGATTTAAGGACGGAAATGCCGAGGTGGAGCGCAACTCCCTCCTGCGCGCCATGGAAGAACTCCAAGCGCCAAGCCCAGAGGCTTCCGGGCAATCCAGAAAGAATAACCCTGTTTTCGTCGCAAATATCTCAAGGAAATCGAGACAGGCTACACCTGTCATGAAGATTAATGCGGAAGAGCGGAGACCTCTGCAGATTTTGACACATATGCCTCGTTCCGAGGGAATCCCGTGCCAAAAGCTGGGTTGGTAAATGAATATCAACCTTTAAACTTAAACGCGAATACGGAAAGGTTCAGCCATCGATTACCAAGATTACACTGGACGCCGGAGTTATATTTCCGATCAAACCAAATTTATTTTGAAGTGTGATGTACTGACGTGTGAATTAATGGTGTTTGAGGCGCAATCTAAATCCGCAAAATAGCAACGTTAATGGGAATGTCGATTCTGTGCTTGTAAAGTATATACGCCATATATATATTGAATTATGTGCAACATATGACTATTAATGCCATGTGTATTTATTGAATTGGGTGCAACATATGTATGAGACGCCGTACGTATATATTGAATTAAGTGCAACACGTTAAATTATAGTTACCAAGCTATTTACAAGGCTCATCGATGTTTCTGGTAAAAAAAATTTTAATTCGAGTAAGTTTGTGTTAAATGATTGTGACAGGAACCAGGGATATACTTCGAACATGTATATGTATTGTAGCACTGGAAAGTGCATTAGAAAAATTTGTTGTCCACCCATCCCTTGAGGCCGGCGATATTAAAGGCGTGAATTAAATATTAATAAAGTTTGTGTTAATTAAAGAGTTCAATAGAAGAGTCCACGCACGAAAGTTCAGGTAGGTTAATTACATCTATTAAGATCTGTGAGATCTGTCTGTTTTATGATGCCATCAAAAGCCCAACCAATTTTTATTGTTTTTATTAATTTTCATTATTGGAATATTTAAAGCAATAGGCATAGAGGTAAATAAAACTATATATAATATGTATATGAAAATATAATATTTTATTTATATAAATTTTTAATTTTCAAATATTTATTGTTATTATTAGTTATAATATTTATGTTTTATTTGTCTAATTTTTAAAATGTTTATTTTCATTAAATATATCAAATTTTAGTAAATTTTTAAATGTAACTTTTAAAATGTAGTTAATATATAGAATTATGTATATTAAATATCAAATTTTAAAATTTAAAATTGGAAATTAAATAAATGTATATCTAACATTAAAATTTTGAAATATAATCTAATTAGTTTTATAGACCTAAAGATTGTGTTTGTGTAATTTTTTAATTCTAAATATTAAACATGAGTAGATGTATCAAATGTTAACTTGATGTAAATATTAATTTCTTGCTATTTTCACAGGTTCAAATTTGTCCTAGAGGTTCCCATTCCCACCCGTGGCATTCTTGCTTCTTATCCAGCTTCGGAGTCGGTATTATGGTGAAACTCGTGTGGCTTATGGACAAAAATGTGTTTAGTTCAGAATTATGTGAACAAAGAACTTCTGCACCTGGTAATCAACTCTCAGGGTTATATGGTTATGCTTTTCTCTTCTATGTTTTCTCCTTCGAGATACTAGTTGTTTCATGTACTAATCTCTAGGGTCTGTTGCTGAGCCAAAACCATTTTACATTGGATAAAATGACCTACATTAAAAACCTATCTTTTTCAGGGGACCTTCATTGAGATGGTATGAGGAATTAGTTAGATAGCGATTTCTTGGTTAAAGCTTACCGTTAACAACCTTCCTATCTCATACATTCTCAATTTGTCGTTTTGCAGGATTCTTGGATTTGCCGAGAGGGTTGCGGTAAGTTGTTAATGACCCTTGCTCCTATTATTGGTCATCTATATGTATGTATTATTATTTAATCTTTCCTTACTAGCGCGATCAGAGAGCTCATCCTGTCTTTGGTTTTTCTCCTTATGAATACAAGCAAGGTTTTCGAGGGTTAGAAATCCCACCGGAGTAGGTAGCGCTTTAGGTTTCGAGGATCATTTCAACATGCCTCCTATACGTGTTTGATCACTTTTTATTACCACTGTTGTAATTTTCATCCAAGAGAAAATACCTAGGGTTTAATTAAATACTCCTCGAGATAGTTGTTTATAAAATTGATAGATGAGTACGTTTAGAAAATTGATAGATGAGTATGTTGCCATATTCCAATTATGATTTTAACATTGTGTGCAAAGAATTTCGGGTTTCTTTCTGAAAAGTTTAAAGAATTTATATGCATTGTTCCAACTCCTTGCGGTTTCTTCCATGAAATTTAGTTGATTTTTTTTTTTTTTGTTAGTTGTAAATTGTCTTTAATTCATTTTCTCTTTTGAAATGTACTACTCCTGGAAATAGCTACAGTATTATCTATCTTCACGCATTCCTTTTGTGCTATATAAATAACCAAAGACCCCATGACTATTCATAAGATTGTCGAGTCACCCTGGATTCTTTATAATGAACAACGTTATTTTATTAACTCTTTGAGTTGAATATAGCAATATTTTAAATAATTCAATAATTCTTGTTATTATAGTCTCTTGGTTATTGATTGCATGATCCGACCTATTTGTTGTTTATTCTAGGTCGAAGGCTGCTTATTAGGCTGTCTGACAACTAGTTTACCGTCTCTCATGGTTGCTTCAATCCCATGTTTGTGAGTGGAATTTGTGTGTAACAATCAAGATTAAAAGTTTATGTAATAAAATTAATAAAGGAAAAATAAGACAAGTGTTAAGAGACAGTTATTCCAAATTGAATGTTGATAAAAACATATAGTGGGCATCATTGGATATCTTTATGGCTAAGGGGAAATTAACAAAGGAAATGGCTAAGGAATTAAAAAGGAAAAAACTTATTTTTGCACATTGATTTAGGAAAATAAAGTAAATTAGGAGAAAAGGAAGGTGGAAGGTCACAAGTTGCATGTGAGGAGGAAAAAACAAGAAAATAATTGAAATTTGGCATCATCAATAAAACTACCTGTCAAGATTTTGGTTGGTTTAGCCTTTTCGGTTCATTTTTAGAATTACACTAAGAGAGTATAAGAGCACCAGGAAGAGAAGGAGATCAAGCAAGAAAAGGATGGACAATGAGAGGAAAGGAAAACAAGGATCAAGCAAGGAAGAGCACGATCAACAACTTCCGCTGGAATACTTGCAGGTAGTATATTGCATGTGTGATTTCCTAGATGGTTTGGAAATGCATGGCATATGCATGTTAGTATTTGGTGCTTCTGTTCTCGGTTGCATGTTTTTTCCACGTTTGACAGTGGTTTTCAGTCTTGCCTGACCTTTTCTCAGGATAGCCATGGTGTGATGGAATTGATCTCGGTTTTGATGTTTGGAATTGCTGGATGGTTTTCAGAATCCGGGGTGGAGGTGGTCTCAAGAAAATCCCAAAGGCCTATAAGTACCTTGACCAGTTTGGTATAATAGATGGTAAATCCTAAGGGTGGAGTCAGGGTTTACGGCCTAGTGATCCAGTCTCCATTGCGGTAAATCCTATGAGACAAGGAGATTGAAAATTCCTCAAGGATAGTGATGGGGTGTGAAGACATTTGAAGCTAGGTTTGCTTTTGTCATTTTAGTCTCGATTTGGGTGAGATCACAGTATGGTGAGGGTGGAGGTGGTTTAATGTATAGATTGGTTTATCCACGAGATCCCACATTAATGCTTGGAATATGGCACAAGGAGTGACTGGTTGAAAAGATATTTGGCTCAGCCATATCTATGGTTGGGTTGTATGTGGAAGTCTCAAACCTAGTTGGCTCTTTCCCATGTTTAATAAAATATAAGTTCTCTTCATTTTGTGCTTATTAATGTGTGCCTTTAATGGTTTTTATCTCATTGCTATTTACATGTTTCTACGTTGGTTATAAGAATGGTTATATGACTCGTTCAAGTCATGGTTATTTCATGTATTTACTTGTAATTGTAAAGATAATGGATGCAAGACCTAATTGATGTCATAAATCTCCAGGCATGGGGTGGCGATCCTTCATGTCATGTATCATAAGATTTTTTATTCATTGATGCTCTTTCTTGGATCTTATGCTTGTAGATTCCATTGATGCCATGTGTTTGGCAGAATGTCATCCTCAGTTGGAGATGGTCAGGCCTAGTGCTACATTTACTTTTTTCTTCATTAGCCTTTTCATCACACATTTTATGGATTCTAGAAGCTACAATAATTTATGGGCCACTTGGATTCTGAGCTTAAAAAGTGGCACAAATCCTGGAGACACAAGAATAGGACCGAGGATAAAATTCCCCACACACATGGACACCCATGATATGGGAGTGTGAAGAGCCTCCCATACACACCCTTGTCAATATCAAGGGTGCATCTTGGGGTTTAATTACCTAAAAAATCAGTGAGAGCAAGGGAATATTCAGGTGGATTGTTGGAATAGCCTCTAGAGGATCTAGAATAGGTACAAGTGGTATGTGTTGTGGGTTTCCATCAATTCCACTTCTTGAAAGTCATCAAGGAGGTTGAGACTTGTCATAGTATCCTCTCATGTCATGTTTACACTCGGTGAGCCAATAAAATTGGGTAGCTATGTGGGGAGGGTGGCGCAATAGGATGGTATCAGAGCAAGTTGTGATTTCTATGGGTCAAATTAGATATCACAAGGTGGTATTATAGCGATTTGTACTCTCTTTGGGGAAAAATTGATGTCGTTATGACCTTGACAACATGTGGTCATGGTTTTCATGCGTGGGGTAGGGTATACTGTTTGTATGGTCATGCATGATGGTGTCTGTTAATATGTTTTATATGGATATGTTTATGATTACACATGTATGTGCTAATGTGGGTTGATCTTCCAGATGAGATAAGCATGTCCTGAACAACAGTAAGGTATGTATTTCATTTTGGTATCTATTTATTTTCTTCAGACATGGTAAACTTACAAGAAGAATATAATGAAGGATGACGAGAAAAATGGTAGACTATAACTCCCATGACTCCCCTTACATATAAGTTGGGAAGAAAAGATATGAGCACTCTCCTGGTATGGATGATACATTGAGGAGCTTGAGGGTAGAGATCAGAAGCTATAAGGAAGAAATTGACAACATGGTTGAGGCTAAGGAAGGAATTGCAAGGGCTCTCGGAAAAGAATATTGAGGTTAATGTAGTGATACTTGTTTGTGGATTAATCCCTCTTGTGGACAAGAGTGATCTCCATAGTACCCCGATAAGTAACTAGAAACAAACAACCATTTCGATCCCTCTTTCTCTAAAATC
The DNA here is from genome assembly GCA_034641835.2 of Pinus albicaulis. Classification (NCBI taxonomy): domain Eukaryota; kingdom Viridiplantae; phylum Streptophyta; class Pinopsida; order Pinales; family Pinaceae; genus Pinus; species Pinus albicaulis. The sequence continues at coordinate 294,246,214 of CM076572.1, forward strand.
TTTGCATTTTAGATTATCATATCTTAGAAACGAGGAGGTTATGCTCCTATTTTTTAATCGAGACATTTGATGTAGTGTTTTTCCTTTCACTCCAAATTAATCATTCAATGATGAGAAGAACCTACAATCACAAATAATGCAAAGGATCAAAGCACCTGCAGTATATAATAATCATAAATACCATTCCAAATTAGTCATCAAGGAGTCTGAATATTGACATCATCTAAATGAGTTTATAAACAAGGAAACGAGAAAAAGAGATGCATATCTATTATTAGAAATCAATAAGAGCAATCTTACAACCCAAACCTTGATCTTATACAGATTTCACCCATATGTTTTGTCAATCATTTCCTCAGTTTAATAATCCTTCCTCTTTAGAATGACCAACATGAAGTCTTTTGCACAAAGGTGTGATCTTCAATGTATAACAAACAAAGTACTAATTTAGAATCTTCTAACAACCGCAAAATCTCTCTAGTTTTGAATCTACTCATACAAGTATCTACCCTTCAACCTGACACTTCAGCTCAATTTATAGAGAGATTGAGGAAGTTTCATATCCATTAAGAGAGGGATGAGATCCTGCAATGAAGGGACTATGTTTCCTTTGTTGGCAATATGATGCAGAATGTTGTCCTTGATGGCAACCCATTGAATGAAGATGAAGACATGCGACTATTGACATGTGCTGTCCTTGATGGAAATTCACCTGATGAAAGTATTCTTGACTTGGTAAATGATGTTTGTTTGCAATATGATGTTAAAGGTTGTCCTTAGGCAACCCACTGGATGAAGATAATGGCAACTTACTGGATGAAGTTGTGCTTGATATAATATGTCTTGATGAACTAAATCTGATGCATCTACAGTGAGTACAGAAGGCAATGAAGAAAGAAATTCAGCATGTGATAGATCTATGATGAAAAGAGTATGTCTCTAGGCATACGCGGATTTTCCTAGGGGAAGTCGCGTATGCACGCGGGAATAAACGTTCCAAGTCGTGTATGGGCAAAAGCGCTCAAAAAGTGCAAAACCAGGAGTAACCACCATGGTATTGACCCATTGTATTGGGTAATGATTCGTCTAAATGACCCCGTCCAGGAATACCATCGGAAGTAATGTAGTTTTGGCTCATGGTATTGAAAAAGGGTAAACCTATATAAAGAGAAGAAATTCATTGTGCAAATGATGAGGATGGGAGCAAGATGTCTGAGCTTGAATGAATACTTCTCTCTGGAGTATATCTTAATGGAAAGGGTTATAGTTGAATGAAAGATCTGAATGTATGATGCACCAATGAAGGAGTGATGAAGAAGGGGATCTAGATCTGTATTGTACTTGTATCTGCTAGATCTGTTCATGGAAGGCCTAGATCTGAGATGAGGCGAACATCTGTCTGAAGCAAAAGGGTAAATCTGAACTGAAGATCTGATCTGAAGAAGTATGCTGCTCTATAATAGTTGAAGATCTATACGCTAGTTCGCCGCAGAGGAAGCGCGTATATACGCGGCTTCGCTGAAGAGAAAGCGCGTATGCGCAATAAAATTGGCTCTATAATTTATACTGAAGTATACGCGGGTTTATGTGAACGGAAGCGCGTATATACGCGACATCAGAGAAAGGAAAGCGTGTATGCAAACTAGGGTTTGCTGAAGTCTGTGGTAAGAAATGTCTGATCTGTTCTGCTGGTTTACTGATATCTGTCAGTGAGTTATATGTATCTGTTTCATGGTTGACTGTGCTTAAAAGTATGGAAAGGGTCCAGTTTGAGAATATGATGAAATGTGGCCTGCAAGTGGTGTTCTATTGAAGTTGTTGGATCCAGTGTGAAAATTGATGAAACGTGGTCCAAGGTGGTGCTGAGGGTTGTAGCCTTCAGTCAGGGGGTTGTAGCTCCCTTCCAGGTGAGGCTGGTAAACGAGAGCAGGGGGTCGTAGCTCCCTTCCGGGAGAGGCTGGTAAACGAGTCAGGGGGTTGGAGCTCCCTTCCAGGAGAGGCTGGTAAACGAGCGCAGGTGGGTGCCTGCGTGCTGGTAGAGTCTGCACCAGCACATATGTTGTAAGATGTTTTCTCTATAATAAAATATTGAAGGGTGATCAACTGCAGCGGTGGTTTTCTCCCGACTTGGGTTTCCACCTAAAAATCCTGGTGTTCATGTGTGATGCTTTGTGTGATGGTTTATTCTGTTCTTACTGCACATGCTTACTGTTTATTAAACATCTGATGAATGAATGATGGAATGATTTAAGTGAAGATCTAATAACATAATTAGATATTTGTGTATACGCGAGTTTCGTAAAGGGTATCCGCGTATATACGCGATTCTGTATCAGGAAAGTAGCGTATGGGTTTTAGAAGCAAGAAAAAGTAAAATTTTTGAATATGCAGTAAATACTGATTCACCCCCCCCTCTCAGTATTTTTCCCAACAATTGGTATCGGAGCAGGTCCTTCTACAGAAGCTTGATCGCTTGAAGGAGATCCGTCGCAATGGGAAGTCAAGAAGGAGTAATGTCTATAAAGCCACCTCTATTCAATGGAAGCAATCTGATATTCTGGAAAGTACGAACAAAAGCATATCTGCAAAGTCTTGGTGCAGATGTATGGGCAATCGTGGAAGAAGGTTATCAATACCCGACAAGTATTCCTACTGATGCTGCTGAAAGAAAGAAGTATGAAATCAATGCCAAAGCAGTGAATGTCTTATTAGGAAGCATGTCTGAATCAAAATTTGCTAAAGTGATGCAGCTACATTCAACAAAAGAGATCCGGGACAAAATCATTCTGAGCTATGAAGGAGATACAAAGGTAAAAAATGCAAAACTCCAAACTCTTAGAATTGAATATGAAAATTTGAAGATGCATAGTGATGAAAGTGTTGCCAGTTTCTTTCTTCGTCTAGATGATATTGTAAATCGGATGAGAAATTTGGGTGAAACCATAACCGATACTACTCTGGTTGAAAAAATCTTAAGATCCTTGACTTCAAATTTTGACTCTAAAGTTTCAGCTATTGAAGAAAGGCAAGATTTGCAAACTCTTACTATTGTTCAATTACATGGTATTCTGACTGCTTTTGAAATGAGGCAAGGAGGCCCTTCTCAAATCAAATAAGTTGTTTTTAAGGCATCTGCAAAAGGAAAAGAAAAGGAAGTTGTCAAAGAATCCAGCTATATATCTGAAGAAGAAGAAGCAAATTTTGTGAGAAGACTTCAACTAGGTACCGGAAAATTCAAAGGCAAGCTTCCCTTCAAATGTTTCAATTGTGGAAGAGTTGGTCATTATGCTGCAAAATGTCCTTATAGAGAAAAACATGGTAAAGGGAAACAATTTGAAAAGAGGAAGAGTTATTATGCAAATGAATAAAGTGATGGGTCATCTAATAGTGAGGAAGAATGTGAAGAAGACTTTAGACTTCTCATGGCATTTGAACAAAGAGAAGAAAAGGATACTTTTGTGGATGCTCTAGAGGACAATGATTTTCTTGAAGAAAACAATCAACTCAAAGTAAGCCTAGAAGAAAAGAACATAAGCATAGAGACACTTGAAAATCAGCTTGAAGCAAAGGAAAAACTCATTGAGGAATTGGAGTGTGAAGTAGTAAGTCTAAGGAAAGATAATGAGAAATTGAAGACTCTCAATCTTAGATTTGTGAAAGGTTCAGAAACCTTAGATGAAATTATCAAGACACAACGGTCTCCTCTTATAAAAACAGGTCTTGGATAAACTGGGGAATCTTCCCAGACTTCAGCACCAAATTATCTAAAAGCAGTCACAACTGGTTCTCTTAATTCAGCCACTCAGCAAGGGAACAAAGGATCTTCACAGGTAAAGCATGATCATCTCAAATCAAGGATCACTAACAGGGAGATCCCTCAAAGAAGAAACAACCAACAGTTAAATTCAAATAGAAGATTTCATGATCGTAGAAATTTCTACTGCAATGGACAATGTTTCTCATGTCACAATTTTGGTCATAAATCTGTTCAATGTGTTGCATATAAAACCATCATGACAAGAGAAGCAAGAAAGAAAAGGATGAATATTGAACCAAAGAAGAACACCTATAACAACTTTTCCCCTCTTCAAAACGAAGTTGAATGTACTTATTGCAATAAATTTGGTCATGAAGAATCTGAATGCAGGAGCAAGGTCCAGCCAAAAGAACATGTTCCCTCAAGCTCTAAAGTATGGAAAAAGAAAGAAATACAGGTTGAAAATTGTGGGATAGCATTATTTGCAGAAGGTGAAGAAAATCAATGTTACATTGATAGTGGGTGCTCAAGACACATGACAGGTGACAAAAGCAAACTCCTTACATATAATGCTCTAGAAAAGGAAAAGAAAGTTACATTTGGAAATGATACTCCTGCTGTAATTAAAGGAAAAGGGTCAGTATTTCTAAAAGAAAAGGTGAAGGCTAATGATGTCATGTATGTGGAAGGATTGACATAACTTGTTAAGTGTAAGTCAAATGTGTGATCAAGGAACAGAAGTGGTCTTTAGTTCAAAAGAATGTGTGGTTCGTGATCTTGATACAGGTAAAATCATTATAAAAGGAAAAAGAAATCCTAGCAAGCTTTATGTACTGAACGGCATAGATCAATGTTACTTGAGCAAGTCTTCAGAAAATTGGCTATGGCATAGAAGGCTGGGGCATCTAAGCTTCTCTCAAATCAACAAAGCTAGAAGACTTCAAGCTGTTCGTGGTCTTCCCAATATTAATCTACCAAAAAGTATCATATGCAAATCTTGTCAATTCGGTAAGCAGACCAGAGTACGATTTAATGCCAAACAAGGATCATCAAGTGAGCCTCTTGAACTCATTCATACTGACATATGTGGACATATGAGGAAACAATCACCACGTGGAGAAGAATACTATATCTTATTTATTGATGATTACTCTAGAATGTGTTGGATCGGGCTCATTAAACACAAAGATGAAGCATTTGAAAAATTTCAGATCTTCAAAGCTTTAGTTGAAAATGAATTAGATCTAAAAATCAAGTGTCTTAGATCTGATCAAGGAGGAGAATATACATCAAATGAATTCTTTGAATTTTGTGAACAACATGGCATAAAAAGACAGTTCTCTGTAGCAGGCACTCCACAACAAAATGGCGTAGCATAAAGAATGAATAGAACAATTCAACAAATGGCTAGAGCTATGCTTGATGATTCTGGAACTCCTGACATGTTCTGGGGTGAAGCAGCACATACAGCAGCTAACATTCTCAACAAGGCTCATGTTCGGGTAAATAGTGACAAAACTCCATATGAACTCGGGTATGGTAATTCTCCATCTGTGAAGCATTTTAGAGTTTTTGGAAGTAAATGCTTTATCAAAAATAATGATGAAAAGCTTGGCAAGTTTGAACCTAGATCAGATGAAGGGATATTTCTTGGTTACTCATCTTCAAGAAAAGCATACAAATGTTACAATAAAAGGCTTCGAAATATTGTTGAATGTATTGATGTTGTTATTGATGAGTCTCCTGCAGCTCCTAAAGAAGAAAAACAAACAAAAAAAGAAGATGATGGTGACCTATGTCCTTCTACATCAAATGATATAGACAATGGATCCAATGAAGAACCTGAAGATGATCTATCTGAAAAAGCTCCATCCAGATATGTTCAAAAGAATCATCCTGAATCTCAAATTTTGGGTGACAAGGAATCAGGTGTACGAACAAGGAGAACTCTTGTGGGATCTTCTAATAATTTGGCACTTCTATCCACAATTGAACCACACAATGTCAATCAAGCTAGCAAAGATGAATGTTGGAAGCAAGACATGAATGAAGATCTTGATCAAATTGAAAAGAATGATACTTGGGAATTGGTACCAAGACCACATGATAAAAATGGCATTGGAACTAAATGGATTTTCAAGAACAAGTTAAATGAGAATGGGGATGTTGTAAGAAACAAAGATAGATTGGTTTGCAAAGGGTATACTCAACAAGAAGGTATAGACTTTGAAGAAACTTTTGCTCCTGTAGCTAGACTTGAAGCCATAAGAATGTTTCTTGCTTTTTCAAGTTATCAACAAATCAAAGTCTATCAAATGGATGTTAAATCTGCTTTTCTTAATGGTGATCTAGAAGAAGAAGTATATATAGAACAACCAGAAGGATTCATTTTGGGAAATGATGAAAATCTTGTTTCTAGACTTAAAAAGGCTCTATATGGTCTCAAACAAGCTCCAAGGGCATGGTATTATCCTCTTGACAAATATCTTCATCAACAAGGTTTTTCAAAGGGGTCCGCGAATAGAAACTTATACACAAAAGTTGAAAATGATAAACTATTGATTGTAGTTGTATATGTTGATGATATCATTTTTGGGAGTAACGAAGAATCTATGAGTCAAAAATTTGCTTCTGTCATGCAGCAAGAATTTGAAATGTCCTTACTTGGGGAACTAACATTCTTTCTTGGCTTACAAGTGCATCAAACTACAGATGGTATATTCCTATCACAAGCAAAATATCTTAAGAAAATTCTAAAGAAGTATGGCATGGAAGAATGCAAACCTGTAAGTACACCAATGATAACCGGATGCAATCTCAGTTCTCATGATGATTCTCCCACGGTGAATCAACCAGAATACATATCAATGATAGGAAGTCTACTTTATCTCACTGGGACTAGACCAGACATTATGCATGCAGTTGGGATTGTTGGACGATTCCAAGCTAATCCAAAAGAGTCTCACCTTCAGGCTGTTAAAAGAATATTCAAATATCTACAAGGAACTCAAGACTTTGGTCTATGGTATCCAAAGAATGCCGATCTTACTCTTCATGCTTACACTGATGCAGATTGGGCTGGAAGTGTTGATGATCGGAAAAGCACTAGTGGTGGTGCATTCTATATGGGACCTCGGTTAGTATCTTGGTTCAGCAAGAAGCAAAATTCTATTGCCTTATCTACAGCAGAAGCAGAATATGTGGTTGCCGCATCTTGTTGCACTCAACTCCTTTGGATGATGCAAACCTTACAAGATTTTCAAATCAAATGTACACCTCCTATCCCCATTAAGTGTGACAATACAAGTGCCATCAGTATTTCAAAGAATCCTGTTATGCATTCGAAGACCAAGCACATTCCCATCAAGTATCACTTCTTACGTGAAAAAGTGCTTGAGCAAAAGGTGAAGTTGGAGTATGTTCCCTCCAAAGAACAAGTTGCTGATATCTTTACCAAACCTCTGCCCAGGGAAGTGTTCGAGTATCTAAGACATAAGCTGGGAGTGTTCTCTGCCAGCCAAAAGCACAAATCTGCATAAATTTCGAAGATGGCATTGGATACGTGGATTTCCTGAAACACAGTCGCGTATATACGCGAGTTCATGCACAGAAAAATGCGTATGTCTGATTGCTGACATTTTTTCTGTTTGGAGTCAGCTCTTTTCAGCGCAGCTGCAGTGCTGTTTGGTATCTCTGATACTGTTTGGTATCTCTGGTGGTGTTCCAGTTCTCATAATTCTTTTTCTAATGTTTTGATAAAGATGCCTTGATGATTTGTTGGTGAAAGTGTTCAGGATGCACAAACTAAGGGGGAGCCTTAGTCATATGGAAAGAATGTTCGGAAGCACTTTTTCAGGGGGAGCATTAGCGTTGCTGAGTATAATGCATTATTGACATTATGATGGTTCTGAAATGTGTTCTCTTTCTTGAGGACTTTCTGGTGTTGGTTATGAAAAGTCATATTTGTATTTTGATGAAAAGGTCACGTTGAGACCCATGATGTAAAATTGCAATATTCGGTCATGTAAGGACTTGTCAAATTTGTAAACCCACTTGGTTGGGTAGCTGAGTCAAATTTTGTAAACCCACTTGGTTGGGTAGCTGAGTTGAAATGTGTAAACCCACTTGGTTGGGTACTTGAGTCTTATATGTAAATCCACTTGTTTGGATATTTGATGTAAGTATGAGTCTTTGGTGATAGGTCGTTCATAGAGTCATGTACTTCTTTGGAAAACATGTTTGCAGATTCAGCATGAACTCAGGGGGAGCTTGGCCACTTCAGTATATATATCAGATCTACAGTATGTTGGTTTTTATCCACCCTTTGCCCTTGATGTCAAAGGGGGAGAGTGACATGGTGTTTGAATAAAGAGAAAGAATGGTGTCAAAATTGGAGAGAGTGACATGGTGTCATTGTATTCTTAATGTACCTATCTGTTGTGGTAACCAAACACCATCATGGTTGCCATCAAGTCCAAAGGGGGAGATTGTTGGCAATATGATGCAGAATGTTGTCCTTGATGGAAACCCACTGAATGAAGATGAAGACATGCGACTATTGACATGTGTTGTCCTTGATGGAAATTCACCTGATGAAAGTATTCTTGACCTGGTAAATGATGTTTTTTTGCAATATGATGTTGAAGGTTGTCCTTAGGCAACCCACTGGATGAAGATAATGGCAACTTACTGGATGAAGTTGTGCTTGATAGAATATGTCTTGATGAACTAAATCCGATGCATCTACAGTGAGTACAGAAGGCAATGAAGAAAGAAATTCAGCATGTGATAGATCTATGATGAAAAGAGTATGTCTCTAGGCATACGCAGATTTGCCTAGGGGAAGTCGCATATGCATGCGGGAATAAACGTTCCAAGTCGCGTATGGGAAAAAGTGCTCAAAAAGTGCAAAACCAGGGGTAACCACCATGGTATTGACCCATTGTATTGGGTAATGATTCATCTAAATGACACCGTCCAGGAATACCATCGGAAGTAATGTAGTTTTGGCTCATGGTATTGAAAAAGGGTAAACCTATATAAAGGGAAGAAATTCATTGTGCAAATGATGAGGATGGGAGCAAGATGTCTGAGCTTGAATGAATACTTCTCTCTGGAGTATATCTGAATGGAAAGGGTTATAGTTGAATGAAATATTTGAATGTATGATGCACCAATGAAGGAGTGATGAAGAAGGGGATCTAGATCTGTATTGTACTTTTATCTGCTAGATCTGTTCATGGAAGGCCTAGATCTGAGATGAGGCGAACATCTGTCTGAAGCAAAAGGGTAAATATGAACTGAATATCTGATCTGAAGAAGTATGCTGCTCTATAATAGTTGAAGATCTATACGCTAGTTCGCCGCAGAGGAAGCACGTATATACGCGGCTTCGCTGAAGAGAAAGCGCGTATGCGCAATAAAATTGGCTCTATAATTTATACTGAAGTATACGCGGGTTTATGTGAACGGAAGCGTGTATATACGCGACATCAGAGAAAGGAAAGCGCGTATGCAAACTAGGGTTGCTGAAGTCTGTGGTAAGAAATGTCTGATCTGATCTGCTGGTTTACTAATATCTGTCAGTGAGTTATATGTATCTGTTTCATGGTTGACTGTGCTTAAAAGTATGGAAAGGGTCCAATTTGAAAATATGATGAAATGTGGCCTGCAAGTGGTGTCCTAAAGGAAGGTTGGATCCAGTGTGAAAATTGATGAAACGTGGTCCAAGGTGGTGCTGAAGGTTGTAGCCTTCAGTCAGGGGGTTGTAGCTCCCTTCCAGGTGAGGCTGGTAAACAAGATCAGGGGGTCGTAGCTCCCTTCCAGGAGAGGCTGGTAAACGAGTCAGGGGGTTGGAGCTCCCTTCCAGGAGAGGCTGGTAAACGAGAGCAGGTGGGTGCCTGCGTCCTGGTAGGAGTCTGCACTAGCACATATGTTGTAAGATGTTTTCTCTATAATAAAATATTGAAGGCTGAGCAATGGCAGCGGTGGTTTTCTCCCGACTTGGGTTTCCACCTAAAAATTCTGGTGTTCATGTGTGATGCCTTGTGTGATGGTTTACTCTGTTCTTACTACATATGTTTACTATTTATTGTACATCTGATGAATGAATGATGGAATGATTTAAGTGAAGAACTAATTAGATATCTGTGTATACGCGATTTTCATAAAGGGTATCTGCATATATACGCGAGTATGTTTCAGGAAAGTAGCGTATGGGTTTTAGAAGCAAGAAAAAGTAAAATTGTTGAATAGCAGTAAATACTGATTCACCCCCCCTCTCAGTATTTTTCCCAACATCCTTTAGCCAAGGGATAAGCTCCATGAGTATAGGCATATAACTCAAATTGGCACGACTCTAGAAGCTTCCAGTTGGGAGAATATTCGACCAACTAAGATTCCAGAAGTTACCTTTTTGTGTTTACTACCTTTTGACGGGGGTGCTCAGTTTTTATTGGCGAAAAAAGCTGCAATTTCCATAGCTGATAGAAGAAGTATCAGTGCATGCACATGCAATCGTCACAAAAAGCATGCATGTAGACTTTTAATGGGTTTAAAGAGTTTTTCTCTAGTTTCTAAGACTTGGTTTAGGAACATGAATATGTTTGACTTCTAAGGGAACATGATATGGATGGTGACAAATCCATAATGAAAGTCAAATTTCATGGTGAAAAAATGACGTGTAACATATTTCTCTCTAAAGTGCGAAGTCTGAGAAAGTTTTTTGAGAGAGTGAAGCGCTTTATCATTCGAAGAATTGGATTGGGGACACTGGTCAAGAAATTTTAAGAAACATTCAATGCAAATATATATCATCACTGAGGTATGCATTCCCATAATCAGATAAAAATTAACTAAATGTTCTGGCGCATCCATATATTACAAAGAATTCTACTGTATCGGGAATACGTAACTCCTCACAGACTGGATGGTTGAAACTAGATTTAGGGTCTTGATTTCTGCTTCTCGAACTAGTACAAATATTTCCATGCAATTTATTGTTTCGAAGTCAAACATGGTAGAAACCACTTGATTACCGGTCAATGAAGAAAACCATTAACAAGTGTGAGAGAAACCACCAATAAATTTCTTCAACACAGTCGATGAAGTGTTAGTGAATGATTTGCAGTCGAAAACTCATAGAATCATTCGATCGAAGGTAAATGATAAAAACATGTCATTGAATGCAAGAAACCTGCCATTAAGGCATGCAGATTCCAAGTTACTAATAGGACTCTAAATCAAATTTCTAGATAATGAGATGATGTCGATAGAAAGTGATCTATCACAAGAAATCCAACGACAGAAAACCATTAGTTCAAGTGTTGAAGACATGTTTTACAAGGATTAACTCAGGGGCAGTCAATGCGAATGGAGACAAATGTTTGGAATGAATGGTGAATTTGAAATTGAACTTTCTTTTGAACACATAAAGAAAATGTAAAGGACTTGGAAACATTTTACTTAAAGGTAATACCCAAAATCGACTAAATACTTTCAATGGTGTTTAATTAACTGTAAGACAAAAGGGTTTCCCAACCCAGACTCGAGTGTGACAAACTATCATGATCAAGAGCAACATGATGCTTTTTAAAACAAGAATAAAAATGGATTCTTTTTCTCACTTTTCCCCCCACCATTACTGGCAAGTACCTCTTTATTTTTATCAATCTTAAGGAGGATAAAATTTGCTTGTCACGTAAGCTCATCCTTCGGACGATTCCATCTCAGTATTTTTAACAAACCTAAAGAAGGAGTGGTTTGATCCTATTGTAATGAACAAGTCCTACACTGTTTTGTTTTAATGAGACCAACATAGGATTAACTTGGTGTTTTTCAGTTTTAGGGAGTCAGAAGAAAAAAATAAGTAAATTTTTTGGTGTTATTTTTTGTAAATTTAGTCTCTCAAACCAGAAAAACTATAAAATAATGTAGGAGAGAACTCTGTTAACCATCCTTAATCAACGCATAACTTTTTCATAAATAGTCTAGTTCAGTCCAGAAAAGGCGTAAAATTATATTGAATAGACGATTATTCATTTACTTTAACGAGTCTGAATAGTCAAGTGCTCAATGATATTTTCATGTTTAAAGGTTCTTAAATGGGCTTAAAAGAGGACTCCAGTGTTTTTATTTTTACTATTTCTTAAGAGCCCACAAAAGTGATAAAAGTATACTCATTATCAAAATGATTCATTTTCAAAAATCACATGGTCCCTGCACAAAAAATAAAAAAAATACAATTACCTGATCTCAATCATCGAAAAACATTTAAAAATAACTTCTAAAGGTGGAAATAAACAAAATAATATTATTTTACTCATTGAAACCTATAAAAAGAGGTTAAAAAAAATCATTTTTACCATTTTATTTTCAGATCACGGAAGTCGTCATTATCAATTAACTCATAGGCTCCTTTTGCAAGCACACACTTAACAAGATAAGGGCCATACCACATTGGTTCAAATTTACCAACACCTAGTTTGTCATGAGCTTGATCATATAGTAGAACTAGGTCACCTTCTGAATACATGCGAGCGCTAATAGTTTGATCATATTGATCCTTAACACATTTTTTATGAGCTTTGGCAGTTAATCAAGCAGTGCGACGAGCCTCATCTAACTGTGCTTGGTATAGGAAATGTTTATCCTCTTCAGAGTTAGTTGGTAGCAAATTTGATGGCTAATTTGAGTGATGAGATTTCACATTCAATGGGTAAGACAACTTCCAAACCGTAAATGAGTTGAAAAGGACTAAACCCTGTGGTTGTTTTTGTAGAGGTACACCATGCCCAAAATACAGAAAAAAGCATGATATGCCCATTTGTTTTATGAGTTCTCATAATCCGTTTAATCATGTTGGTTAAAACCCTGTCGGGAACCTCAACTTTACCATTATCTAGTGGGTAATATGATGTACAATTATCATGGCATAGGCCAAGTTGAGTAGAACATTCAGTGATCATAATGTTTCGAAAGTGTCTAATATGGTTCGTCACGATAACTAGGGGACACCAAACCTAACAATCACGTGATCGAATATGAAAATTGCTGCATCTTTTCCATCAACCACAAATGTAGGCATCACCTCGGCCAATTTGGGAAAGTAATCTACGTTGAGAATAATATACCCATGCACCCCATCCGAGTGATGGTTACATGTGAAAAAATACATGCCCCATTTGGAAAAAATACCAACAATAATTATTGGGTTAACAAGAGCTGGAGGTGCACGCATCTTTCGATAAAAAAAATCACAATTGTGGAATTTTATAACTACGAGAATACAGTGTTTGAATCATGACGACCAGAAATAGCCAGCGCGCAATATCTTTTGGGTTGTGGAAAACCCAGAAATATGACCACCACATGCTCGAGAATGCCATAAGGAGAGAACTCTGTTAACCATGCTTAGCCAACGTATAAATTTTTCATAAATAGTCTATTTCATTCCAAGAAAGGGGTAAAATTATACTGAATAGATGACTGTTCATTTACTTTAATGAGTTCAAATAGTCAAGTGCTCAACTATCTTTTCATGTTTAAAGATTCTTAAATGGGCTTAAAAGAGGACTCTAGTGTGTTTCTTTTTACTATTTCTTAAGAGCCCACAAAAGTGATAAAAGTATACTCATTATCAAAATGATTCATTTTCAAAAATCACATGTTCCCCGCACAAAAACTCAAAAAATTACAATTACCTGAACTCAATCATGGAAAAACATTTAAAATTTAACTTCTAAAGGTGAAAATAAACATAATAATATTATTTTACTCATTGAAACCTATAAAAAGGGGTAAAAAAAATTCATTTTTACCGTTTGATTTTCAGAGTAGAGAAAAATAGTTTTTGTCGTAAACCTTCAGGAGTGGATATCGGGAGAACCAGTTAGCCATTTCAAGAACCATCAGTTCTAGGTATTCCACCTCATCATTATCTTTATTTTCATCCAATTATTTTTTCATCTTAAGTTTTTAGGTCATTTTTTAGGGGGAAACAAGGTTTCAAAATCTGCCCTCAAGGGTGCGTAGGTTGTCATGGCGAAACTTGTGCACCCCAATGATTTTTTAATAGAAAAAATCATCAAGCTGCCACAATTTTTATACATATCCTGTATAAAAACTCATTGTGTCTGCATAAAACCTCCACAAGCACCGTGGGGTTTTCAAAATTACATTTTTGTCCATAAACAATGCTCCAAATTCTTTCTAATGTTCTCTAATCTTCCTCATTGACTATTTGTGGGATATAAATGATGTTGTAATGGAGAGAAAGAGAGCATGAGTTGCATGATAACGAAGCTTTGGATAACCTTGCAACACTTCGCACACTAAATAATTGTGGTTTATATAAATTCTGGGAAATTCAAGGAATGAAGTCATAGGTGGAACTTATGACCTGGTTGGTTAAATCCTGGGATTTTTAGGAGCAATGCTTCATCATTGGGGATCAAAGGCTTGTGATCGAGCCATAGGATATTTATTTCCACACTGGATTACCTCGTAGAGGAAGAGATATCTCTTTATTTGGGGCACGACCAGGGGAAATTCCCACTGCATATTATATGGCACAGTATTGCACCCAGGATTCTGAGGTGGAAAATTGTCTTATTGACATCAAAACCATTGTGCGACTAGACCTTAAGATCACTAATTTCAAAGTTACTCAGTTTTTTGGCAGCGCAACTCCACATGTGGCTACCAAACCACAAATGCATACTGTAGTTGAGTGTTTTGGGGGAACAACTTTTAATTGGTGTGAAGGAGTGCTAGTCAACATGAAAGGCCAACTAACAAGAGATAAGAATGGGAAGCTAAAGAAAATCATCTATGGATCCATTCTTGTATCTTTCGCTTCAGAGAGGATTCCAGTCCTAGGACCTCAGCAATCAATAGTGGGTTCGACGAGACCTAGGGAACCATGTATGTTGTGATGGGTGTCATTGATGGATCACCATGGTGGTGATATTGGTCCTCTGGTTCCATATAACCCTTAGTTGTTTTTTATGGCCCAGGAGCCAAATATTCATGATTAAGGATTTTCCTTATGCATGGGTAGATTTTATGGGTGACCCTAACACATCACTCCCACCGAGAACATAGTGGGATGCATCAGATAAAATATCTCAGTTTGAAATTTTTTATCTAATTTTTATTTAATGTTTTACCATATAATACTGATAAATATATTAAAATGTAGATGTTGGCCCAACATGACCAGCAACGCTTCATAGCTTTGACAAGCGAGAAACGCAACCTATAGCAGCAAGTCTACCACAGACCGATGTAATAGATTCCCTTGCAGTGTTAGAGCACAACCTATAGAGGTTGACTATTGACATCCTGGGGATAGGGACGAATGATATACGTCTCAGTCTCCAAAGACATGTGACTGGGATTCCAGGCCCATTCAGGAAATATTTTCGTAGGGTGGCATGTGCCGTAGTCTACTTCCATGATCATCATCATGAATAAATGATGGTAGATCTAGATTGGAATTTTTTTTGTATTAGCATATTTAGGTCATAAGGTGTTTCAAACCTATGATCTTAGACGATGTAATATTTTTTGACACACAACTATTTTAATCTAATGATATTACTACTTTCAATCTCTGAGTATATTGTTCAATATGGATCAAATATCATTTTTCTTTACTTTAAATGCTGCAGCTATCTATTTAAAACTTGATTAGATAATGCATTAGCCAATATGTTTAAATTTATTGAAATGTGTTGATATTAAATGTAATGAAATTTCCTTTCCAAGAGAGGAACACTTAAAAACATTCTTAACAAAGATGAATTTCTGATAACATAAACGTCGTTTAAATGTAGTACAATGACTTGCCAATCTAACCAAAGAATCAAACATTGAATTCCAAATGAAATGACATCAAATAATGGCTCAATGACTAGGTTATATTTTGCAATATTGTTCATTTTTTGACCGAGGAAAATACCATGGATAGATACTAACTCATAAGTGGGTGAATAGATAACCGAAGCAGTGGAAGAAATGTTTTGTGTACTACAACACGCTTCGTCAAAAAAACGAATGTAAGTCTAAAGGAACGACAACATTTGAAGTATCAAGAGTAATCAAGATAAGAATCGAAAGTAGTGGAAAACTGTTAAGAAAAATAACTAATATAAGACACACTTTTCTAATATAAGGCACACTGTTCTAAAATTTAACTAATGTACAAAGAGAATCTTCACACGAAAAATAATGCATAATATCTCTTGAGATAAAGGCCATTTTTTGGTTTATCTAAAGAGATGTCGTCATAATCAATTAACTCATAGGATCCTTTTGCAAGCACACACTTAACAAGATAAGGAGCATGGATTTTGATAAGTGTGAGAATGTTTTTAAACCTTAGCCTACCATTCCGAGATAACCATGGTGTGGTAGGTTCTCTTGTATTTGGTTGAGCTAACTATTGGATGGACTCGACGTTGAGTGGGGTGGTCTCATGAATTTTCACAAGGCCAAGGAATCCCAGGATGGGATACATGATAAATCCTAGATGTTTTGTAAGTCAATTTAATGTTCTTAAATTTAAAGCATAAATTATCGACCAGAGCCAGTAAACTAATGAAGCACAAGTGCACTATATGTGCTAGAAGTCTTTGTCGTAGAGTGATGATGGAATTTTAAGTTTTGCTAATTTTTCAATTTTTGGATTGATGTTCAATTCCTATGGATCAGTGAGTTTTGAAGTAAATTAACTATTAGATAAATCTATCATCTACATTAAATGTTATTCATATACTTAGTTTCAATTGAATAGAGTCATGAAGATGGAGTGTGAAATAGCTCTTTCAAAAGGGATGTTAGATTAAACTCTACCTCTCTTTTTTATCAAATTGTTTTGAGATTTAATGTTGTAGCGAAACAAAAAACTAAATCTAAATTGATTATGAAAGCATGAAATATTGTACAACTATTTTATGAAATCATGATATTTGAAAACTAACTAAGACTAAACCAAAATTATATGAAGAACAAATATTGTTTCTATTGTGATTTTAACCTAGAATGTAAACGAAATAAAGGAAATGAATTGAGATAGATGAAATATGGAAGGAATAAATTTAAGGAATGAATCTGCGAAACAAAAAAAAAAAACAAAGTATTGATCTATTTAAATTGAGCTTCAAAATGAAATACAAAACATAGTATTAGCCAGGTTCTAATTATGAAATGACAATGTGATTAAAATGAATTCTCTGCAAGGTCACCAGTTTCAAACCCATGGGCATAAGATTAGTCTAAACTATTAAAAAAAAAAAAAATTTGAATTCTAAATATTGAAAATAACGACGCAGTAGTTTTCTTAAAAATAACAACTCATCAATGCATGAAAAGGAGCTTCCAATTAAGAGAAAATTCTAAACAAAATACTCAAAAAAATATAAAGATGGCGCGCCCCAAATACACATAGCTTCCATAGTTTTATAGAGTGCATTTAAATAGTACGTGATATCTATGCCGATAGTTCTATTTAGAATCCTTATACAAATTGTAAACTTAAACAACCATTACTATCCTATCTATTTACTATTAGGAATGAAAATAAACAAGGTCATGACATTCTCAAACTCTATTTCTGAGTGCTTCTACGTGTTTACTGCCACCATTGAGAGTGTAACTGTGTGATTTCCTTACTGAATTGACTTGGATAATAAGGAGGAGATCCATAAAGGAATCATTCTCTAACTACCCATATACTGATTTGTTGAGCTGGGGCACCACAACCTTGTTATCAATGGAGGTAGATGTGGATCTATGAAATATCTACAGAATTATGTTAATTATGAAGTTGAATGTAATCTTTAGCAAAACAATAGGGAATATTCACAAATATGAGAAATATGATACATAAGTGTTTTACCTTGTCAAAATCATATGACTACTACCTTTATTAGGTTGATAGTTATGAGAAAAGAAGGAAAACATGGATGCAAAAGGGTGTCAAAACAAAATAATTATGGGACTCTACATTCCACCACATTGAAGGTATTTTATGTCCTCATACAAACATAATTTTTTTCATCTCTGTTAGTTTACTGCATATCCTTGGACACTTTTACCAATACATCCAATTTCATCTTTTTCACCCTCTTCTCTTTTACTTCCATCCTTGGTTTCTTCATAAGGATTTTGCACTTCAGATTAATGATTTTTCTCTTCAGAGGCCTGTTTTCTTCCTTCAATTTCCTGTTATTTTTGTACCATAGACTTAAATGTAGTAGGAGGTTATCACTCTTGGAAACTTTAACTTCATCTTGAGCATTCAAATATTGATGTTAACCTTCAATATACATGTTTAATTTCTCCAGTTCAATTATTTCTTGTCTCATGATATCGAGTACTGGAGGTTCTTATGGTTCATTAAATTGGTCCTTCGATTCTTCTTGATTTGGGTTTAGTCCTTTGGATGCTTCTATTTTCTCCAATGATTCTGTGTAGTCATAAATCTCTTGTTCTACAAGATCAATTCCTATATTTTTTCCTTGGCTCCGAGGAGGTGAAATGTAGGTAGGTGGTGATGCTTGTGGAGAGTTTACTAAATTTTCTTATACCTCCAAATCAATGTGGTATACATATTTTGAGGGTAATTATTGCACTGTGTTTAGCTTGGTAGTTCTTCTTAGTCTTGTGACAGGGGTGTTTTTAGTTTTAGGCATTTATTTTTGGGGTGAAATCTCTGTTTTGTTGCAGGATTTCTTTCTTCTAACATCTTTTGTATTTATTTTACTTAAAATTTTAGTAATTGGTATGTCATCTTCAGGAGGATATTTCTACTATTCTGGTTCTTGTTCCAATGATGTTTAAACCTTCATTTTCTTCTGAATTGTGCTACTACTTGGTTGCTTATTTGTTTTTACTTCAAAATTATTTCTTACTAGAAAGGTTTCCCATGTATCCCCTATACTTTGAATATAGAATTCGGGCGGAAACGTGAAGTTGGGTTACACTTTTGTGAGAATCGGGGGCAAAAAATATTTTCCGGCAATAGTTCGGCCGAACAATTTAAAAAGTTCGGCCGAACTTTATAATAGTTTGGCCGAACTGTTTTAGTACGTTCGGCCGAAATTTTGAGTCCGTTTATATTGACGGCACAGTGACGGCCCAACAAACAGAATTTTTGCCGGAGGTTTGGAAAACCGGCAATAATAGTTCGGCCGAACTCAGTTGAAAGTTCGGCCGAACTATGAGTTCGGCCGAACTTTTAAGTTCGGCCGAACTACGTTTTTATAAATAAATCGCCCGCGAAGGGTCTCAGTTTACTGTTTTCATTGTTTTCGCGCGAGTTTTTCTGTTCTGTCGTTGATTGTGCTGGGCGAGTTCCGCGCGACTTTTTCTGTTCTGTCGTTGATTGCTGGTCGAGGTTCTGCTGGAGAGGTTCTGTTGGTCGAGGTTCTGCTGGCGAGGTTCTGCCGGTCGAGGTTCTACTGGTCGAGGTTCTGCTGGCGAGTTGCTTGTCGAGGTATGTTTAGCCATCCCCACCACCAAATTAATTTCAGGATTATCATGTATAGCCTTCCCTGCCCATCCTCGAGGACAACCATTTCACGAACTAGTTTCTCAAACTGTATAAACAGAGACTCCACTATTCTTGCTCTTCCAATCTTAAAATATAATCATATAACAACCTGAAAGGAACATTAATATATTTGTTTTCCTAAGAAAGCCTTGAGAATAGGAATATATCCATCTTACACCATTGGCTCTTATAACTCGAACATATAAATCTCTCTTCATATATATATGTTTTTAAGACCTGCAAGAGTTTTGATCTCATGTCAATAAAAAAGTTATTCAAACAGTATATTTCTACAGGCTTGATGAGGCATTATTAGACGATAACATGGTGAGTACGTCCATGTGATTAATTATTTTCGTGCAATCTCTTCAAAACTTACAGCCGGCCAAGCATCTAATTAGGCAAAGAGAATCAACTTCTGATCTCCTTTTCATTTTAGTTTCATCCTTATTCCACATGATTAACTCTCTTTTTCTTTTACTCTGTTCCACAATGATTAATACTCTTTTCCTTTTTGCTTTACTCCACAGTGATTATCACTTTTACTTTTCACGGTTATGCTTATTCTTAATTGATTAAGATCAAAGATTGTGATTCTCTTCGAAAATCACAAGCT
The DNA here is from genome assembly GCA_034641835.2 of Pinus albicaulis. NCBI lineage: Eukaryota > Viridiplantae > Streptophyta > Pinopsida > Pinales > Pinaceae > Pinus > Pinus albicaulis. The sequence goes on from CM076572.1 coordinate 294,266,143, forward strand.
TGCGTGATATATTTGATTTTATTTTTATGTGCAGGTCGGGAGAATTTTTATTTTAAAGCTTCAACAATACAAATAAATTTCAAAGATTTTCAAACATACTTTTTCTTTTTTTTTCCCAGAGAAAAAGTTCGTAACTATTCATATTACTGATCAGTTACCTGTTACATATGCTGTAGTATAAATACTACTGATCTGTCTGAAAATATAAACATTACAAAATATCAGTCAGATTACCAAAAAGATAACTGTAGAATACAGTCACAGTCCAATAAAACCTGACATATACAGTGTATACAAAAAGGTCCCCAAAGTAAGTTCGGTGCAGACTTACTAATCTACAGACCCAGTATATGGAAAAGTATAAATGCCGAAAGTATAAATGCCGAAAAGTATAATTGATTAAGATCAAAGATTAGTTTTGTGTTCTAAAACTCCAGCTTGCTTGATATATTTTATTTTATTTTATTTTGCGCATTCATGGAAAGACGAGAGAATATTTTTTATTTCTATTTATTTCTCTTTCAATTCAATTATTTTTTTAAAACTACGTATTTTTTATTTTTTTTACTTTTATTCTTAATGGATTAGGATCAAAGATTAGGATTTTTTTCGAAAAACACAGCTTGCGTGATATATTCGATTTTATTTTTTTGTGGATTCATGAGAAGGACGAGAAAAACTCTCTTTTTTTTGGGGCAATTATTTTTAAAAGCTTAGACACTACAAATTAATTTCAATGATATTGAAATGTTGGGTTTCATACTCGAATTTTAGAGTGGGCAGCAATATAAGACCAATAGTTAATTTCCTGCTGATAAAATGGGTAGAGAAAGAGTATTGAGAGAATATGGTAAAATATAATAAATTTTATTAGTAAAATGAGCTGTTGCATTCAAAAAGTAGAGTAGAAAATAGAATCCTAAATTAGAATATTCTATTTTCTACTCTACTAATTAGCAATACCCAAAACAAGATAGTAGAACAATCCTCAAAAGATTAATTTTCATCCACTAAAGAGCAACCCTCTTACCTACCACGTAGTTTATATTTTGTTAAATTAAATATCAAATGTTGTTATTATAGAAGATATGAACATTGTCAATTTCATAGTAGTATTTTAAGTAAATGATTAGTTTGTTGGAAAGTAATAGATTTTGGTTTGGTTTAGATAGGAATTATAAAAACCATATTATAGGTTCAATTAATTAACTTTTTCTAAATTGTATGAACCATTGTGGTGTTTGTAGAAGTTAAATTTAACTTATCCTTGTTGTGTATTTGAAAAAATAATTGGATCATAAAAAGTTCAATGATTTATTCTCTATCATGTTTTCAATTGATTTGACCCTAGTCAATATGGTATTATTCTTTATCACAAAACTAGAAACTCCACTAATGAGGAACTATATTACTTTATTCCTTTTTGCGTTTCTTTTCTCTTAGTATTAGCCTTAAACGTTGATTTTTGTTAGTTAGATATGATATGATTTTTTTTTTTTTTTTACTTTAAGAACCAAAAATTTGGAATTTCTCCAGCACTTCATATAGTTTATCTCATTTCTAGGGCCTTCTAAATAGTTATTTTGAATGAAGAAGCATGCTAAATGCCTTTCTTTTTAGGGCTTTTTAAATACTTATTTTGAATGAAGAAGCATGTTAAATGCCTTTCTTTCTTCAAAAGCATGTGCATATACACGTTTTCTTAATGTAAAGTGTGTATACATTATGTCTAAATTTCCATTTTTGATTGAGAGTTAATTGCTTAGCATATATTGTGCAAGTGTACTTCAGAAGTATAAGAACCTGGATTGACATTTAATGCAAGTAATTTATCTCACAATTAATTTACCCATTAGGATGCTTTGACCTAGTAACTTGAGAGATGAAAAAGATCCTATCACATTAACGTGAGGATCCCATTTTCACAATGAACATTAGGAAAAGACAATATTCATTGCAGTTGGTAATATAGTCAACTAGTAGACTATTCAATTATTAACAAAGTTGATGAAAAAATGCAAGGAATTTAAGGTTGCATTTCAATTTTGAAAATTTTCTACAATAATTTTTGTAGGATAATTTGTTAATGCAAGTTTCCATAGTTATTTATAATTTTTATTTTAGAAAGAACCTTCAACCAAAAATACCCAAGGTTAGTCCCTCGTGTGCCCTTTGAGACACATTAGGTCATCCCACCAATTCATGCCCCATGCTTCATGAGTTGAAGGTATCCTTCATACCCCTTAAGCACCCCCATTTCTCCCCACTCCATCATGTGATGTTGCCACCTCATCACGTAATAAGGGTTTAAGAACCAACGACCTCTTGTCTATTTATGTGAAACACAAACATTATACACAACATTGTCTCAATCTCCGACGATATCAAGATGTGTTGGTCACCATACATCATGCCTCGATAGTAGCACCACCACTTACACCAACCTCATATGTTGATGATTCCTCTTCCACCATTTATTATGTCACGAACTCGGTTAATTAGTATTTGGCATGCCCTTGAGTGCTCTATGTTAAAGACACTCATCTCATCTATATGTGTACTGTACTCATCAAATACCATCATCACTGCATGCATCAAGTGACATATCCCCCTCATCAAGATCCCAATCCGCCTAATTTTGGATGCTCCTCATACACTAAGTACCTTGACCATATCAATGGAATGCCCAACTCCTGGCATGGTTCCCACCACACCAACACAACTATTGGAGATTCAAACGACCTCACCACTTAGAAAATGATACGAAATTATTTCACCCCCTTGTACTAGAACACTACATAGAAAGAATAACATAATTAATAGAAGAGATAAAAATATGAATTAGAGAAAGGCATGGATCACATATTAAAGGAAATAATAGAGCTCATGTACAAATTTCCATATTTGTTGCATTTATGTGTGTCTAACATAACTCTACTTTCAACATCTTGCTTCATGCAACATGCACCATACTTTGAATTTGCAAAGACCCCGGAATTCTCCACCCCCCATTTAAATGACCCTACAAGTTGATTCTTTTAGTTTTTTCACTCTATAATCATAAACGTACGATTATGCATGATGGAGAATCTCTAGCGCTTTCCCTTGTTAATATATTTAACAAGGGAAAGCGCTAGATATTCTTCGTCATGCATAATCGTATGTTGGATTTGGTGATAATTGTCTCCATATTTTGGCTTTAGCATATATTGTGCAAGTGTACTTCAGAAGTATAAGAACCTGGATTGACATTTAATGCTTGTAATTTATCTCACAATTAATTTACCCATTAGGATACTTTGACCTAGTAACTTGAGAGATGAAAAAGATCCTATCACATTAATGTGAGGATCCATTTTCACAATGAACATTAGGAAAAGACAATATTCATTGCAGTTGGTAATATAGTCAACTAGTAGACTCTTCAATTATTAACAAAGTTGATGAAAGAATGCAAGGAATTTAAGGTTGCATTTCAATTTTGAAAATTTTCTACAATAATTTTTGTAGGATAATTTGTTAAATGCAATTTCATAGTTATTTATAATTTTTATTTTAATAGAAAGAGCTTTCAACCAAAAATACCCAAGGTTAGTCCCGCGTGTGCCCTTTGAGACACATTAGGTCATCCCACCAATTCATTCCCCATGCTTCATGAGTTGAAGGGTATCCTTCATACCCCTTAAGTACCCCCATTTCTCCCCACTCCATCATGTGATGTTGCCACCTCATCACGTAATAAGGGTTTAAGAACCAACGACCTCTTGTCTATTTATGTGAAACACAAACATTATACACTTGACATTGTCTCAATCTCCGACAATATCAGGATGTGTTGGTCACCATACATCATGCCTCAATAGTAGCACCACCACTTACACCAACCTCATATGTTGATGATTCCTCTTCCACCATTTATTATGTCACGAACTCAGTTAATTAGTATTTGGCATGCCCTTGAGTGCTCTATGTTAAAGACACTCATCTTATCTATATGTGTCCTGTACTCATCAAATACCATCATCACTGCATGCATCAAGTGACATATCCCCCTCATCAAGATCCCAATCCGCCTAATTTTGGATGCTCCTCATACACCAAGTACCTTGACCATATCAATGGAATGCCCAACTCCTAGCATGGTTCCCACCACACCAACACAACTATTGGAGATTCAAACGACCTCACCACTTAGAAAATGATACGAAATTATTTCACCCCCTTGTACTAGAATGCAAGTTAATGCAAGTTTCCATAGTTATTTATAATTTTTATTTTAGAAAGAACCTTCAACCAAAAATACACAAGGTTAGTCCCCCGTGTGCCCTTTGAGACACATTAGGTCATCCCACCAATTCATGCCCTATGCTTCATGAGTTGAAGAGTATCCTTCATACCCCTTAAGCACCCCCATTTCTCCCCACTTCATCATGTGATGTTGCCACCTCATCACGTAATAAGGGTTTAAGAACCAACGACCTCTTGTCTATTTATGTGAAACACAAACATTATACACAACATTGTCTCAATCTCTGACGATTTCAAGATGTGTTGGTCACCATACATCATGCCTCAATAGTAGCACCAGCACTTACACCAAAATCTTGTGACATCTTGTCACAAACAAAACCATCAAACTGAAAACACATCATTTTGTCCTTCAAAGAAAAAAAAATTCACATCATGTGAATATGTCCATGTACTCTTACATATTGGTGTACAAAACCATCAACCAAACAAGTTGACAAAACATGCCTCTTCAAACAACTGACTCTTAGCTCAAATAATAGAGCTCATGTACTTTCTCTAACAAGGGAAAGCGCTAGATAGTCTCCATCATGCATAATCGTACGTTGGATTTGGTGATAATTGTCTCCATAATTTGGCTTTTTGACCCGCAAAACATAATTATTTTAGAAGGGAGGGAAGGAGGGAAACCAATAGCTAATTCTTCTAACTAACCTTGACTAAAATGAGCTAAATTGTACTTTGATATGAACTTGATTTAAATTGTCCACCCCACATTAGGCACCAATGATTATAAGGTAAAAGTGGGGGTATGTAGTAATCCTAGAATCATGCTTTACATAAGGTAAAAGTGGGGAACTCATGACGTGTACTATAGATAAAAAAAAACATTTACACTTGCCAAAAAATATATGATAAAAATTGACAAACTACATACCCTTAAGCTCAAGGGGATATAGTACACGTAGCCTTCCATATAGATAATGAAAATGATTGTTCTAAGTCTCATGTTGCTTCTCATGTTATTTTATAAACCTTGGTTGGAAAGAAAAATACGAGGGCTGAAATGTAAGAAATATAGAACATATTGGATTTAACATCCCCAAATTGGATTTTACTCTGAGGTATTGATTTTTTGAAATCTATTTTGTGAATGTTGACCAATAGATATACATCATGGAGGATGAAAGACGAAGATCAATCGAATCCCATATGGAGTCTCGGGGATCGGAGGATGTTCAGGGTATTTAAATATAATCTTAAATCTACATACATGTGTGTACATATGGAATTGATTTTTTTACTAACTTTGTGAGTGAAATTAGTTGTTAACAAGTTTCATATTTTAATTTTTAGGAGGAAAGAGGAGAAGGCTTTCTACTCCATCAATGGAGTGTGGCCAAGGTTCAACCGGTCGAGGTAACATGGTGCCGGAAGGGGGTGATATTTATTCCCCCGAAGGCCAGCAATCAATGGCTGCTGGTTCTCAGCAGGGTCGCTGTGGGTCTGGTTCTCAGCAGCATCATTCTGGGGCTGGTTCTCAGCAGGGTCGCTGTGGATCTGGTTCTCAGCGGCATCATTCTGGGGCTGGTTCTCAGCAGGGTCATGTTGGAGATGACGTTAACCAACAACATCAAGGTTGCCATCAATTTCAATATTTTTTCATTAAATTTTTGCAACTTTTTTTACACATGTTTTTTCTAATATATGAAATTATATATATATTGATGCGGAGGCTCAAAATGTTCGAGCCAGTGGTCAAAAAAGACGCAGGGCAGCGCGCTACATTGAAGAAGAAGGCTGTCAACCTAGCACAACTTATCCGGCTGAGATTACTGATATACCATGGGAAAGGAACATGGCGGAATGCACCTTACAAAGGTGTCAAAGCCTTTATGAAAAATTGCAGACAGATCTCCAGGATTTGACTCTACCTGCTGAGAGTAGACAAAGCCTACGGATAGTTACACATTCATTGAGTGAAATGGTAAAAGTGTACAAATATTTGGGGCCAACCACTGATTCGTTTGTAGAAGTGATGAGACAGAGAAGAGAAGCAGTGATAGGTCCCGATAAATGGCAGGACATAAAAAAACAAGTTTCAAGACAGGACGCTAAGTCAATGTTTAATTTTAAGGAAGGGCCAAAAGGAAAGATGTTGAAGGTGCAGTATTTCAAGCACCCAGACATAGCAAAATATTTGTATAGTCGACATCTTGCGGCCTTTGGAAGGCTTCCATGGAACGATGAGGTTCCTCTTTATTTTGCACAAATGTTTTATGCAGAATTTTTTAAGGGTATGAAACCCGACTACAATGATCTTCCTTTAGATTTTTTTGGCCCGGGGAGAGGTCGATTATGTCAACGTAAGGGCGCAAAGCGAGATGTGGAGTTGCCTCGCCCTGAGCCGCCATTGGTGAGTCGACCGTCTCGAGTCGAAACCTTGCGATCAGAGATGGATGCGACTTCTCAAATAATTCGTGAAGCAAGAGATGTTATGATTGAAAATGTTCATAGCGGATTGAGTGGAGTCGATCTTGGCTTAAATCGACAAAGAGCACGTCAATATGCACGTGCCAATTTTGTTTATCATACAGATGAGGAGATCTACAGCATGAATGTTGAAGATCTCCGAACATACGCAATAAATTGTCGCAATGGTCTGCAAGACCTAATTTTTCGTGAGGAAGAGGGCACCGGAACGGTATGTGTTAGTGACCTTAGGATTTGAAATTATATTTACATATACATTTGTACAATTTGTAATAAATACATGTGTATGTACACATGTATACATTTATTTGTATGTGTACATTAATCTAACAAAAAGGTATGATTATATGTTAAAACACCATTTGCGGTTCTCAGGCATGATGCGTGATGAAAATGTTAATATTACGTTCGGGACCTCTGGCTCAAACGATGCAGATGGGTCTGCCCATCATGATATGTTGGCACATGTATGTTAGTGTTTTTTAAGTGACTCTAAAATAAATAATTGTTGCCACACATGTACATGTATGTATATATATAATTCGATAAAATGTTTTAACAGGTACCGACTCCGTCTGATGTTTTTGGGATCCCGGTACCTTCTTCTTCTTTAGGAGATATACCTTCTACTTCATTGGGAGATGACCAAGTATGGACAATTTTTCACAAGTTCAAAATTTATGTTACCTCAAAAAGTTCCATAAAAAATTGAGATATAGAGAGAGAGATCTATATGTTGAGTTATTTAAAATTTTTTGAATTTAGGTTTGTATAGAAGATTTTTTTAATCCGAGGACTTTAGCGACGGAGATAGGGACATCCACAGCATTTGAAGAAGTTGTCTTTAGTTCTTTTTTTTAATATTATTGTTCAAATAAGTTTATATATATGTACACACGTGCATTTTCATTTGAAATTTTTTAATTTATATAAATTATTTATGTATATATATATATATATATATATATATATATATAAATTTATATTTAACTGTACATGTATATTGTACAGGTTACCACTACAGATGTTTCTATGGCAGATACTCTTCATCAAATGGAGAGGCAACCTTACGAGGTATTGCGCGATTTTTTTGTTATATTTTGTTTTTTACATGAAGTTCTAGATATATATATATTCTCGTTAATTTTTAAAACTTCAAATTTTAATGTTCAAGTACATGTACATTGTGTATGTAGGTTTTCCCTTTACAAGATAGCGAGCCAATCGGGACCCGGAGGCTAGATCTTCCATTTGACGGACAAGACATACAGTAGATTTGATTTTATTTCAAAATTTAGATGGTTTTAAAATTTGTTAAACTTGATACAGTTTGATAATTGAGTGAGATTTACAATTTTTGGACATATTTTATTACAATATGTTTTTTGGACATATTTTTGGACATATATGTTAAATGTTTTTGTTGGATAGTTGAATTATAATTGTCATGGCATGTGATATTTAATGTTTTAAATGTTTTTGTTAGATAGTTGAATTATAATTGGCATGGCATGTGATATTTAATGTTAAATGTTTTTGTTAGATAGTTGAATTATAATTGGCATGGCATTTGAAGTTTTTAAAACTACATGAATGATGGAATGTGAACCTACATTTGCACATGTGGTAAATTGAAATGTTAAATTTTGTAACAAGACAATCCCCATTGATTTCATTACATTATATATGTTGATTTCTGATTTGATATAATTGCATACATATGATGGTACATTACTTGTAAAGTCATTGGATTTCATTACATTATATATGTTGATTTCTGATTTGATATAATTGCACACATATGATGGTACATTACTTGTAAAGTCATTGGATTAATAACTTGTTCATTGATTTCAGTTTTCTTTGGATGGTTTTAGTACTTTTGGCATGTGAATGTGAAGTAATGTTGTCATTGAATTACATTTGACATTTGATATTTAATGTTAAATAATTTTGTTGAAATGTTTTGTTAGATAGTTGAATTATAATTGGCATGGCATTTGAAGTTTTTAAAACTACATGAATGATGGAATGTGAACCTACATTTGCACATGTGGTAAATTGAAATGTTAAAGTTTGTAACAAGACAATCCCCATTGATTTCATTACATTATATATGTTGATTTCTGATTTGATATAATTGCATACATATGATGGTACATTACTTGTAAAGTCATTGGATTTCATGACATTATATATGTTGATTTCTGATTTGATATAATTGCATACATATGATGGTACATTACTTGTAAAGTCATTGGATTAATAACTTGTTCATTGATTTCAGTTTTCTTTGGATGGTTTTAGTACTTTTGGCATGTGAATGTGAAGTAATGTTGTCATTGAATTACATTTGACATTTGATATTTAATGTTAAATATTTTTGTTGGAAATGTTTTTGTTAGATAGTTGAATTATAATTGGCATGGCATTTGAAGTTTTTAAAACTACATGAATGATGGAATGTGAACCTACATTTGCACATGTGGTAAATTGAAGTGTTAAAGTTTGTAACAAGACAATCCCCATTGATTTCATTACATTATATATGTTGATTTCTGATTTGATATAATTGCATACATATGATGGTACATTACTTGTAAAGTCAATGGATTTCATTACATTATATATGTTGATTTCTGATTTGATATAATTGCATACATATGATGGTACATTACTTGTAAAGTCATTGGATTAATAACTTGTTCATTGATTTCCGTTTTCTTTGGATGGTTTTAGTACTTTTGGCATGTGAATGTGAAGTAATTTTGTCATTGAATTACATTTGACATTTGATATTTAATGTTAAATATTTTTGTTGGATAGTTGAATTATAATTGGCATGGCATGTGATATTTATTGTTAAATGTTTTAGTTGGATAGTTGAATTATAATTCTAATGGTATCTGAAGTTTTTAAAACTACATGAATGATAGAATGTGAACCTACATTTGCACGTGGTAAATTGAAATGTTACTTGTAACAAAACAATCCGCATTGATTTCATTATATAGTATATGTTGATTTCTGATTTGATATAATTGCATGTATGATGGTACATTACTTGTAAAGTCATTGGATTAATAGTGTTCATTGATTTCAGTGTAAGCGCAAAAAATTATTGACAATGTAGAATGATTTTTGTGTTATAATAACTAAACCTAATAATATTGGAGAGCAAGAGAGACTTGAGGTATGGTGTTTACTACAAGAGTTTGAGCTAAATATTTAAATGGTTTATCTATATTTCATAAAATAGTTTAAGATTGATCACAAGAATTAAGAGAATGTCTCGGTCCATCATTGGTATGGTCCATCATTGGTATGGTCCATCATAGAATGATCATCCATGTCAATGACTCTTAAGTCTATCTTTCCAAACCATGACCCTACTCTCACATGTGTGCTTTTCATGACACCAATCGTGCTACTTTTATCCTTGAGTTGACTGCCTTGAAAGCACTCAACTCTTTCTCGATGCTAGCCTTCCTCTTTCTAAGAGATGAAGCTGCCTTTCGACTTGGGAAGCTATGGGTAGCCCCGTGTCTATCAAAGCAGATAACTTTTTCCCATGTACGGTTGTAGACATGAATCTCAAGTCCAAGGAACTTTCATCATCATTCCTCCTTGTCTTGTGCCTTACTTTCGCAATCTTCTTCAGCATTTCCTCTTCCAATATGTTTTTCGAACTAGCCCTTGGCTTAACAGTGCTTTTCACATATCTCTTCTCATGAAGCTCCATATAACAATTTGATCCTGGGCTTGCTTGAATTGGTTCAAGCTCTTTCTTTTTCGAATTTTGTCTAATTGCTCCAATACGACATATATTGACTCCTTCCAAACGAAGTGCACCAATCCTCTTAGTGTGGTCGTCTTCTTTTCCAAGTGTGCCAACACATGCATTTTCTTTCTTCAAACCAATAGGTTTCGGATCAAGAAAGTCCCTCTTGATCTTATCTTCCATATTCTTGACTTTACCCTGCAACGTGGTGCTTATTTCCTTCAAGTGAGCCCTTTCCATAAAGAGTTCCTGAAGTCTTTGTTCACCTTGTCGTATCTCCATGTCAAGCTTTTCAATTTCAGCGGTTTGTCTAGAAAGTCCATCCTTGGAATTTCTTGCGTGAAAAACCAAGTAGGTTGAACCAACGTTGGTCTAGTGCATTGGAATTCATTAAAGAATTGGTCATTGGCGCTGCTTCAAGCTAGGAGTGAGCATCGTCACCAACCTACATTGAATATTTTACACTCCCTATGGTGAATGATACTTTAAATTGATTGACAGTCTAAGACTTTCGAATTTTTTCGAATGCCAAATGATCTTACAAAGTGAGTATTTATAATATTCTAGTAGGTCATTCGGCAACAACTTTTACCAAAAACTTGAAACGACTTTGGCGTGTGATATTTAATTTGTTAAATGTTTTTGTTGCATTGTTGAATTATAATTGGCATGGCTTAACAATGCTTTTCACATATCTCTTCTCATGAAGCTCCATAGAACAATTCGATCCTGGGTCTGCTTGAATTGGTTCAAGCTCTTTCCTTTTCAAATTCTGTCTAATCGCTCTAATACGACATATATTGACTCCTTCCAAACGAAGTGCACCAATCCTCTTAGTGTGGTCGTCTTAGTGTGGCGTGTGATATTTAATTTGTTAAATTTTTTTGTTGGATTGTTGAATTATAATTGGCATGTGGCATGTGAAGTTTTTAAAACTCCAGTTTTGGATGGTTTCAATCTACATTTTGCATGTGATATTTAATGAAACTTTAAATGTTAAATGTTTTAATGATGCACAATATATAATCGAAAGGGTTTTAAGACTTAAAGTTTTGGATGGTTTCAATTTACAACTTAAAGTTTTGGATGGTTTCAACCTACATTTGCACATATGGTAAATTGAAATTATGAACTACTTGCAACAAGACAATCCCCATTGATTTCATTGTATATGTTGATTTATAATTTGATATAATTGCATGTATGATGGTACATTACTTGTAAAGACATTGGATTAATAATGTTCATTGATTTTACTTTAAGCGCCAAAAATTATTGATAATGTCTAGAACGATTTTTGTGTTATAATAATTAAACCTAATAATATTGGAGAGCAAGAGAGATGAGGTATGGTGTTTACTACAAGAGTTCGAGCAGGGCATTCAGTGACAACTTTTACTAGAAACTTGAAACAAAGAGAATCCATCTTTGGCTAGGACATCATGTAAGATGCTCGACATAAACAGTAAAATTGTACTTAAAAGCCGAGATTCGGGCAAGTGGGGACAACCACTTGTTATCTCGGCCCTTGGAGGCTAGGCCATATGGGGACCGAATCTGACTTTACAAAATAAAGTGAAATAGTTTGTACCATATGGTCGGAGAACATATACAAAAACAATTAATATACAAGAACAATTAATTTCATTCTAGAATATATATATCCAATACATATTTTTAACATTTTTAATCAATGCACATGTATAGAAAAACTATTTTCAGTGGAAACTAGAGCACGTGCTTGTACCCAAACAATTTGTAACATTTGCAAACCACAAATAACATAAGCAGTTCAATTTTTAGTTGAGTACTGAAAGGTTTAAAAGATAATAAATTGTTGTCCTGACACTTCACTCAAAAAATTCTAATGGAATTCCATCCTCAATAATCCGTTCATGATCGGATTTTGACATTTTCCATTTCTTAATTTTTGATTTTTTCTTTGATTGAACTTCTATCAACTTTATGCGTGCTGCACACACCAAGTGACTATACTGACAACTTATGGAATCGGGTTCATAGTCTTCAAAGTAAACAAAGTCTCCACTTTGACGAGTTTGTTTGAAAAAATAACCTTTCAGTATAATAGACCCTTTGTCATACTGAAATCCGTGATCATTATAGTCTTGTAATAATTTCATTTTTTGTTCAGTGCAACGCATCAAATAATACTTCACATTTTCATCGTTGTCAATAGGTGCAATTACGGCAAAAACATCTCCTGCACAATAAAATAAATTTAACATTTAATTATGCATATTTAAATTTAAATTTGTAAATCTTTAAATCATTAAAAAGTAATTCAATTGTTACCTTCTCTAACAAGATCAGAAACTCGATCACCATCGGATGATATTGTAGTTTCCTCTGATTCCATTTCTTCAATCATTGAAACAGACATTTTTCCCTTTGTATTTAGCTCTGTATGTTTCCAATCGTTCACATACATTTTGTTTTCACAGATGTCATTGGATTTTGTGTTGTCTATGCGAACATCACAAAAACAAGAATATTTTCTTTTATCCAATGCAAACACATTTGTAGACAATTTTGTTTGAATTGAATGCAATTTTCGAGTCCCTTTTATTGTTCCAACTTCATTTCCAATTGATCTATTTACGTCTCCGATTCCAATATGCCAGAAAAACCTTTATATGGAAAATTAGAAAAAGAATTTGTAAATATGATATCAAAATACAATTAAAAATAATCATTGCATGATAAATGTCCAATGTTTAAAATTAGATTACCAATATAAATTAAATTGAATGTACCTTTGCACTTCTCGTGATGGGTTAATCTCATGGCTTAGAGCATTTTTGCACCATTGAACAACTTCTTCAGCGTTTGCAAGTCGGCGTGCAAAGTGGTTCATTTGATAAATTCGAAGTGCTCGTTTTATGCATGCTCCTGCACCGTCATGTTCTCCTTTTCCATGGCCAGTCTCAAAGAAATTCCAACAATGTTTAATGGAGGTTTTCTTATGAAGACGACACAACCAAAAAAATGATCGTGCAGATTTGAATTGACCTGCGCATCCGTCTGACCATATCCAATGTTCATTGAATGTTATTCCACGATTTTCAATGAATCATAAATTTTTCCAAAACAATGTTGTACAAAACATGTATCATGCGTACGATCGTCACTGATATAAAAATGATATTCTTTAATGATATGTCAATTTTCACTCGTGCTTTCTATATGATCGACATTTTGTTCAGCATGTCTATATAGAATATGAACGAGCATGGAGACTTGGTCAGAGTGATAGTATTCACTCTGAATTTCTTTTTGTGGAGCAAATGTGTAGTTTTCTGCAAAATCAATCACTGACAAAATGGTTCCTGGTGGAAAAACTTCACGAGATTTTTGAATTGCAAGTCTTGCCATCGAGCTCTATGGGAATGCATGGTGTATTTGTAAATTTCTGCTTCAAACTTTCTCAAAAAGTCTATTAGAAAAATTTCGTCTTCTCGTAATTCGATTCTTTTAACACTATCTGCACCTTGAATCGATGTATTGGTATATTCATATCTCTTCCATTTCACTTTCATGTTGGACAATGATTGATCATTTATATCAATACGATATTTGTTTTGAAATTTAGTCAAATTTCCACAATCATCGCATTTTTTACCACCAACACATTTTTTTTTGTAAAATAGTTCATCGCTTTCTCTTTCACATAGAATTTGAGATATGAATTCACGGATAGTGGAAGGAGGAGGTGAATCATTCCATAATGTTCTACCGAAATCAAAGAATGTGTCATAATATAACTCAAATTCCACATGATAATGGCAACAACAAGTGTCGCGTACGGTGATAGGTTTTACATACCATGGTTTTTGTTGAACAAAAGCACTGAGTGAAACTTGAATTTGACGATTCTCTTCTTTGAACTTGTTGAATAACTCTGTTTGAGTGGTTTCCAAGAGATTTTTTTCATGTTCTTCGTATTGATTTCGTGCTATTCTTCTTCGCATCACATGTTTTGCAGTGGGTGAAACACGCGAATTGTTCTTCCAATATTCATATATTATTTTTTTAACATCTTCTCCAAGTCTATCTTTGTATGGTTGCCTACAAATAGCTCTCCAACAAGCGAGTTCATCATTTACGTCTATTTGCAGTCGAAATTTTCGATGTTTGGGCAGAGTTTTTCGCGAGGTTCCCAGTGCTCGTGCCATAGATGCTAGATTCAAACGATTCTCTTGAGTACTTGGTGAAACCATTGCCATTTGTATTCCTCTACGTATATTTGAAACATTTTTATCTCTAGATGTCCTAATTGACTCTATAGCACTACTCATATTTTTTATCACCTCTTCTTTCATTTTTTTATCTTTGGTTGATTTTCGAATACCCAATAGTGTCGTCGCTTCTTTTAATTTCCTTGATGATAAGAGACATTTCAACATTTGAGCTTGAACTGTCACCTCAGTTTTGAAAAACATTTCCAAAATTTTCTCGACACGATATCGTATAAAATAGTCAGGTTTTTTATCTCCATATGTGTGAGTGTCGACATTTTCTAACATCTCATTATCGATAGTGATTTCATCTGTACATATTCGAAAAATAGTACATATTCAATAAATAACTAAATTAATAAATATGTCAATAAATATTAGGAAAATTTTAAATATATCAATAGATCATAATATCTACATTTACATACCCGATTCAATTTCTGCTTGCGGTTGATTTTCTTCTTCAATATTTTGAGGAGTGTCTCTGTCTGTTTACATTAAACAAAATATTTTTCAAACTAGTTCATCAAATAAAAATTAAGCTTCACATTGTACATTGGGAAAACTTTAAAAATATATCAATAGATCATAATATTTACATTTACATACATGCTTCAATTTCTGCTTGAGGTTGATTTTCTTCTTCAATATTTTGAGGAATATCTCTGTCTGTGTACATCAAACAAAATATTTTTCAAACTAGTTTATCAAATAAAAATTAAGCGTTACATTTTACATTAGGGAAATTTTAAATATATATCAATAGAGCATGTAATATTTACATTTACATACCTGCTTCAATTTCTTCTTGAGGTTGATTTTCCTCTTCAATATTTGAGAGAGCCTCTAACTTTCTTTTGCGATATTGTCTCGTCTCTTCTCTACGTTCCTCGGGCTTTCTTTTTCGATCATATTTTCTCACACAAGTTCTTCGATTTCCCATGATAATATGGTATGAGGTTTAAAAAATTTCCTTTAAAAAATTAGACAATAACTCAATTACAAACAATATCACAAAAGATTTAATTTAAAAAAATCTTTTCTAAAAAATACGTAATCCAATCCAAAACAAGTACATATCTCTAAGAAAAATCACACCGCCTCCAAGAAATGTCTTCCAAAAAAATTCTTTAAATCTTAAAATGTAAAGAAAAATTTTTGAACAAAAAAGCTCAAAAGATTTATTTCAACACAAAACACGTACATACCTCAAAGAAAAATCACGTCGCCTCCAAAATTGTCTTCCAAAAAAGTTTTTTAAATTCAAACTTTGAACCTCCAAGAAAAATCACGCCGCCTCCAGAAAATGTCTTCCAAAAAATTTTTTTGACCCCAAACTTTGAAGAAAAATTTTTGAATTCAAAACAAGTTGTAAGATGAAATGACAATAGTTATTTTAACTAGCCCATGGTTATAAATTATGTTTTATATGAACTGAATTCTATTCTGAACATTCTTTGACATCTTTTTAAGACTATCCAACAAGAAATATGGAAGGTTCATTTCATGTTCTTCAAAAAAATTCATCAATCGTATTATATGATATAAAAGCACACATCTGATTCGACCTTGACAAGTAACAAATTTTTTGATGATTAAGAGAAAATTCCTCCATTTACTTTTTAGCACAGAGTTGGGGATGCCTTTCGTGAAGACAATAATACCCATGATTGGTTTCTTGAAGAAAAAACTCCAGTTAAATCCTTTGATTCCTCTGTTCTTGAACCATTTCTCTCCTATACAAGGAAATCTAGTGGCTTCTGTAATTAGAGATTTTGTCACTGTAAATTTAGTATCTCCTCTTTCAACTTCTACGCCATCAAAACCCTTTCAAAAATTTTGGTGACTTCCTTATGGAAACCATCAAATTTTCCATGAATTCTAGCCACTGTGTTTTCTATAATCATTCCCTTGCTTGTGGGTATCCTTCCAATAATTTCTTCCCTATTGGTTATGTTCAGATAATCACACCCATGGTTGGAAGATGTTTCACCTCCAGAAATTATTTTTCCTGACGGGGCAATTAGCTTGGTATGATTTTTCTTTGGAGCGGAAAGGATAATGGTGATTAAGGAAAATTTTAGGGGCTAATATTTTCAAGTGGGCTAATTTTCCATGCCTTTTCCAAAAAAATGTTTTGGTAATTTCCATTTTTTCTAAAATTTTTTTGCCCAAATCTTATAGTATAAAAATTTTTTACCTTAAAAATTGCCAAAACATTATATAGAACATATCAAATTATTAGAAATTTGATTAATATTCCAAAAAAAGTTCCAAACATTTTAAAAATTGCATAACATGTACTAGTGATATTTTCCCATGTTTCTAAACTTTAAAATACATTTCCATCCTTAAAAATTTCCCTGATGGTGATGGAAAAATGAGAGGGTAGGAAAGTAAGAAATGGTGGTATAAGTGAGTTAATTATCCATTAGGAATTCATATTTATTATTTAGGTGACAATCAAATCAACAAATTGGTACTTGAATCATGATATGATGGAGAAACAAAAATGGCGAATTATGAGGGATTTGTCATGACACTATCACCTTTCACAATAATGATTTTGATTTGTTCGGTAATTTTATGTCCGTATAATTCATACATGTAATATGTTGACCTCTATTGATCAATTAAAGTATTACATACCTTTGATTTAATTACTTGCTAATTCAGTTGTCATCTTGCAGGTGTTTTGTACCATAACGAGTCAGTCACTTCTTCTTTTTGAATCATCAAATGTTCGTGTAAATTTTGTGGTAGAAATTGGTCAACGCTGCAGAAACCTGTCAAAGTTACAGAACATCATCAATTAGGTAGCTCACTTATTCTTTTAAAAGAGGGATGCTATAAGAATGGAAGTTTTTAGAAAAATGGGTAAGAGAAAATATAAGGTGCCAAAAGAATTTTGGTTTTCACCTTGAATTTTCTATATAAAACATTCCAACAATTTGTTGGTTTTCATGTTAATACAAAATTTTTATTTTTAATATTTTTAATATTTTGTATTTTTATTGTTTTAAGATAAAGGGAAAAAAAAACTTTTTAAGGTTGAGAAGAATGATTCTTCTGAACCAACTTCAAATCAGAGTTGTTTTGGAAAATATTGAAAAATTCCTCTCTTGTCATTCGCTTTTGATATATCTTGAGTCAGTGTGCATTTATTAATAAAGGAATTTTCTCTTCATCAATTATATTTATTCTAACTGCTCCATTTCCCTAAAATTCTTCGATCTCATAGGGTCCAAGCTAATGAGTTTTGAACTTCCCTTGAAAAATCTTGAATTTTGAGTCGAAGAGTAGTGCCGAGTCTCCTGGAAGAAATTTTCTTTCCTTGATATATTTTTCATGCCATATAGATTTTTGTTTTTGAACCAAACTAGTATTTTGGATAGCATCTTGCCTTATCTCATCAAGCTCATTGAGTTGTCCCATCCTTTGATTTCGTGCTTATGATAAGGAAAGTACCAACTTGACTGTTGTTTTCTAGGTCTAGATCTGGAACTCTATTGGAAATAGTACTTGCTTTCCATAAGCATGTTCATATGGAGTATTTCCTATAGTGCTCCTCCATGTACTTTTGTAGGCTGATAAATCTTTGGGAATCTTTTCTCCCCACTCCCTTCTGTGCAAGTGTGCAGTCTTGGAAAGAATGGATTCAATCGCCTTGTTTGTAGATTCAACTTGACCATTTGCTTGTGGATGGTATGGAGTGGAATTCTAGTGCTTGATTTTATATTCTTCCACCAGCTTCTGTGCTACTCTAGATGTGAATTGTTTTCCCTGATCTGTTACAATTTGCCGTGGGACACAAAAATGAGTGAAGATATCATAAAAAAGAAATGAAACTACAACATTTTCAATAGAAAAAGAAAGTGCTTTAGCTTCTACCCATTTCGAAACATAATCAATGCATATAAGAATATACCTCTTTTGTTTGGAAGGTGGATGAATCATACCAATAAAATTCAAAGCCCATTTCTCAAAAGGTTCAATGAGTACCTGAGGTTGTAGTGGCATTTCACTTGAACAAAAATGTTTACCCTTCCTTTGACAACTCTCACATCTCTTAAAATATTCTTTGGAATCCTTGAAAAGGGAAAGCCAATAATATCCTAAGAGAAAGATTTTATAAGTAGTTCTTTTACCACAAAAATGGCCTCTACATGGTTCATCATGAAAAAATTTAAGTATCTCAAGTTCTCATCTTCTTGTACACACGTTCAGATGATGATATCTGGTCTCGTTTTGTACAATTCTTCATTGGTCCATGAGTAAGAAGCACTTGTAAGGATTATTTTCCTCTTTTCTTTGGGAAACAAATGAGATGGTAATTTTCTTGTAGCCAAAAATTATAAATATATGCATACCAAGGTGATTTAGTATATAATGTGAAAAGGTATTCATCTAGAAATTTATCCTCTACAAGCATAACATCATTATCATTTGGAATCTTGGATAAAGAGTCAACAATTGTATTGTGTTTTCCTAGTCGATCTAGAATGGTGATGTTAAACTTTTGTAATAGTAATAAACCATCTAGTTATTCTTCCCTTAGTGATCGGTTTGTTCATTAGATATTTGATGCCAGAATGGTCTGTGTGAATGAAAGTTTCATAGCCATTGATATAATGTCTGAATTTATTAATGGAATGCACTATAGCTAAACTTTTTTTTTCTAGTTACAGTATCACTTAGCTCTACTGGAATTAAATTATTACTGGTATATAAATGGCATAATCAGTAAGCTATTTCTATCCTAATATGACCCCTAAGGTTGTATCTAAAGCATAAGTGGATATGTGGAAATGAAATTTCCAATTAGGTCCTTTCAAAATAGGTGCCTCAAAGACTTTGTTTTTCAAAGTTTCAAGGGCATTCTGACTATTAGAGTCCCAACTAAATTCACAATCTTTGGTAAGCAATTTCAAGAGTGGAGATGTTATTTTCATGAAGTTTTTTTATGAATCTATCGAGTAAAACCAAGAAAACTCCTAACGTCTTTGACAAATTGGCACTGATACTTTGGAAATAACCTCTACTTTTGATGAGTCTACCTTTATCCCATTTCCTGAATTATGGTGACCTAAAAAAACTCCCTCATTAAACATCATAAATCATTTTCATGAATTAATGAAAGATTTTCTTATTTTCATCTTATTGGAAATTTTCCTAAATTTTCTACTCCCTCCCCAAAAAAATTTCCATAAATTGTAAAATCATCCATATACACTTCCACACAGTCATGAATAAGATCAGAGAAAATTTTGAGGAATTCTCTTTGGAATGTTGCTGCAGCATTGCACAATCCAAAAGGAAGTACCTGGTAAGCATAAGTTCGCCAATGGATAGGTAAATGTGGTTTTTTCTTGACTTTGCTACCTGAATTTGGTTATACCCACTCAAACCATCCAAAAATGAAAATTATTTTTTTCCTTCGTAATGTGTCTATGACTTTATCTACGAAAGGAAGTGGAAAGTGGTGTTTCGATGTTGCTTTATTCAATTCCCTATAATCGATACTTACTATACATTTTCCATATTTCTTAGGAAAGATCACTAGGTGTGAAACCCATTGACTGTTTGATATTGAATAGATAAAATTTACATTCAATAGTTTATATAGCTCTTCCTTAAAAATTTCTTTCAAGTTTGGCTTCATTTTTCTTTCGGGTTGTCTAACTGGTCTAGCATTCTCTTCAATATAGATATGATGCATACAATTTTTTGGATTAATTCATTTCATGTCCGTATATTCCCATGCATAAGCAGAAGAGTGTTTCTTCAAGTTCTCCACCACATGATTTCTTTTGTAATTATTCCATATTTTCATTGATATTTAATGTTTTTCCTCGAAAATTTTCTATCGAAGAATTTCAAAATTTTTCCATAGAATGTAAATATATTTGCCTACATGATAAATATTCGATATTACATTGTTCTTGAAAAGTATGAATTTTTTCATGATATAAGGAGGGTTCCTTGTTTTCCATTGAATTTAAAATTTGGTCCTCCTCATTTGTTTGTACAATAGTAAAAATAGGTTGTATATCATTATCATCATCTATCAATTCTTCACTTTATATATCTATTGTTGTTTTTGCAGGAAAATATAATGTAAATTTATTTGTAGAATTGTCAGCTGAGATAAACATGGCTCCTGATATACAACTAATGAAAGCATCAATTACAGATAACCAAGGTATTCCTAAAATTAATGGATGTCGTCCTAAATTATTATTGGGTGTTAAAACCATGAAATCGACAGGATATTCCCAAGAATATAAAGATACAAAAATATCTTCTAAAACACCATCAAGTTTGATTACAGGCCTATATTCTAATTGTAATAATGTTGTTGTGTATTGAAGATTACGAAGTTTCATTTGATCCATAATTTGTTTACTCATTATGTTTATGGATGCTCCCAAATCAATCAGTGTGTTTGGTATTTGAATTCAATTCATGTGAATTTTCAAAATGGGGCTTCCCAGGTGTAAATATTTCTGGATTGTTGCCTTCCCCATCATGATGTCTGCAATTCTCCCAACCAATTTAATTCTTCTTATGTCCTTTATTTTTCTTCCTTATCTTTGGGTACTCAATTCCTTAATTGTTTTTTCAAAAAATGGTATTTATTTTATATCTTGCAATAAAGGAAATGTTTTACAAACATTTTTCAATTCATCTAACATATCATAATTAGGTAGTATGATTTTATTTTCTATTCCTTTATCAGTTTTCAACCTTTCTAGAAAAGGTGGTCTTGTAATAGACACGAAAGGCTCTTCTATAATAGGAGTATCATCATAAATTATAGGAATATTCTCTTTATAATCTCTTTCTTTCTGAGGAAGAGATATTTCTTCTTCGGATCTATTATTATTTTTTCGATAATTTTTATTTGTTTCTTGAATAACAGTAAAGGACTTCTTATTTTCTAATACTCTACCAGATATTAATTGAACGTTTTTCATTTCTAGTGGAGTTCTTATATAAGTTTGAGAAATTCTCCCTTCTATGTCGTAAATAGATTTATTATTTGGATTTGGAAGTCGTTGAACATGTAATTGGTTTGATTTTTGTGCGAATGGTAAAGAGAGTTTTGGAGTTTTATTTTGAACTTGAGCTTTATGTAATTGGTTATTCTGAGGAAAGAATTGTGGTAGAAAATTTTTGTAGGGTGGTGGATATTGTAGCTATGGAGCATGCCTTCCATAAGGATTTTCCATCCCTGATTCTGATATTGTGGTTGTGATTGAGCCCAAGGCTGCCGTGAAATAGGTGGATTCCAATTAATTTGTGAATATTGTGTAAATTCTTGAAGACTAAACTTTTGATTTTGATTTTGAGGATTTTTTCATGCTCTTCTCATAATAGAGCAAAGAGTGTCTACCTGATTTGACATTCCTTCCTCACTGTATACATCCCTAAGACCTGTTATGGAGGGGAATTATTTAGTATCATTTTCTATGTACATATTACACATGTTTCTATGGTTTTTAATTCTAAAGGACATTCTCTCAAACCACCTTTCTTTCTACACCTTGGACATAAGATAGATAATGCAGCATTTTCAACCTTATTCTTGTTCTGTATTTTAAGGGTGTCAATTTGCTCACAAAGACTCGCTAAAATATTTTTCTTAAAATTATCAAGAAAATTTCCTAGTTATTCCCTACTAACTGTCCGAGCTACAAATTTATTTATTCTTGATAAGAGAGGATCCCTTGGACTTTTCCTGATTCGTGATTTACCCCTTGAAATATGTACACATAACTCACAAATTTATGAAAATGGTAATTGAGAAATGTCTCCTTTTCCCATTACATCGAGGAGATCAATCCATTCATATATAATGGATTTGAGTAGGAGAGCTTTTGAACTTTTCCTCATCCAGATTATTTGTATTTTCCTTTTTAATATTATAGACAAATATTTCGACAAAATATTTAGAATTTTCATCTTCCCTTTGTGCCATTTTAAAAAATTTATATTTCATGCTATGAGGCATACAATAATCCTTATATTTCTCTAGTAATGCTTCTTTCATTTATGCCCATGTTCCTATAGAATTCGTCCCCAAATTCATAAACCATTTCAACATTGAATCCTTTCAGGTAGTAGGGAAAAATTTTAAATTTTGGGCATGATGTTGATAATCTTATGATCAATATAATAATTCAAATTTGAAGAGAACTGTTTATGGATCTTCACTTCTTATTCCATGAAAATTAGGGAGCATATAAGGTGAGATATTTTTCATTGTGTACATTATATCCTCATCAAGAATAGGGAATCCAAAAGGTTCTAGATCTCCCCTACCTCTACCTCTACATCCTCCTCTTCCACCTCCTCTTCCTCCTCCAATCCTAGGTTTTTCATCAGTGACATTGTGTACTTCTGCTTCTCCCCCTTCAACCATGATTTATTCCTCAGAACTAATGTAAATATCGAGTTCCACAATAGGATTTTCTAATTCTTTTGGTTCCTCTATCAATGGAAAATTTAAATGAGTTTCTTGTTCTTCCACTTTACTCAAAACTTCTAGTTCATGTCCTAGATGTTGTTCTATTTTTGAGGATAAGAATATTAATCATGTGGTTGGGGATGGAGGATTTTCTTATTCAATTAAAGCATAAGTAGATGAAGTAGGTGAATCAATGGGTTGGATTTCAGATCTTAGGATTTCAGGAATTCTATGTCGGACACCTATGTATGGAACTCGAATTTGAGTGGGTGGTGTGTAACTTTGAGGTTGGGGTGAAGTGAGTGATGATGTGGGAATCAAATTTCTTCCTCATCCTATAAACCTACCTTTATAATATCTCTCCCTATGCATATAATATTTTTATTTCTAAGACTTATATTTACACTTCCATTGCAACGACGCCAAAATGTTTAGTCAATTTATTTTTCTTAAATTGCGAGCATAAATTATCGACCAGAGTCAGCAAACTAATGAAGTGCAAGATGTGCTAGAATTATTTGTCCTTAGAGTGATGATTGAATTTTTAGCTTTGTTAATTTTTTAATTTTTGGATTAGTGTTGAATTCATATGGATCAATGATTTTTCAAGTAAATTTATTTTTAGAGCAATCTACCATTTACATTAAATATTATTCCTATAGTTAGCTTCAATTGAATCGAGTTATCAAGATTGTTTTTGAAATAACTCTTTCAAAAGAAATGTTAGATTAACCTCTACTTGTTTTTTTTTATCAATTTTTTTTGAGATTTTATTCTGCAGAAAAACAGAGAACTAAATCTAAATTAATTATGAAAGCATGAAATATTGTATAAGTCCTAGTTTTATGAAAACATGAGATTTGAAAAGTATCCGAGTCTGAACCAGAATGATTGAAGAACATAGCTTTTACCTACTGTGATTGTAATCTGGAATGTAAAAGAAATAAAATAAATGAACTAAGCTATATGAAATATGGAAAGAATAAATTTAAGGAATAAATCTGTGAAACAAACAAAAAATAGAGTATTGAACTATTTAAATTGAGCTTGAAAATGAAATACAAAACAAAGTATTTACCAGATTCTAACTATGAAATGATAATGAGGTTAAAATGAATTATAAATAATAAAAATAAGTGGCCTGATTTGCATGAAGGGGCCCTCTACAACGCAGTAGGTTTATTAAAACTAACAACACATGAATGAATGAAAAGGAGCTTCAAATTATGAGAAAATTATAAACAAAATACTCAGAAAAATATAAATATGGCACACCTCGAATACACAGAGATTCCATACTTTTATATCGTGAATTTAAACTGTAAGCGAGATTTATGCCTAAAGGTATCTTTAGAATCCTTATACAAATTATAAACTTAAACAACTATCACTATCCTCTCATTTTTCTATTAAGAAAGCAAATCGACAAAGTCGTGACATTCTCGAACTCTGTTTGTGAGTGCTGCTATGTGATGATTGCGTAACTGTGTGCTCTCCTTCATGAATTGGCTCAGATAATAAAGAGGAGATCCATGAAGAAATCATCCTCTAACTACCCATATACTCCTTTGCTAAGGTGGCGCACCAAAACCACATTATCAATGGAGAGAGCTGCAGAGTGTGAAATAGCTACATAGTTATGTTAATTCTATAGCTAAATTTAATCTTTAAAAAAACAATAGGTAATATTATAAAATATGAAAAATAGGACACATAAGTGTTTTAACTTGTCAAAATCATATTATTTCTTCCTTTATTAGGTTGATAGTGATGATAAAATAAGGAAAACATGGATGCAAAAAGGTGTCAAATAAAAACAACTCTGGGACTCTATAATGTGAACACCTTGATTGAGCCTAGGGATCCCTTGACCATTGAATGGAGCGATACATGGTAAAATTAAGTTGTCAATACCCTTGATTGGGCCTAGGAATCTCGGGATGTGGTACATGGTAACGCCTAGGGAGTGTAGAACACATAGGCATAGGAATCCTTTGACAGATAATGGAAAGATACACAGTAAAGCCAAGAGGTTGAGATGAAAAAATTCCTCATGGTTGAGGTGGTGATATTAAAAGGACTCCATGATTTTTTAGGGTCTAGTGATCAAGTGTGGATTGTGGTTAATCCTAGCTCTATTAATGAGGGTGAGGTCCTCTAGCCTTGGGAATCCGTGTTCATTTTTGGTTATGAGTCTCACATTCATTCTTAGAATATGGCACGGGGGTGATTGAATGAAGAGATATTTGTTTTAAACATTATATGGTCGGCTAGATCGAGAAAGTATCAATCCTAGTTGGCTTTTGCATTCCTTAATACAAGAATTTTCTCATTGATATTTTATGTGAAAATGTACTGGTTTATATATGACTTTTATGGCTATCATATCCATGTTATTTCTGTTGTTTATATGTTGGTTAAAAATATGTTTTATGAATGTAATTATCTATGCCTCGCATCATGTTTTGATCTCTAAATTAATGAACAATGACTATATGACTTGATAAATGATAATGTAGCTAATGTGATAAGGAATCAATGCTTCCTAGTGAATCTCATATAAGTATGAGACCCCTATACTCAAATATTTTCTTATAAAATTGAGGATTCATATTTGTGATACATTTGACAAAATGCTTGTCATGAATAGTAGGGGTCCAGCCAAGTCCTTGATATTTTTGGCACACATGGCTATGCATGTGTGTTCTTGGTTATATTATTATCATTGGAATGGGTTTTTCAAGGTGTGAAAATGTTTTTTATTATTTCCTTTTCATTCCCTAATAGCCATCATGTGTTGGGTTCTATTATATTTGGTTGATCTTGATTGCAGGAAGGACTCAAACCTAAGTGGGGTGATCTTAGGATTATTCATATGGCCTAGGAATCTTGTGATGTAATACAAAGTAAAGCCTGGATATAAGCACCATAATAGAGCCTATGAGTCCCTTTGCCGGTGAATGGAATGATACATGGTAAACATCAGTGGAGAGTACCCTTTATTGTTCCTAGGTAATGGGATACACAGTAAATACCATCGGGTGGAGAAATCATAAGCCTAGGAATCACTTCACTGGTAACGACAACATACATGGTAAAGCTGAGAGGTTGATACAAAAAATTCCTGACAGTTAGGGTGGAGATATCCAGAGGCATCTATCCTTTTTTAGGGCCTAGTGGTCCACTGTGGATTGTAGTAAATATTGGTTCTATTGATGAGGGTGAGGCGATCTAGCCTTGGGAAAAGCCCTGTTGATTTTTAGCTATGAGTCCCACATTTATGCTTGAAATATGGCACAAGTTTTATTAGCTAAAGATAGATTTGGTTCAGCTAATTTATCATCGAGTGGAATTTGGATGTCCCAATGCTAGTTTGATTTTGTATTCCTTAATAAGAGATGCTTCTCCTTGATATTGTATGTGCAAATGTATTGGATTATATGTGAATTTTATGCTTTTCATATCCATATTATTTATGTTTTTTTAATATGGGTTAAGGGTATGTTTTACGACAGTGATGATTTATGCCTATCATCATGTTTTTATTCATAAATGAATGGAGAATAAATATATGACCTAGTAGATAATAATGAAGCTAATGCGATAAGGGATCAATGCTTCCTAGTGAATCTCAGATAAGTATGAGAACCTTATACTTTGATCTATTGTTATAACCTGCGGGATGCATATTTTTGATATATTTGATGAAATTCCTTTCGTGGTTAGTAGGGGAAAATCACATTAATGATCTATTTTGTTATAAAAATCATTGCCTTCATGTATTTTTTTAGTTTTAGAAGTTTGATAAGTTTTTTGGCAATGACTACGTCCTATCTTTGGAAAACAACCTTAAATCGCATAGTCTTTGGCAAAGCACTGGAATAAAAAGGCTACATTTGTGCTTAGGAAAGCTCATGGGAACGACTAGGGCTTCTAGTCACTTGGAGGGCTTGGAGAGGGGGTGATTGGGACTCTAGGTCAGTAAAACATTTGAGTTCCCTTATGTGTTGGTCATCTGGAAGGGTGGGTTGGCTCCTAAATGTTTTGTAGCATCTGTAGAAGGTTAGTTTGGTTTAGTTTCATTAGTTCCATTTCCTTAACTGTACATGGGGATTTGAATCATATCATAGTATCCTCTCGTCACATGTTTACCCCAGTGGATGAGGTAGCTTAGGTAAATGTGGGAGGAGGGTGACTACAGAGTGGTATCAGTGTATGGTTCACTGCCTGGACTCAATGGGCAGTCTGTTGGTCATGCATTCATGTTGGTTTCATATGTGTTACTTATACTTGTGGTCTATGTTCTTGTTGCATATACATGGTGTTTATTATGTTGGAAATTGTGTCACCATGTTAAATTTTATGGTGTTGTTGTTGAATGTGTCAGAATGAGTGTATGTCAGTTAAGCATTATTTACGCATGAAAATGTTTACATGTTTTTAAGAATACATTGATATGGTTTTAGTTTTCATGTGTGAGATCATGATGTGTGATTGGTATGATCATGCATTGATGACTAAACTATGGTTAGGATGATATTTGTGTGCTTTTATGATTATGTTTATTTTAGTATTACGATAACATGGTTGATCTTGCAGATGATATATCCTCCCCAAACTATACTGAGGTATGTTGACAATATTTATGTTTTAGTTTAGTTAGTTGGAATTGTCTATTTGAAGGAAGAAAATCAAGATGGGTAAAAATATGGTAGACTATAGTTAATGAGATTCCCCTTCTGGATCATATGAGCAACTTATTGTTGGGCATTCTTCTGACTTAGCATAAACAAAAGTTTGAAGGAAAAAATAAGTTGTAAATTAGGTAATTGTAGAATCATGGAGGCACGAGAGAAATAAGCATAATTAAATGCAGTTATCCTTTAAAGTTTTTCATAATTACAGTGATATTGGCCACTTCAGATCAACCATGGGTAGGAGGATATGACTAATGGGGCATATAACAGTAGATCTCATGGTGGTCATAGGTCCGATAGGGACGACATAGTTACAGATGATAGACTCTTGGATACTCGAGATAAGAGAGGTGATGAACAAAGGTACTATTATTGTTCTCGTTCTGACATGCACTAAGATCACCATTGTTATCATCCTTAGAGGAGGAGTGATAGGGGATACTTTCTATATGCATTTAAGAAATCTTAGCCACCTAGATTTGACGAAGATTTGAGGAAGATAGACAATGCAAAGCCTTAGTTACATGGGATTAAAAAATTCTTTGAGTTGCATAACTACACAGATAATATGTAGTCCATAGTAACTATCTTAATCCTGAAAGGTAAATTAGACATCTTGTGGGAAGATGTGAAGCAGGTTAAAGACATAAGGTGTAATATTTGAGTTGGCATGAGTTCAAGATACTTTTCAGAAATAAATATTTCTCAGAGGGGTACTACAATAGTAGGGTCGAGGAATTCTAGAAGCTAAAAATGGGATCGATGACATATAAGGAGTATATGACCAATTTCCTGTATTTATTGAGGTATGTACCATGCCTTAAAGATGTAAAAAATAAATTTCATAGGTTTTTCAGTGGATTTCAATTAACATTTAGATATCAGATTAATTGTCATGATCCTCGATCACTCTAGGAGCTCATTAAGAATTTGAAACAATTTTAGGATCATTGAAAGTGTAAGACAAAATATCAGCAAGGTTGGAAAGGGAAAGGAAAAGAAAAATGTATATGGCAGTTGAGAATAACAAGGCCTCAAAATGCATAGGAGAAAGAAAATGTTACAACTTACAAGAAGTTCAACATATCTAGACAGGGACATGGGTCACATCCTAGAGGGAAGTAGAATATAGATGATTGTACCATATGGTTAGAGTGTGAGATATGTGGTAAGGATAATATAAATAGAGATTATACATAGTATCCGAGTGGTAGACATAAAATTTTCAGTGAATAGGAGGCGTAGATTGTTGTATATTTTAGGCAGAGCATTCCTTGTATCTATGCAACACTAGATAACAAGCACGCATATCACCACACATCTATCATTGAGATGGATGATAAGATTTATGATCAAGTTTTTTATATTTTGATTAGCCATGTATCTAATTATAGTTATGTTAATCATGATTTTGTGGATAAGAGTTGTTTGAATAAAGGAGTGCATGCAAAATATTCATTAGTACAGTTGGCTACACGAACAAATAAGAGAGTTCATCATTGGGTAACAATTTGGGTATTTGAGCTTAATGGTATGCCTACATTAACACATTTTAATGTATTTCCATTGGGATCCTATAGTATTATTTTGGGTATGGAATGGTTGTATCTTCACAAGACTAAGGTGCATTGTTATGAAAAAGAGATTAACTGCTTGGAAGAAAATGCAGAACAAATAATATTATATGGTAAGTAGAGGGAAACATCAGTTACAATGGTGAAAAATATGTAGGAAAAATGAAGTTGTAGGAAAGGATGCGTGTCATTTGCAGTGCACATTTCTAGTGATAAAGGTAAGGATGATGAGGATGCAGACATACTAACAAGGTACCTGATTTTATAGCAATTTTAGGATATGTTTCCAACAGATATTTCAAAGCAGTGACCTCGTAGAGAACTAGAATTTTCTATTGAATTGGTAACAAGGGTAGGAGCAAAATCAAAGGCACCATATAGGATGAGCACTCGACAGTTGGTAGAGCTGAAGTTGCAATTGAAGGAAATTCTTGACAACAAGTACATTAGGCAAAGTGGATCATCGTGGGGTGAAGTGGTATTGTTTGTGAGGAATAAGGATGGTACTCTCAAGATTTGAATTGATTATAGGTAGTTGAGCAAGGTGACCATTAAGAAAAAATATCCATTGCCAAGGATTGATGATTTTTTTGATCAGTTGAAGGGAGAAGGAGAGTTCTCGAAGATTGATTTGAGATCAGGATACTGCTCTGTATACATTAAGGAAGAGGACATTTACAATATATATTTTCGGAACAGTTATGGGAATTACGAGTTTGTTGTAGTTCCATTTATTTTTACTAATGCTCCAACTACCTCTATGTGCTTGATGAATATTTTATTATGTCCTTCTCTAGTCAAGCTTATTATTGTATCATTGATGATATCTTGATATATTCTAAGAATGAGGAAGAACGTGTCAAAATTTACTAGTGTTGTGATTTTTAAGAGAGAATCCATTGTATCCAAAGCTTAGAAAATGTAGTTTCTTTGAGACAGAGGTAAATCACTTGGGACATGTAGTCTCCAAGGAAGGTATAGGAGTGGTTCTAGAGAAGATAATGGGTATGATGGAGTGGGCAGCTCATAAAAATGTGAATGGGGTATCATCATTTATGGGGATAGATCATTACTATGGGAGGTTCAACGAGAAATTCTCTCAAATTGCATATCTTATTGTGCCACTAGAAAAGAAATTTAAGAAATTTGAATGGATAGAGCGAGTTTTGAAAAATTGGAGTTGTTGACAAATGTTCTAGTCCTAAAGATTTCATATTCGGGTAAAGTATTTTTGGCATGTAAATATACTGGAAAGAGAGGACTTGGTGGAGTCCTTATTGAGAAATAACATGTAATATGATATGAATCATGAAAAATAAATGAGCACAGCAAAATTTATCCAACACATATTCTTGAGTTGGCAGCGATAATTCATGCTTTCAAGATGTGGAGGGACTACATTCTTGACGGGAGGTTTGTATTGATGAGTGATCACAGCAGGTTGAGATAATTTTTTCACGAACAAAATATGAATTCCACACAAGCTAGATGGTTGGCCAAGATCAACGAGTTTGAATTTGAGATCACTTACATGAAAGGCAAACAGAACAGGGTTGCAGATTCTCTTAGCACAAGGATATAGGTGACCTATTTTGCAGTTATGAGTTGATATGGGATAGAATTACATGATCATATCTTATAGGCATGATAGAAGGATCATAGGTATATGGATCTTATGCATAGATTACAAGAGAGTAGAGGAATAGGTACAAGTAGTGGTATAGGTATAGATATAGGCACTGGTAGAGGGGAAGAAGAGGTGTATTATCATCTTACAAAATATGGTTCGACCATATTTAGGGAAAATATATATGTACCAAATAATAGTCACCTCAGGAAGAATATCTTCATATTAATTAAATACAATTAGATTTCATGTGCAAATTTCAATAATTATTATTGCATACTAAATTTCTTTGCCAAAAATTTTCAAGGTCAAATATCAACCTAAAACTTTTGGAGTTAGCCAAATTGGACTTCAATATTGTGAAAAGCATACACCAGAAGAAAATACAGTTTATCACTAGGTAGTGATAAATACATCCATTTTTCGTCTCATATAGCATGATTCTTTACTTATTTTTCTATTTCATTTATGTGGAAAGAGACAGATTAAGATTATGAATTTTGTGGATTCTGACATGGTGTTCTGCAATACTATTATATTCTGCATAGGTATTGAAGAGACTGAGAAGTTGCACAGGTGAATTTCTATCGGAGGCGTCACGTAGAATATTAATTTTGGGCAAATACATGCACTTTCGAGCCTGAGTTTTCTGAAAGCGGATTTTTCTTTGCAAAATTGATAACCGTCACAACTGTTCTAGATGACCTCCATGATATTCATGAAACGTTGGAAGAACTAAAAACCATCACACATGGAGTGAGACTGTGAAATTCAAATTATACAAATTGCAATTGATTTATTCCCATTTTCTTATCATGGTCCAATCTTATATATCATGCACTTGTTATATAACTGTAAGATTTGTTCTCATGACTTTTTATGCAATTTTCATATGGAATATTTCGTTTATGGATGACCTTCCAGAGAAAATAAAAGTTGCAATCCATATTTTCTTCAAAATAGAGAATGGATTGGCTGTTGAAGTTGGTAAAAATCAAGGACGGGATATCACAACCATGTTGAAAGATATCGTATGTGATTAGGGAGATATGTTATTCTATAGGAGGTTTCTTTTTTTTTCTTTGTTTTAATCATATTAGGTATAGGCTTACGCTAGTATGGAATTGAATAATGATGTACTCACAACACGATGGAATGTTGTCACTATTATAATTTTATTTCCATGGATAAATTGGGAATGCAATTTATGATCAAAAGCATGTGCATATATATATATATAAAGAATGCCCATGGTACCACAGGGATCTATATGGTACAATAGTGATCTGTATTATAAATTTGATTTCGGTTCTCTTGATGGGTTAACATCTCTCGAACAACATTCTGGAGCAAATACATAATCCTTCTAAGATACAAAAGCTCATAGAATTGACCTCCAGACTTACGACTTAAGTGATTTTGAGGCATTTGGAATATAAATTAACATTTATTTTAGAAGCTTTTAAAGGAAACCGGATGAAAAACACTCACTCACACTTTTCGCTTGCTTGCAAAGTTGCAATTAAGGATGAGAAGGAATGTGGGGATGATAAGGAATGAGGTGAGATGACTCCGAGTATAGGTTGTTATTGTTGTGAATAATGCTTAAAACTTTCCATGTAATTGCTAGCATTAGCCAGCAGATTTTATGATTATCTGTTATTAAAAATTAGTGCAGCAAATTATTAGGATGGGAAGCGCTCAGAATCATTGGCAGTGGTTAGAATGAATAATTAGTAGATGATAAATAATAGAATTAGTAATAGGTTTATTATATAATAATGTATAAACATACATGATTCAATTTGAGATTTACAAGTTGAGCAGTGATCTGATTTGTTTTTATTTTTTTATTGCCTTTCATTGTTTTTAATATCTCATAATTATTCTAGTTTATTATTTGGCTTAAAGAGCAGTGGCCATTTCATATTCTATAATTGGTATCAAAGCAGGAAAAATTCTTTTGGGTTTAAGTTTTTATTGTTGGAATTTCGTCAAAGTTAAAAATGTCGAATTCTAACATGCCTATTCCAGAATTTGATCGGAACGATTATGATTATTGGTGCATTAATATGTTGACCTTTTTTATTTGAAAATATTTGTGGAAGATTTTTGAATCAAGTTATGATGATCCAAATGATTGGAATTCTCTTACAGTCAATGAAAAAACAACAAGAAAGGAAGCAAGGAAGAAGAATTCTCAAGGTTTGTTTCACATTCAGATAGCTCTTGATAAGAGATTATTTCCACGAATATCAAGAGAAAAAACTGCCAGAGATGCCTGGTAGACTCTATAAGAAGCTTACCAAGGTAGTGATCAAGTTAAGGTGGTCAAGATTCAGACATTGAAGCGAGAGTTCAAGAATATGAAGATGCACGAAGCTGAAATTATAAGTGACTAATGTGTGAGAGTCAAAGATGTGGTCAATAAAATGGCTACACTTGGGGAAACGGTAAGTAATGAAGTTTTAATAAAAAAGGTAATGAGATCTTTAACACGTAGATGGAATAATGTTTCCATAATATTAGAATAAAGAAAGGATTTCACACAATTAAATTTTGATCAATTGGTTGGATCTCTCATGTCTCATGAAGAAATTTTGAAAGACACTTTTGAAGTTGTAGAAAAATATTTTTCCTCTAAGTTAAAAATTACACAGAATGAACATGCAAGCAGCAGTAGTGCCAAAACCAATCAAGTGTGAGGTAAATGGCAAAGCCAAAAAATTTCTAGAGGTAGAGGCA
Source organism: Pinus albicaulis (assembly GCA_034641835.2). Classification (NCBI taxonomy): domain Eukaryota; kingdom Viridiplantae; phylum Streptophyta; class Pinopsida; order Pinales; family Pinaceae; genus Pinus; species Pinus albicaulis. Next base: position 294,300,034 of record CM076572.1, read on the forward strand.
GAGGTGGCTTAAGAGGAAGAGGTACTTATAGAGGAAGAGGAAATGGTATACTTGATAAGAGAAATGTTCAATATTACTATTGTAGCAAGGATAGCCACTTTGAAAGAGAATGCAGATTGAAAGAAGGTAAAAATTCTAACTATGTTCAAGAAATTAATGAGTATCCTCCAGATCACTTATTTCTATCTTATGCCAAAGGTGAAAATACTAGTAAATATGTTTGGTACATAGATTCCTAATGCTCTAACCATGTGACAGGGAATGAGAAATTGTTTTCAGCCAAGGATGGAAATTTTAAATCCAAGGTCAAGCTTGGTGATGATAAATCTTTGGAGGTTGCTGCCAAAGGAGCTATGGAGATCCAAACAAAATAAGGTATAAATACTATTCATGATATTTATTATACTCCACAATTGAAGCACAATTTGTTAAGTGATGGGTAGCTATGTGAGAAAAATTATAAAGTAGTCTTTCAAAATAATACACGTACTATCTATGATAAGAATAAGGGAAATAGGGTGATCACTGCTGTGCCTACGACAAGAAATAGGGTGTTACCCTTGAAGTGTGATGAACATAGAAACAACCTTACAAATATGACTTATGAGGATTCAAGTTGGCTATGGAATCTCAGGTATGAGCATTTAAATTTTCATAGTTTGAAGCTTCTAACCTCAAATGCATTAGTTTCTAGTTTTCCCAAGGTAGAGGAGCATACGGAGGTTTTTGAAGGATGTGCTAAAGGCAAGCATGCAAGGGACAAGTTCCCAAAGGGGAATGCATGGAGAGCTCATCACCCACTTCAGCTTGTTCATTCAGACATATGTGGTCCTATGCAGACTAATATTTTGGGTAATTCATCATATTTCATCACTTTTATTGATGATTACTCAAGAAATTGTTGGGTGTATTTCTTGAAGGCCAAAAGCGAAGCCCTAGATACATTCAAGAAGTTCAAAGAACTTGTAGAAAATGAGAAAGGCTGCAAGATCAAATGTTTGCGGACTGACCATGAAGGATAATTTTTCTCAAAAGCTTTCCAGAGTTATTGTGATATGAATGGCATCAAGAGGCAACATAATACAACATACAAACCCCAACAAAATGGCATAGTTGAAAGGAAGAATTGCACTGTGGTTGAAATGGAAAGGTGCATGTTACAAACTAAGGGATTGAGAAATTCTTATTGGGGAGATGTAGTTGCTACAGCAGTGTACATCCTCAATTGTAGCCCCACCAATGCAGTAGAGGAGATGACTCCTTATGAAGCTTGGTATGGAAAGAATCCTAATGTTAATAATTTTAAAGTTTTTGGTTGTTTGGCTTATGTGCATGTACTTGATCAAAATAGAAAAAGTTAGATGAAAAGAGTGAGTTATGCATTTTCATTGGATATAGTGAGACAAGAAAGGCTTATAAATTGTATAATCCTCTCACTAACAAGCTTATTGTATCAAGAGATGTAATTTTTGATGAAGGGGGAGTTTACGGTCATCAAAAAAGCCATGTTGAGAAGAAAAAATCTGTTTTGAATGATGATATAATTGATGATATTGAGCAGCCAACTAATGCTTATGTATCTAGTTGTTTAACTCCACCAAGCAGCCCTTCATCAATTTCTTCAGCATCAAGTTCAAGTCCAACTTCTTCTCCAATTTCTACAAGGAAGGTAAGGAGAGTGAATGATATATATCATAGGACTGCAAATCAAGCACGTGAAGAAAACCCAACAGGTGAGACAATGAATTTTTCTTTGTTAGCCAAGGGTGATCTTGAACCATCATGTTTTGAAGATTCATGTACTAATGAGGTTTGGGTGAAAGCTATGCAAGAAGAGATGGATTCCATTCACAAGAATGACACTTGGGAATTGACAGAGCTTTCGCATAACAAGAAAAATATTGGCACCAAATGGGTCTACAAGACCAAATTTAACAGTGATGTGAGTGTTGAAAGACACAAGGCAAGATTAGTTGCCAAACGATTGACACAAAAGTATGGAATTGCTTATGAAGAGACATTTACACGAGTAGCAAGACAGGAGACCATTAGAATGTTGATTTCATTAGCAGCTCAGAAAAGGTGGAGCATACATCATATGGATGTGAAAAGTGTCTTCTTGAATGGTTACTTAGAAGAGGAAGTATATATGGAGCATCGACAAGGTTTTGAAGTGGAAGGAAAAGAGAATAATGACTACAAGTTGAAGAAGGATTTGTATGGTATCAAGCAAGCACCAAGAGCGTGGTATTCTAGGATTGATGGATACTTTCAGGAAAAAGGCTTCCGGAGAAGTAAGAATCATCCTACCCTTTACTACAAACAGGAATGTATTGATATTTTGATCATAAGTTTGTATGTTGATGATCTATTGTATATGGGTAGTAGTTCCAAAATGAATCATGAGTTTAAAGTTGCTATGATGAATGAATTTGAGATGAAAGATCTAGATCTCATGAAATATTTCCTAGGAATGGAGGTTTATCAAACTAAGGGTGAAATTTTCATTTGCCAGACAAAATATGCACATGATATTTTGAAGAAATTTGATATTCTTGATTTTAATGGATCCCCTACTCCAAGTTCTCATGGAGTTGTATGATGTAGAGATGTTGGTGCTAAATTAGTTGATGAGACAACTTACATAAGTATTATGGTGAGCTTGATGCTTCTAACCCACACAAGACCTAATATTGCATTTTCGGTTTCACTTGTTTCAAGGTATATGAAAAATCCATCTGAAATACATATGAAGGTAGCCAAGAGAATTTTAAGGTATGTGAAAGACATTCTAAATTTTGGTATTCATTACTACTCTACTGAAAAGTTCAATCTTGTTGGATTTAGTGTGGATGACCATAAGTCCACATCTAGAATTTGTTTCTCTTTTGGTTTTTTCTTGTTTACTTGGAGCTCAAGAAAACAAAGCATTGTTGCCCTCTCATCCATAGAAGCAGAATATGTTGCAATTACTTTAGCAGGTACACAGAAAAATTTTGGAAGAAATTGGGGACAAGAAAATTCAACCTAAAGTGATTTATTTTGATAATGTAAGTGCCATCAAGCTAGAAAAGGATCCAGTTCATCACAACAGGAAAAATCATTTTGACATGAAATATCACTTCATTCGTGATTTGGTGCAGAAGAATGATGTTGAATTAAAGAACATAAATAATAAGCATCAGCTAGCAGATATCTTCACCAAATTAGTTGCAAAAGATCAATCTTTGACACTAAGAGATAAGCTATTAAGCCCTCATTAATCATTAAGGGGGAGTGCTGGGAATAATTCTTAAAGCTTTCCATGTAATTGCTCACATTAGGAAACAGGTTTTATGATTCTCTGTTATTAAAAATTAGTGCAACAAATTATTAAGATGGCTAGTGCTCATAATCATTGGCAGTGGTGAGAATGAATAACTAGTAGTTGATAAATAATATAATTAGTAATAGGTTTATTATATAAGAATGTATAAACATACATGATTCAATGTGAGATTTACAAGTTGAGCAGTGATCGGATGTGTGTGTTTTTTTTTTCATTGTCTTTCATTGTTTTTTATATGTCATAATTATTCTGGCTTATTACTTGGCTTAAAGACATTTCAAAATGTACAGTTATATTAAAGACAATCCTGATTCTACCATGTAAAAAGCTTATTATCAAAGTGACGACATCCTTCATCTCGTCCTTGAGGAATTGAACTGGGAATTTCACACGGAAGACAATGTACCATTGTGTTACAACAACGTTCACTTTCAATATAATAAGAGGCATTCAATTTATCTTTAGATACGGAGACGGCCTATCCGTATCGAACAAGGAAGTAAAGGACCAGATATTCAAACATTTTGTCGACCAAGTACCTATTGAAGCTGAGTAGTGACAACATTTTTAGTAGATGCAAGTATGTTTTTAATTTCTTATGCTTATTAAGTTTGTGTGCGTATAGATTAAATAGGTAATTCAGGATGAGAATAACAAGGTTTGTTGCCCTAGTTTGTCATAGTCCTGCCATGTGAACTATTGAAATTTTTTCCATTTAAATCAAATGATAAATGATAAGTGCAATGATAACAAATTTAAAATAAATTCAATTAAGTGAAATGATAAAAATCCTTAATTAAAAATGAAATAAAAAATATCTTGGATAGGGCTAAATATGATAAAAATCCTTGATTAAAAACGAAATAAAAACTGTCTTAGATAGGGCTGAATATGATAAAAATCCTAATTAAAAACGAAATAAAAACTATCTTGCATAGGGCTGAATACGATAAAAATCCTTAATTAAAAACAAAATAAAAACTATCTTGGATAGGGTTGAATACGATAAAAATCCTTAATTAAAAACAAAATAAAAACTATTTTGGATAGGGCTGAATATGATAAAAATCCTTAATTAAAAACAAAATAAAAACTATCTTGGATAAGGCTGAATATGATAAAAATCCTTAATTAAAAAATTAAAAAAAAAACTATCTTGGATAGGGCTGAATATGATAAAAATCCTTTATTAAAAATGAAATAAAAACTATCTTCGATAGTGCTGAATATGATAAAAATCCTTAATTAATTGGATAGTGCTGAATATGATAAAAATCCTTAATTAAAAACGAAATAAAAACTATCTTGGATAGGGCTAAATATGATAAAAATCCTTAATTAAAAATGAAATAAAAACTATCTTGGATAGGGCTGAATATGATAAAAATAATTCATTAAAAACGAAATAAAAACTATCTTGGATAGGGTTGAATATGATAAAAATCCTTAATTAAAAACGAAATAAAAACTATCTCGGATAGGGCTAAATATGATAAAAAAAAATGGAAGAACACCTGAATAATAGTGGCAGCTATAAAATCTTAAATAAAGACCCCAACACTAAAATTCTTAAAGAAGTTACCAAAAAAAATAAAATACTTATCTCTCGACACCATCATAAAAAAGAGAATCACCCCTTCAAGCTCGATCACCCCTAAAATATATGGTGCTCCAAAGATTCATAAAAAATACATCCCTCTAAGACCCATAGTCAACACCATAGGCTCACCCACCTACCTCCTTGTTCAGTACCTCGCCAAAAAGCTTCACCCCCTTACGAGGAACACCTCGTCTTATATTAAAGACTCCACATCCTTTGTTTAGTGGGCCAAAAACCTTGATATGAAAGACGAAGATCTCATGGTAAGTTTTGACATTGTCTCCCTGTACACTATGATACCTATAGATGAAGCCATTGATGTTATAAAAACCTTGACTGATAGAGAAACTGTAGATCTCCTCAAATTATGTTTAAAATCATCCTTCTTCAGCTTTAAAGGAACAATTTATGAACAAACTCAAGGAGTAGCCATTGGCTCGCCTCTTTCCCCTATAATTTCTAACATATACATGGAACACTTTGAACAAAAAGCCCTCAAATCCTTTCCATTCACCCCTAAAGAATGGAAAAGATATGTAGATGATATCTTTGCAAAATGGATCCATCGTAAATCAAAACTAAACGACTTCTTCACACACATTAATAATATCTCAAGTCACATTAAATTTACCCTTGAAATTGAAAAGGACAGTCAATTACCTTTCCTAGACATCCTTTTAATGAAAAAAGATGGAAAACTTAGCACAAAAGTCTATAGAAAGAAGACTCACATGGAAAGATACCTTCACGCAAACTCTCATCATCATCTTAAACAAAAAATTGGCATCATAAAAACCCTAACAACTAGAGCTTCTAGAATTTCAGACTCTCACCACCTAGAGTAGGAGATGGACCACCTTCGCCATGTCTTTCAACATAATGGATATAATAAACACATCATCAACAAAACTATTTACCAAACCCTCAACAAAAATAACATGAAAATAACTTTTTACATCTCTAAAACCTCTTTGCCTTACATAAAAGGAACAGCTGATAAAATTTCTAGAATCCTAAATAAACATAACATTAAAATTTCCTTCACTTCCCCTAATAACATCAGAAACATTGTAGACTCTGCTAAAGACCCTATAAACCTTAGACTACAAAAAGGTGTTTACACCATACTGTGTTCTTGTCGAAAAGAATATATTGGTGAAACTGGTAGATCCTTTAACATTAGACTTAAAGAGCATGCTACCAACATATCTAGGAACAGAACTGAAAAATCATCCTTGGTAGAACATGCTTTCTCATCCTCACATTACATACGTATGGAGGACGCTAAACTAATCTCGAAAGAAGAACATTACCTAAAAAGAAAAATCAAAGAGGCCATAGTGACGATGGCCTTATCATTAGCAATACTTATAAACCCTTCATATATCACACCTCTCATGACAAATTTAATAAAAAATCATAAATATTTAAAAGCATAATTTGTGACAGATAAAATTATATATAATTTTTTAAAACTCCCACACAATTAATTTTATAAAATTATAACTATATTATAAAACTTTTAAATAATTTTTTTTATTTTTTTATTAACTCCCATACAATTAATTTTATAAAATTTTGACTACATTATAAAACATTTAACAAAGTAAATATAATTGAAAAGAATTATTAGACAAACCTCTTATTTCTCAAAACTGATATTTTATAATAGTTTCACATAATACATTTCAAATATTGGCTTGCAATACCATTAAACATAATCAATTAGAGAAAGTCTAAATAAATATCTCAATATAAAATACTTCTTTAGGTAAAACCTTTTATTATGAGCACCTCTCATTATTTATATAGCCTTGACCTATAACATCAAATTAGAAAAGAAAGTTTAAAATAAATATCTTAATATAGAAACTCTGAGGAACATTAAATAATAATAATAATAATAATAATAATAATAATAAATTAAATAAATTAATTAATTAAAAAAATTATTAAATTAAATAAATTAAAATTACATTAATTTTCCTTTCAAACCAACCTCAATAATAATCAAAATTAATAATTTTCCTAAAATTTTTACTATCTATACTTGGATCCTTGTGCCCTAATCCTTAGGAATCTTTCAAAAAAATTTAGGCGTTTACCCTTGAGGATAGACTCACTTATGTAGTCCGAAACAACAAGTTATTCCTCTATCTTGAAACTAACTTCAATGTCGTGAAAAATATTAAGATAGATGTAAATGTGTTTTTAATATCTTATGCTTCTTAAATTTGTGTGCGGATAAATTAAATGGATGGCTCACGATGAGAATAACAAGGTTTGTGACAATGTTGATTCAACTAGTTGAATCAAAGGAAAAGTTCAATGTCGTGAAAACTATTATGAAATGGAAATTTAATATATACAATTGTTAAGACACTGAAGTATTATTCCAGAGAGAGTATTATTCCAAAGAGACATTGATGTCTTGCAGAACCACTACAATGCGTTTCGATGAGGTAAGAGAAATTATATTATATAACTCTTAATGTATAAAAGTGGTAAGAGAGATTGTTTCATCTTCGTATTTAGTATTGTATAATTCCTGGTTGAATAAGAGTTGATCATGTTCCTATTTAGTATTATATAATTCTTAGTTCAATATGACTAGTGGAATAAGAGTTGATCATCGTCCTATTTAGTATTATATAATTCTTAGTTGAATAGTAACATATAATTAAAGAATGTGAATGATATAATTCAGTTATTTACCAATAGTCCAATTAAGTTGTTTTTTTTGTTTTGTAATAGAAATTTAGGAAATATTTTAATAAAATATTGTAAAGATTTTTGAAAATCTAAGTTATAGTTTTCAAACTTCAGGATTTTGGGTGCTTCGGATGTTTTTGATGGCGCTGAATCTATTTCCACTATTAAAAATATAATTCAAGTACTAATAGTGCAATATGTTTTGAAATATTTTTACTAGATTCAAACCATTTTTAATTGTCCACACTATTTTTCTACCTCAATACACTTCTCTTCTTTCAAAATAATAATTGAAACTAAATTATAAAGAAATAAACATATTTCTATAATATATTAAATTTTTTTTTTTTGAATATAATTATAATCATAAATTCATGTCAATTATTTTACATTTTCTTACTAAACAACATCATCACTTTGAAATATATTAATTATGTCATACTTATATTTCAAACCATGTAGTTTTATATATGAAAGATGTCACTGCATTCAATATATACAACTGCTGTTCAAGGCTATGAATATAAATATTAATTGCAAAGCAATGTGGATATCATTTCTTGAGCTAATATAACTAAACCTAAAGTTCTTAGAAATTTTCATACACTGTAGTATGAAAAGAATCATATGATCTAAAGAATTGTATAACCAAAAATATTTTTATCGTCAAATTGAGAACTAAATAGATGACAAGTTGGAAAATGAAAAATACTAATATGGATCTTATCTAGTTGGAAAAGTAAAAATATTTAGTGACAATATGCGTAATTTAAAGTATTATTCAATTACTAATATTTATAATTAATTTTCATTAACCAAAATTAATGGATATATGAAGAGTTCATAACATGTTATATACACTAAAAGAGTAGTTATGTTCTAATGTGAATTGATATTTATTTTTTTCTATTGAAGTTAAAGGATCTTTGGCCTTGTACACAACTCATAATATCAAATGATAACATTTTGAAGTTTCAAAATTATTGAGGTTATTATGTACATTGTTGCAGTAGATTACTCGTTTATCTTTATACATACAATAAGGTACACTAATTAAAAAAAATAATATATTATATATAATTATAGAATTTGTAATAATTTGTAATATTTTTTATTGTATATTAGAAATGATAAAAATATAGTATATAATTATGATAAACACAAATTCATATTAATTATAGATTTACTGAATATAATTTAATTATGTTTTTGTTAAGGTTGGAGAAGGATTAAATTTCTCGAGGTGCTAAAATTTTTAAACAAGAAAAATAGAGTAAGAAAAACTTGAAGGATTTATTTTTGCGATTTGGTAAAATAATTTTCATCGTTTTCTCTACTATGCATGGATAAGAGAGATAAGAAATAAATCTCCATCTCTTCCTTGAGAGATAAATACCACCATTATAGCTAAGTCTTGTTATACAATATTCTTCTATTTCATTTATTAATAGAAGTTGGGTTTTCACCATATTATTTTGTTCTCCACTATACGTATTTATGTGTGTGTTTCATTTAAGTCCCTACATGTTATTTCATTCATTGTATTAATGGACACTACAACATAAAGGGGGCTTTTAAGAAATTATTTAAGACAATTGTTGGGTAAATTGTCTTAACTTGACAAAAAAGAAAGCTTGTGTATTGTCTTAAATATTGTATTTAAGTGGGTGTATCAAATTAAATAGTCTTAAAGTATTGTCTCTGTAAAGACAAAAATAAAACAAGATTTTTTGTCTCTCTAGAAACAAAATTTGCACCACAACACAAAGGGGGGTTTTAAGACAATTTTTTGGTAAATTTTCTTAATTTGAGACAAAAATAAACTTTTGTATTCTCTTAAATATTGTCTTTAACCAGCTGTCTAAAATTATTTTCTTAAAAAAATTTCTCTATAGAGACAATATATAACGCAAGCATTATTGTCTCTTATCATACAATTTCATTTTTGTCTCTCCAAATACAATAGTTGGAATTAAGGACATATTTTCTTTATGGACATAATGCCTGTAATCCTAGCTATTGTCTCTCCAGAGACAATATAAAACAATGAATCCAGAAAAATATCTCACCATTAAAATAAATCAATATAAAAAAATCCACAATATCATTGAATAATTCATGTTAGGGTACATCGGAATCGAAACACCAACCTCGTGCATGGCATGTGATCTTGTGTTGAGCTAGCACCCTTTAAAGAAGTATTTTTAGGAGTTATGGCAATCCTTAAAACTTTATAGTAGGCGTTTATTTTAAAAAAATGTTCAACACATAGTGGCATAATCCTTGTAAAATATATAATCATGCAATTCCCTATTCTTAGCTTAATAAAAAACAACTCAATGTAGTTAGCTCACTGTGACACCCTTATAACTTGACTTGCACAAAATGCTAATAATATACAATAATCTACAAAAAAATTAATATATCCATACAAAGAAAATTAACTAGAATTAGCAAAAGCAATAAAACCACCACCCAAAGAGCTACACCAATTTGCTAGTAGGAACGGATGACACATATGATGTAGTATGCCAGATGTATGAACTCTATAGAATTTTCATTGATATTAATATTTGTAGTTAATGGAGAAAAAATAAAAAAACAACCTAACTTGTTTTAAATTAACTGATAATGTCAATCTTTAGAAAAAGAAGTACAGAGTTGTGGGTCTTGAAATATTTCGTGAAATCAAGGAAGTCATCATATTTCTCTCCATTGTACTTGAATAACTCACTTTTACTTCCTTGAGATATCTCACAACAACACCTGTTGATATCCCTTTTGATCCTTCAAATTGCTTATGTAGTCCCGAGATGTGTTAGAATTTTGATGTAGTCCAAAGCAACAAAAATAAGCAAGTTACTCATCATGTCTTTTGTATAAAATTGCAAAAAAATGCACTTAGAAGCACCAATTAAGAAGGAAGATAATGGGCTATAAAGACACTTATAAACTACTATTTTATCAAACAAATTGACAAACCACACACATTTAAATTCTATGTTGATAAAATACTTGGAATCTATCCCTCTGAAACCAAGAACTCTAAAATGTTTAAGAAATCCATATGAGTAGGAATATACCTTATGGAATGCTTATTCCATGATATCTTTAAAATAATTAAGAAAGAAAACATTTATAAAGTCAATAGATCTCTGAGTAACAATAAATGAATTATGAAAACTATAAAAGAACCACTATGGAATCTTAGTCATTCTAAAATTCCGGTGGCAATGGGAATGTCAAAAATTATAACTCACAAAAATTCAGAATTAAGAAGCAACATATGATTCAATCCGATTTAACTTCACATCATAATATTGCCTCGATAAATACAGAATGCTACAATGTTGTTACTGGGAAAACCAAAAAATGGATCTCTTGCCATGTTAATGTTGAATGCACTTAAATAAGATAGAAAATAGGCAAAACAACTAGGAATTGACCATCTAAATTCATTTACTAAAATGAAAAAATCTAACCCGTAAAATTGGCAAAGGTTGTACAAAATCACATTCACTTAGTAATAATTTGAATAATCTTGATTTTAATGTGAATGGAGGTTTTAAAGCCAGTATATTTATTCATAGATTTAATTGCAAGTTGATCAACCAGTAAGATTTCAATAAAACTTAAACTTGTTTTAAAATAGCATTATAATAATACTATCACTTCATTTACTCGCACATATATAATGACATGAATAAGAATTTCAGAATTCCCTTCATTATTTGATAAAAGAAAGGCATCACATTGTAAAATTACCTCTCTGTTTTGACATAAAATAGGCAATTTGTCTCACTCTGCAAAATCATAGGATCCACAATAATTAGAGCAAAAAAAAACCAAATCATTCTCATAAGTAAAAAGAAATGACAGCAAGCCCAAACAATCTCAATATAAAAGCACAAGTATAGACAGAGAAGGCAATGAAGCTAACCATACTCCAATGAATTACATCAAGTGAAACACATAAGAGAAATCCAACTTAGGTTTTCATTATTGGAGAGATCTAGACAACACTAATAACAATATATCACAGTAACTCAAGGTGACTTTGAAATGCCAAAAATGTAATTTGCAATTACTCATGACATACTCCTTTATCCATACATTAATAAATAGATAAATCCAAATAAATACTTGCATGTCTAACTGGTAAGCCCTTTTAATTGTGCATGATAGCAATCTTTATATGTGTGACCATTGTTTTCACATTTACAACTCTAGAAACCCCTTGTTCCTATGTTCCTACAGTTACAACAACATCCCCATCCCCTTTGTGCTCTCATATTTTTAAATATCCCCCTTCGTGCTGTGATATTTTTGAAGATTCTCCTTTGTGATTTGGAAGATCAAACTTGCACTTGATACCATACCTGCAAATACCTCTCTTGAAACTGAGATCAACAACAAGAAATTTAGTAAACCAATAGTTCTAAAATAAAAAATATAATCTTATCAGAAACAAATCTAGAACATGAAAATGAAAAACTCATCACTGACAATATTACATCACACTTAGGCTTGCCAAGCCTCTCTCGTAGTGAAATAAAAATAGGTTTTACATGCAAATGAAATGGCATACAAATTTAAGGACTAATTTCATATCATATTAAATGGAAGACAAAAAATAATGGATGAAAATACATATTGATTTGATTACCTCATGTCCATCAAAATTCTCCTATGATTTTATGGTTGCCAACCTATATTTTGGATGGTTAAACTTGCATTTTGAAAAAAATTTGCAGCTACTAGTTTTCATATAGTACTAAGTCAATAATATGAAAATCAGCAACCCAACAAAACACTAAATTAAACATCAAAAGAAATAAAAAAGCATAAACAAAAGCTAAAGTAAAACAATATCAGAAGGATGTCAATTAAGAGAAAATAAAAATTAAAAAATCTTCATTTAATTTACAGAACACTCAGGATCGCATGGCCTCTCGAGTGGGGACTCACTTCTTGTGGCAACATATGGCACATAGAGTCACACAAAAGATGTAAAATTACTCGTCCCATCAAAGTTATTCATATATTGTAAAATGTAACAACCTTGTTTCCGACCTTACACAATTGGATATACTGATTCAAAACTTACAACAAACTGGCAACTTACTTGAGCATTCATTAGATTGAACTTTACAGTAAACATATATATACCAAAGAGAAATTTCACCTGATAACACTGCAAGTAGTAGTTCAATATGGGGCTAGAAAAAATAATCAATGCTACAAATATGTAGGTGAGGAAGAGTATAGATAGAAATTCAACAACAACTATAAAAGACGATGATGATGCTTAAATACTTGAAGATTTGTATGTCTGGGTGACTAGGATATTTAAAATTAACATGTTGAAACTCAATGTCACTTTTGAAATTTTCTAATATAGTCCCTGGGACATCACTTGCATCAATTTTGGATTTTCGATCAAGAATTTTCAACACTAAATTGACTGATGACTTGAGTGTTGAAATATTAGGGTCCATGCCTATTGACTGATAAAATTTGAAGGTAGCCTTTGCAAGAGCCAAAAACACCTGCTGAAAACACTCTATGTGCTTAGAAATGGAATGAGAGTAAGATACAGCAAAAATTTGAAACCCAGTTGAAGCATTTGAAACTCAATGGAAAATCCATTTCACAGAGTGGTTAACTGGAAGTGCTTCAATTAGATTTCAATATTTTCACAATTTTTTACAGACCTAGTAACTCTAGTGTTTCAAATATGGCCCAATAAATAATTGAAATCCCATTTATCAATTTCATAAGTAAGAAAACTATTTTTAAGTAGTATTTACCTTAAATACACTTGGAAACGTTTTTTATCCTTATTGAACCATTCGAGACCCTACCCAAAAGATGAGAATTAGAGAATTTCCCTTCCCAAGACTAACTCCACTATAATTCCTTGTCAAAGTCCTATTTTCAAAGGTGCGGAACACTTTTTATTGTATAGTGTCATCACTTTTTCCTCTGCAGAAAAGGAGGCAACAATCGAAATTCTTCCAACAGCTTCATTAACAACCTCACTAGCTTCCTCATACAAAACCTAAAATATGACTCCATTAAATTACTAATAACATTGGAAAATGGTTAATATGAATACTTTAAATTAGTCATCACATTGAAAAATGGTTAAATATATTTACAAGGAGAATTCTCTTGGTCCAAAATTGATATTTTGATGTGTATTAAACAATGAATCACAATTGAAAATGTTGTTTGAATATACATATTTTGATATGATTTGTTAACCATGTCTAACAATATGTATTCCATACACTCTTTGCAGAGTCAATGATACTCCTAACTTGTACATCAAGATAAAAATACTCTGAGACCTTCACATGGAACCAACTTGGAAGAACTAGAAGAGGCAAGAGCGCTAATATCCAAAGTGCCAACTTCCAGCTTGTTGAAAAATCCATCACAATACCACTAATAATTATTGAAATATTATGAAAAACAATAGAAAAATAATATCCCACCATGCTACGCATAGATGCAGCACCCACTAATAACCATGCACCTATTGCACCACTAAAAATAGAAATTTAACATTAGAGTGATCACCAACATGATAGTTCTCATATCATGTATACCAATAGAAAATAAAAATTTAGTATTTAAAACAAATTTGGTATTTTCCCTAGGAGGGTATTGAGTTTTACATGAAGATGTTTGTGCATCCACACACCTTGAATTTTCACTATTATCAAACCAACCAATCTCTTGGTAAACAACATTGTTAAAATTCATTGATTGAGTATGTTGCACAAGTCTCCCACCAAAACCCATGAAAAATTACCTCTTTCTTGTTCCAAAGAGGAGGAATGTAGCTGCCAAAGCTAAATTGAATTTAAGTGCCCCAAAAATACCCTCTTTTCAAAGCTTATGCACAATTTCGTAGAAACTGGCAATGACATTTGAAAGCAAGAGAACGAAAATAGGACCTTTAACCCCATTAACATCTGCCATAGAGGATCCCAAAGTGAACACTGGAGCCTTTCTCTTGTTTAGAGATGCTACGCGTAAAAGAGGAACATCATTTCAAATTTTTGACCGACCATCTTCCACATATCCCCGCCTTTTCGACGAAAAAAAATTCATAAATATATTCTTTGGCTCACTTTCATCTACTTGAACATCATCATGGAGAGAAAATACATCGGGAAAGGCTGGAGAGTTATGATTACTACCAACTCCTCATGACCCAATGGTCCTGGAATCATGCAAATTTATTTCCATTTCCATCTTCTCAGCATCATTTTAATTTTGTTCTTCTGATGGATTAGTTTCCTGTAGACATATAAGATGGGGGAATGGCCCAGATAGTTTCATGATGAGCTAGGAGTATGAACCTAAAAACGACATTTCTCAGATCCATTAATAGATCTTCATGAGTAATGATAAATGAAGAATCACTTCACGAAGCCTATTGCAAAATATCAATTTTTTTCATCCGTTGAAAAATGGGTAATGGATAATAAATGTCTTAGGAGGTTATATTATAAGAAAAAGGATGTTATATTGTTTATTTCTTGGCTGTAATTTAAGAAAAATTGTAAAAATTGAAGTATTGTAAAAATTTACCCTTTTCAACAATACAACCTTGCTGGAAAACAACAATCGTATCAACATTTCTGATAGTAGTCAAACGATGTGCAACAATAATTGTTGTTCTATTTATCATAATTTTTTCAAGAGCTTCTTGAACTACTCTTTCAGTCTCTGCATCCAAGGCACTAGTGGCTTCATCGAGGAGGAGAATTTGACGATCTTTTAAAATAGCTCTCACAATCGTATTCCTTTTATTTCTTCCTCCAAATAATTGGGTCTCATTCTCTCTTACCATTGTATAGAACCCCTAGGAAGTTAAACCATTACTATTAGCATACAGAAAAGGAGGAACATCACCAATCACGACCAATAATGAAGATCTATTTCCACAAACCTGCAGCATGTCACTAATAAATTTTGCTGCATTAGGAAGCTCTACAGTAAACTGTATTTCATTTCACGTTTCCCCATATTTACCATAGGAAATATTCTTATTAATAGTGGTTGAAAAGAGAGTAGGTTATTGGCTTACAAGTCCAATTTTTTTCCTTATCTTATTAAGTTGAAATTTTTTGATATTGTTACTATCTATAAGCACTTCATGAGCTTGTGGATCATAAAATATCTCTATGAAACTTATAACTATCGATTTCCCACTTCCACTCTCCCCAACTAAAGATGTAGTGATACGTTTGAGTATTTCCAGTGGGAGCCCAAAAAATATTTGAACATCAGGTTGCGCATGATAACTGAAGTGTACATATTTAAGCTCAATTTCACTTTGAATATCCTCAAGTACCGATCCATTTGTACCATATACATCAATATTTGACTTTCTCTCAATTGTCTCAAAAATTTCGTAGCCTCTAGCTTTTCCAGCTCCAAAGGCACTTATACATTGTGAGGTCTCACAGAGATACCTGAAATCCAGAAAAATATTCATCATCTTGTACTCATTAATTAACATGAATTTGTGTAGTTTAAATAAGAGAAAAACCATATAGTGAAAACAATAGGCATTTCACAATCTAGTTTCAACTTACATGCCTCTAATAAGGACTACAAAGATGATATTTTGGAGAGTCCCACCGGAATACCCTTCATTAATTACTAACCATGATCCATACCAAAGAGCCAATGAAAATTTGTATTAAAGAATAAAGAGGAGAGACCCAAAACCAAAACCAGCTGCAAACCCTTTTTGAATAGTTTCCTTGTAAGCAAGAGAAGCATTGGTCAAGCCTTCATCAAATATGATATTTTGGAAATTATTCATGTATAGGAAGGGCTGATTATGAGTTCCTCTTGGGTAATATTAGTCACATAAAGAAACGGTCTATTGAAACATGGAAGGACCACTAGACCCTTCCACCAAGATAATATTTTATTGAAAAATATGAGAAAGAGGAATTGTTGGCTAACCCTTCCTAAAATATGGTATTTTCCTCTTTCATAATCTATAGGAAGAATGAACCAAACATTCCTCTGTGATAGTATGACTAAGTATATCGATCATTTATAAGGGTCCATAAAACCTTGATGCCGAGCATACATGACTGGATATACTCATTCAAAAGTTACAACAAACTATCAACTTACTTAATAATTCTTTAGATTGAACTTTACAATAAACATGTATATACCCAACAGAAAGTTCATCTGATAACACTGCAAGTAGTAGTTCAATATGGGGCTAGAAAAAAGAATCAATGCTACAAATCTGTAGATGGGAAAGAGTAGAGGTAGCAAGACAAAAATAATTGTAAAAGATGATAATGGTGCTTAAATCCTTGAATTTTTGTATATCTAGGTGACTAGGATATTTCAAATTAACATACTAAAACTCAATGTCACCTTTGAAATTTTCTAATGTAGTCTCTGAGACATCACTTGCATCAATTTTGGATTTCTGATCAAGGATTTTGAACACTGAATGGATTGATGACTTGAGTTTTGAAATATTAGGGGCCATGCCTATTGACTAAGAAGCTTCCAAAGAATTCATTACAGGAGACAAAAACACCTACAACAAACACTCTATGTGCTTAGAAATGTAATGAGACTAAGATACTCCAATCATTTGAAACCGAGTTGAATTATTTGAAACTCAATGGAAAATCCATTTCTGAGAGCGGTTAAATGAAAGTGCTTCAATTAGGTTTGAAATATTTGCACAAATTTTTATAGACTTAGTAACTCTAGTGTTTCCAATATGGCCCAATAAATAATTGAATCGTCATTCATCAATTTCTTAAATAAGAAAAATATTTTTAAGTAATGTTTAACTTGAAAACATCTCGAAAAGTTGTTTCTCCTTGTTCAACCATTGGAGACCATACCCAAAAGATGAGTGCATATACTATATACATTAGACAATTTCCCATCCCAAGACTAGTTCAACTTATAATTCCTTGCCAAACTCCTCTTTTCAAAGGCGCGAAACACTTTTCATTTTAGAGGATCGTCACTTTGTCCTCTGTAGAAAAGAAGGAAATAATCTGAATGCTTCCAATAGCATCATTTGCAACCTGACTCACTTCCTCATAGAACACCTGAAATATGACTCCTTTCAATTAGTAATAACATTGCAAAATTGTTAATATGAATACTTTAATTATTCATAACATTGAAAAATGTTTAAAGCTCTTTAGAAGGATAATTCTCGTAGTCCGCAATTGAGAGTTTGACGTGTATTAAACAATGAATTATAGTTGAAAATATTGTTTGATTTTACATATTTTGATATGATTTTCTAAGCATGTTAGCAATATGCAGTTCATACACTCTTCATAGAGTCAATGATATTCCTAACCTGTGGGTAAAAATAAAAACCCTTTGAGAACCTCACATGGACCCAAATTTTAATACCTATAAGAGGCGGGAGAGCTAATCTCAAAAGTGCCAACTTCTAGCTTGCTAAAAAAGCTATAAAAATACCACTAATGACCATTGAAATATTATGAAAATAGATAAAGCATCTCCCACCATAATACACATAGTTGCCGCATCCGTTGATAACCTTCAAACTATTTCAGCATGAAGAACAAAAAATAACTGGTAGAATGATCACCAATATGATAGATCTCATCTCATGTGTACCAAAAGAAAATAGAAATTTAGTATTTAAAATAAAATCTGTATTTTCCCTTGGAGTGTATCATGTTTTACATGAAGAGGTTTGTGCATCCACTCACATTCAATTTCCACTATTATTAAACCATCTAATCTCCTCATAAAAAAATATGTTAAATGTCATTGATCGAATACATTGAAAAATTCTACCACCAGCAACCGCAAAACCATATATCTCTATTTCTCTAATGAGGAGGAATGTAGCTACCAAAAATAAATAGAATATAAGTTCCCAGAAACTCCCCTCTTTTCGAAGCTTATGCGCGGTTTCATAGAAACTGGCAATGGCATTTGAATGCAAGAGGAAAAAAATAGGTCCTGTAACCCCATTAATAGCTACCGAAATGGATCCCAAAATGAACACTAGAGACTCTGGCTTGTTCGGAGATGCTAGGCATAAAAGAGGAACATTATTTAAAATTTTGACTGACCATCTTCCACATGTCCCCGCCTTTTCGAAGAAAAAAAATTCATAAATCTCTTCTTTGGCTCACTTTCATCTACTTGAAAATCATCCTAGAGAGCAACTACACTAGGAAAGGGAGAATATTTAAGAATACCATGTACTCTTGATAACCCAATGGTCCTGGAATGATGCAAATTTATTTATAGTTCCATCTACTCAGGATCATTTTCATTTTTTTCTTTTGATGGATGTGTTTCCTGCATATGTATAACCTGGTAGAATGGTCGATATGGTTTCATGATGAGCTGGAAGTAAGAACCTGAAAATGACATTGATGTGATCCATTAATACATCTCCATGAGTAATGAGAAATGAAGAATCACTTCATGAACCTTGTTGCAAAATATCAATTATTTTTGTCTCTTGAATAATAGGCAACTGAGAAGAAATGTTTTATTAGGTTATATTATAAGAAAATGGATGTTATATTGTCTATTTCTTGGATGTAAGTTAATAAAGATTGTAGAAATTGAAGCATTGTAGAAATTTACCCTTTTCAACAATAGAGCCATGCTAGACCACATCATTCATATAAACATTTCTGACAATAGTCAAACGATGTGTAACAATAATTGTTGCTCTATTTATCATAATTCTATCAATATCTTCTTGAACCTCTCTTTCAGACTCTGCATCCAAGGCACTAGGAGCTTCATCGAAGAAAATAATTTGACTATATTTTAAAATATCCCTCACAATTGCAATCCTTTGATTTTCACTTCCATATAATTAGCTCCCATGCTCTTTGACCATTGCATCAAACCCCTAGAAAGAGAAACCATGACTGTTAACAGACACAAAAGGAGGAACATCACCAATCATGGCCAATAATGAAGATATATTTCCACAAACCTACAACATGCCACTAATAAATTTTGCTGCATTAGCAAGCTCTGCAACATCCTGTATTTTCTCTAGTGTTGCCCTATATTTACCATAGAAAATATTCTCCTTAGTAGTGGTTGCAAAGAGCATAGGTTCTTGGCTTACAAGTCCAGTTTTTTTCCTTATCTATTTAAGTTGAAATTGTTTGATACTGATACTATCTATAAGCACTTCACCGGGTTGTGCATCATAGAATTTATCTATGAGACTTATAACTGTGGACTTCCGACTTCCATCTCCCCAGCTGAAGCTCCAGTGATACCTTCGATTATTTATAGCGAGAACCCATAAAATATTTTAACATTAGGCCGCACTGGATAACAAAAGTGTACATATTTAAGCTCAATATCACCCTGAATATCCTCAAGTACCAATCCATTTGTATCATATACATCAATCTCCAAATTTCTTTCAATTGTCTCAAACATTTTGTAACCTGCAACTTTTCCAACTCCAAAGGCACTTATACATGGTGAAGTCTCACCCATATACCTGAAATCCAACAAGATATTTATCATCTTGTACTCATTAATTAACATGAATTTATGTAGTTTAAATAAGTGAAAAATCAATATCACCTTAAATATCCTCAAGTACCAATCCATTTCTATCATACACATCAATCTCCAACTTTCTCTCAATTGTCTCAAACATTTTATAACCTGCAGTTTCTCCAGATCCAAAGGAACTGATATATGGTGAGGTCTAACTCAAAATCCAGAAAAATATTTATCATATTGTACTCATTATTTAACATGGATTTATGTAGTTTAAATAATTTAAAAACCATATAGTCAAAACAATATGAATTTCACAATCTACTTTCAACTTACATTCCTACAATCAGAACTGCGAAGATGATATTTTGGACAGTGACGCTGGAATACCCTTCATTAATTAGTAACTGTGATCCATAAAAAAGAGCTAATGCAAATCTCCAGTAAATAATAAATAGGAGAGACGCAATACCAAAACCAGATGTAAACCCTTGGTGAATAACAACCTTGTAAGCAAGAGGAGCATTGATGAAGCCTTCATTAAATATGATATCTTGGCAACGATTAATGTATAGGATGGGTTGATTAGAGCTTCCTCTAGGGTAATATTAGTCACATAAAGGAATGTTCTACTGAAACATGGATGAGTCAGTTGACCCTTCCACCAAGAAAGTATTTTATTTAAAAATATGAGAAAGAGGAATTGTTGGCTAACCCTTCCTAAAATATGGTATTTTCCTCTTTCATAATCTAGAGGAAGAATCAACCAAACATTCCTCTATGATATTATGACTAAGGATATGGGTCAGTTATAAGGGTCAAGCAATCCTTCCACCATGATAATGACATAAAATATTGTAATCCTTCAGGAATATTCCAAGGGAGGGTTGGCCAACCCTTCCTCTAGAACAATACCCTGAAGGAGGAAAAATAAGTGGAAGGAAAAAATAATGACCTTGACCTAGAGGGGTTGGTATATATAGTCTCTCCATGTTAATGGCCATAAATATTATAATATTAGAGAGATATTCTAGGTTAGAATTGGTCCTCCTCTCATATAGGATAGTAATATCAATGACGTAGGTGAAGATGAAATTTTATCCAACTATTGCTCAAATGAAAGGTTATCCAACCATTTCTCAAATATTAGATTTTATTCATGATTGATGTAAATGAAGGTTCAACCAACCCTTCACCTAATATAGTATGATCAATGAGTTGAATAACATGGAAGAGTTAACCAACCCATCTTCCAAGATAAAATTCTCATGGAGATAGAAAAGGTATAAGGGTTAGTTGATCCCTCCTCCAAAATGGCCTTTATGTTATGATCTATGTGAAGGAACGGACTACCAAACATTTGTACATGATAATATTATTGTGGAGGTGGATCAAATGAAAAATAGTGTAATACATCCTCTAGGATATTACTCTCAATGATGCAAATGAAGAGGAATGGTCAACCAACACTTCATCAAGTATGTAAATTTTGTCATGATTCATGTAGAGGAAGGATCAACCAACCTTCCCTCCATAATAGTATGGATTAATGAGGTAGATCATGTGGATGGTTCAATTGACCCTTCTTTAAGGATAATATTCTTAAGGATGTTGAGAAAGTGTAATTATTATCCTCCAATGTGATATTTGGGTGATAATTGGAATTTGGTATTTTTTATTTTAACAGGATTTCTTAACAGGATCACTTAGTTTTGGAGATAACACATTAAGGAAGTTCAATGAATGGATCCACATGGTAGCGCTATTTGGTTTACATGTGACCCTATTTTTATTACTAGTATGTGACATGGAGTGCAACATGCTGGAGTACAGGGTAGCTATGTGGAACATGAGTTGCATTGAAAACATGGGACATAAATCAATAAAGTGTGAAAAAAATTGGGTCTTGAACTCAATGATGGATGAAAAAGGGTTTTATTTATGATTTTGAAGTTTACCTCCAAAATTGTGGAGTTTACCCATTGAGTAGTCCATTTAGAGAATCATTACCCCTAGCTTATGGAAAACACCAATGAGAAATGGTGATGGATACGCATGATACCATATTGAAGTGAAGGATGATGTTCGTTGATGATGTTAGTGGAGGATGCATGGAAGAAGTATAAAACAACGCATGGACCCAAAATATTGGTCATGCAATGACATAGTAGTGCCATATGGAAAATAATATGGTGACCACGTGGAAATGGAGTTGACGAAGGAGTAAAAAATTAATTTAGGTGTTAGGAGGCCTTGATTTTAGACCCAATGTAGTCTTTAAAATTTCTTTTTTTTAGAGGTTTAAAGTAGACAAAGGCGTCAAAAAAGTTACATAAAAGCTTCCCTTTAAGGCATATTTTTCCTCCCTCCGTAAAAAAGTGCCAACAGTTGGACCTGATGAGATGGTGACATCAAACAGGAGGAAAGGTAAACTAAAAGAGTCGATAGATAGTGACATAAATATGATTTCATACAACTCAAAAATTCAATCATGTGTAAGTGAATGTAGTCATATCCTCCTCAAGGATTATTTTATCATAGGTGTTTTCCAAGCCATCCATAGAAACCAATGGAGGATTTTGATGGGCATAAAATTAAGGTGATGCCATCGAAATAAGAATCATATGGAGGGAAATGATATGGTTGATTTAGTAGTCCAAAAACTACTTGAAAGGGCCCATTAGGGACGGTCATTAAGGAATATTTTTCCCCCAAATTCTAGGAGGTTTGAGGAGAATTGTTAATGATGGAAACCAATATCTTAAGGTACTAGTCATCGAGTCATGATTTCACACTATAGGCTAAAAATTTTGGCTAATAAAAGGAATAGACATTGAGGATAAAATTGGTATTGTGGGGAGGCATTATGGATCTATCAAGGCCAATTTCATTTAATTTTAAGATCTCACACTACCATTATAGTGCTATGGTGGTTGGGGAATGCACTAACACATAATATATGTTGGCGAAGGAAGGAATGATGACTAAGTTAAGGGTCATGAATTTGTAGAATGGAAACCTTGTAATATTGGAGGATGATGATGTGGTGTAAGAAGATGGAAGAAATATCAGTGATGCTTGAGAAAATTTATATTTCTCTTCCATCCTTTTCACAAGGTAAAAAGGAGACCAATAAATGTAATACCATGGTATCAAGGCTCGAAAATTATGTGCCCCATTTCATGAGGAAACTAGGTGCATGATAGAGGAATATAGAAGCAGAGGGGATTGGGGTAAGGTGACCCAATATTTTTATTTTGAAGGGGTGTATGAGTTTCCATTCATTAGGAAATATACCTAGGTTCCATCATCATGCCAAGTTGATCTTTGTAATGCCCCTACATCCATTGGTTTTAATTTTATTATTTCTTAGCTTTTCTAATGGTTTGTTATATGGTTTGAGTTTAGTTGATCATACGTGATTATTGTGTCATTAATTAAACAAATATGTTAATCAAGGTATCCATATTGAACATTTAAACACCTTACTCTAGAAGGGGAAGGCCCACCATTAAAGAGAAGTAGGATAATTTTTGTATTGGAGGGATTAGATATATAAAATTCTAGTATGGTTTTATGTAGTTAAAAAGGAGAATACCACATTATATTCAAAGTGGTATATTAAATTCCACTCATAAGGGTGAATCCTCCTTTGATTAACCCTGTTGATGTTGTACTTATTCACGTGAGTGATAACTTTAGAAGTCCTTTTCATTTTTTCCTCATTAGATATATGGTGAGAGTGGAGCCTTGGACACAGGGGAGATTATATTTTCACAAGTATCTCAAGGATTTCTACCATGATGTCATATTTACTCTTAATTAGCATGATAGGTCCAAATCCTTCTGCATCAACTCCAACATTCTTTCTTTAGTTCATATCAATAATTATGCATATAATGTGAGTTAGTTTTCCTAATATTTCTGTGTCAATTGCACTTGAAGTTATATTAAAAATGCATAAAAATATTTGGTAAGATTATATATATTAAAAATGTGTAATCATATAATAAAATTCAAACTCATCATAAAAACATAAAGTATGAAGAAATATGTTGTTGGAGAACAATAGGATCACTAAGAAAAACATGTAGATCATCCTCCTTATTTCTATTTTGCAATGCCTACACTCCCATATTCATGTTGATTCGACTTCCATGTCCATAAGGCATGAGTTTAATTTTGTACCCACAATACATATCTAGAGACATTTGGAGAACATGATAAGTTTCTCCTATTATTAAGAAAAAGGAAAATCGTAGAATAAAAGTTGGTGGCTATCTTAACAAGTATAAGGTTCGATTCTTGGAATGGAAATTTTAATGTGGGATGTTAAGTCTCACCTCAAGTATGCCCCAAAAAAAATTGGATTCTTTGTAAGCACTCCACTCTGACTGCATCTCCAGTGCAAATTTCCCTTAGTTGGACCTGAGGTGTATATGAAAGGACACACCCATCCATATTATCAATATATTTTTGTGATGTATTTCAAACAAAATTAGCAAAAAAAAAGAAAAATATTTGGAATAGTTATACCATGGCCATGCATTAATGGTCCCTTACAAGTCCATGAAAAGAAATGTCCACTCCATACTAGTAAATCAAGTCTTCTGTATGTTGACTCATACATTCAAATTCCAAGTAATGGTTGTTGTAAATATTATATCAAGGGCTATGGCATTTAGCCATGGAGTAACACTTTGATCCACATGCATCGAATATCCCTTTAGCCACTTATAATGCTCTACCATTAAGAATCAATGAATGGTAATATTATCACAAAGTCAATGTAGTATAACATTAAATAACTTACTGGTTCTGTTATAGTCAATATATGATGCTAGAATCACAAGTGTATTCCTCCAATATTAAAAGAGTAATAGAGAATATTTGAGGATCCTGATTCCTTACATGGAACTACGAATATGGCATTGTAATATGCAAATTGGATGACTTCCCCTTGTGTTTCTATGTCATCATTACCTTCCAATACCATCATAGGCATAGCTGAAACCTGTGATCTAATGAACTTTAAGAAAAAATTAAATTTAAAATGAATAATAGAGCTTAGGTTTTGATGAAATGAAAATGAAAAAATTAAAGGGAATCTACCTTACCTATGCATCCCAAGAAGGCTGATACGTTTGGTAGAATGGACCATTAAGTAATGAACACATAAAGCAAGTCACATATTTATCACTAGTGGCAATATAATCCGAGGGAGATGCTTATTTGGGCCCAGAGAAGGCATAGTGACAAATTCATGCTCTTCGCTCAATGCATATAAGGATTTGTCTCCAAATGTAAAATATTATCTGATGTTTGGAAGGATATATGTTCAATAACAAATCAACTTTTCAATTAAAAATGAAATTCATGTAATGACTACTAACGCATTGCAGCGATATCATGTTGAGAAAAATTCTCCCATACTTCAGAAAAATAAAACATATCTACTTTTTGAAACTCCAACATAAGTAAAATTGTTACCATATTTATGTATGTAACAATGTTTCTCACCTTTGACAAGAACCTAGTTATAATTTTGTATTTATAATTTAAAGCCCATTGTGTATATGTGTTTGTCTATATATCACAAATTCCCCTTGATATTTGAAGAAGTGTATACCACTTTTAGTGCCATAATACACTTCACTCCCAAGTGAGTAAGGATTCAATGGCATTACCTTGGGTTTGATCTGAGAATCCCTTGCACAATATTATTTAACCCTTAAAATCAACATGTGTAAATGAATTTCTCAACATGAAAATATTTAGGTAGAAATCATTATTATTTTTAAATCCAATGGTATATGAATGAATGATACTAGGGTCGAGAAACTGACATACCTGTTACCTAAGAAACCCACAAGGATTTAGGGGTAGTTGAAGGTGCAAGAATTACTTGGAAGAAATAACTCCATTGATGACATACATTATAACCTAACTAATCACATTCCTTTATTTCATAATTTTGGATTCTCCCTGCCCTTGCCCTGCATGAAAAATATAGAGAATTCCCTATGAAAAATATAGAGACTGGTACTTCATGGCCTTCCTCAATCTATCATTGGGATTCTCCTTGCCCTCACATTGTGAGAAATGTAGAAACTTCCATGTGAGAAATATAGAAATTGGTACTTGACGAACTTCATCGATTCCATCATTTTGGATTCTCATAGCCCTCATCATGCAAGAAGGACGTATACTTCCCTGTGAAAAATACAAAGACTAATACTCAACAAGAATTTGGAGATAGTTCCGTCTCTGGAAGCTTCACTTAACAGTTTTGGACCATATCTAGCTAGGCTAACAAACTATTCGAACAACTACCCATGAAATCCAATGCTCTGCAAAAATAAAAATTTCCTCCTTTTCTTCATTAACATATCTCTCCTTCTTTTGCTTCTTTCTCGTGCACAATAGTAGCATTGTTATCCACAGTCAGATATTGTCACATGCTTATGCAACTGGAGGAACTACGCTCTGTCGTGACATATTATCCTCCCATCGTGATGATGTGAACATCATACGAAAACATTACCAAAAAATATGACCTGATATGAAAAATCTAGTTCAATATGACCTCGTCTCCAAAATTTTAATTTTATGGAAATTTTATTTTTCAACAAAAAATTTAAAATTAAATTATTTTTAAGATAAAATTAAATTTTTACCAACAAAATAGGTTTTCACATCCAAAATTTTTGATATTATTTTAAGTGTTTAAGATAAAATATTTTTTTTTCCTAGAAAAATATCCTAAAAGTATTTTTTTTTTTTTTTATAGTTTCAAGTTTTTTATTAATCATTCATCTTAAAATAATTTTGGTTCGCAAATATTTGGCAGCATCACCCATACACCCATACTGTAGGATGATACAAGAAATATGAAAGCAAGTCTCTTCACCAACTCCAACCTCTAGAGTTTTGGTCATTGAGAATTGTTATTTCAGCGAGTCCCTTACTATTTGAGGATTGTTATTTCATGTATGATGATTATGTGTTTTTTAGTTCTCAAACCATGGAAGTCTAAGAACCAATGCTTGGAGGTGACCTAGAATGGATTGAATGATATTGAATAACTAAGAGAATAAGTTGTCATAGAGGTAGCATGTGCATTCAAGAGGGGAAAATAGGATTTTAATCAAAATGCAATAATTAAGAAGTGGTGGATGAATAGAATGAATGGAATTCATAAAAATAATTTGGTAATGAAAATTATTATTAGTGAGGATGAAAAAATAGATGCACAAGTAAAATATTTCAAAATATTTAAAAGGTGTCAAGAGAATACCAAACATTTGTTCAAACAGGGGGATTTAATAATTGGAAACAGCTTGGAGAGAAGAATAAGTGGGGAGAATATGTCTATAAATTTGGAATAGAAAAAAGAATTGATGGCACAAGGAGGTGAGCACATTCAGTTAGATGGATCATGATTTCCTAAAGGGAAGCCTTGTTTTCTAAGGTAGTTATTATCCTATGGAGAGAGATATCATCACAAAGAACGAAGAGGAAGAAACACTTAAAAATGTTTTCTAATTTTTTGAGCTAGAGGAAGGTCAAGTAGTAGATATGATATAGCCTAAGAAAAGTGGATCCAATCCAAACAAACTACCCTATGAATTTTAAAATCATGAAGGTAATCCCAACTTTTTATTATACTTTTGACTTGAAAGAACCTTTTCTTAATAGTTTTGGATATAGTAGTCGAGAAAAACAAATGAAGGTGGGAATACAAGTAGAAGTGCCATATGTTATGTTTGAATTTTAGTTCAAGTGGAGGAGTAGGCCTAATTATTCAAACATGTCCATAAGGTTTTATCTTGGTTAACAACCCAACCAACGCTATGGTTATAGTAGTTCCAAGAACTTTATGAAGGGTGATGGTGATGAAAAACCACATTTATTCTTATGTGGATTCATTTGGAGGGTGAAAAGGATTGTAATACTAGTTCCTAAGTTGATAACGTTCCTAACCACATCGTGGGGGAAGCTTCTCTAATGGTGCATGAAGTTCATATAGATTTATCCCTAGGGAGTAGTTAAGGCCTTGTATGAATTAATGTTGATATTTATAACTAATTTCTAGAGGCTAAACATTGAACAACAAAAACCACTAAGCTAAAGGAAATTAAGAAAATGGTTGGATAAATTTCTCATGGGTATCATGAAAAATTTAAAAACTTGATCAACAAAATCTCATATACTATCCATGAAACTCAAGAAAAAGAATGATCCATTAAAATTTTATTTCTCTTTAATACTGTACCATTAATGCAATAGCCGTGGGTGGCATAAAGGGATGCCTTATTTTAGGCCATGAGGATAGAATATTGTAGGGTGAGCATCCATTTTACTAAAAAAACTCATGCTTGGTAGGATCTAAGAGACAATTATGTAAGGAATTCCTTCTTTGCAAAGGAAATTGGTATTACTATTGTTAAAGGTGGTGACCTACAAGGATACATCAGTACCAATTAATGAAAGAGCATAATTTCAAAAATGTATTTCAAAATTTGTATTTCTCCTCGAGAAGGTCTTAGAGATTTCTAGAAGAGGAAGCTAGCTCCCTTACTTCCCTTTAATTATGTATAATTTCTAATTATGTCTTTAGGATAATAATTTGTAGTAATTTTAGGTAGAAGTTAAGATTTTGTTTTTTTTTAAGGCCTCCTAGTCATTAGGTAAATTGGGTCTTAGGATTAGGATTACTTGCGGCATCCTAGTTATTTTTCAAACTCCAATACACCATGCCAAATATGTGGAGGATATTTGGGGGAAATATGATTTTCCATCAAATTTAGATTGTATTTGGGGACCTTCTAGGCCTTTTCCTTAGACCCTACTTGTTCTTAGAGGTTTTATTTGGAGCGGTTAGCAGGAAAAATCATAATATACCCAAGAAAATTAGTGTTGGAACACCTATGGTTTGGGAGAAACTATAAGTGGTTCCATGAGATAAGGGTTTTAAGGGTTTAGGAGTAAGGGGATAAGGGTAAAGGGTTAGGGCTTAGGGGTTTTATGGGTTAGTTAGTTTAGGTCTAGGGGGTTTAAGGGTTGGAGGTTAATGGCTTAGTGGTTAAGGGATTTAGGGGTTCATGGTTAGCCATCAAGGGCTTACAGGTGAAGGTATTTAGGGGTTTAAGTGCCTAAGGGTTATGGTATTTAGATTTCAGTGGGTTAAGGAGTTAGGTTTTAAAGGTTAAGGGTCAAGTTCTACGAGAATATGGGATTAGGGATTATGGGGTTCAAGGATTTTAAGTTAGGAGTTAGAGGTTAAGGGGTTAGTGGCTTTGGGTTTAAGGAATAAAGGGGTTAATATTTTATGAGTTATGAGTGTAAGAGTTAAGCGATTGTGGCTTTGGCGTTAAAGCGATAGGGATTTTAGTGGTTATGGGTTGAGTGCTTATGGGTGGGGATAATGGCGCCCCAAATACCCTTATCACAACTATTGGGGGTTCCCCTATGTTTCTGGGATTTAACACCCTAGAGGTTGGTTGGGATTCAACCTCCACAGAGCAGGGGCGTACTACTTAACAGAGACTCACACGATCATGCACATTCATAAAAACGAAATCGAGTAGAATGAGAGGTTTACCCGTTGGTCCTACGTTTGAAGTAGATCCACATGGAGTTCAAACTCCCTGCAACCGTCCTTCCTCTTTCACCTGAAATACAAGAAGAAACCAGCACAAAGGACAAGTTGTACAGTATATTTCTACTCTATATATTAGTGAGATTCATATAAAACATTAAATAAATCATCATAAATGCTTGTATAACAAATATTCTTCATACATTAAAGCATACACTAACACGTTTACTTCGGGAACAGCATGATACTTCTGTATTATAAAAATAGTACGTACAAAAGTAAGTGGAGAGATCACCTGATCCTTCCAAGGCCTTCGCAGACCGTCGTCCGGATCCGTCCAGCCCTTGCCTCGCTAAGTCTCCTTCCAAACAGGTGCATACGAGATAACATATAAAGGGATGTGTATCTCAAGGAAACAAGGGTTTCTTGAAATGAACTGGGAAAGTGCAGGAGGCACGGGGAATCAGACTTGGATAGGGAACCAACAGAGTATAATAATAATAATTCTCTCTCTCCCTTAGGCCATACATATGAGGTCTTTTTATAGTCCCTCCGAGTAGTTTCAGCAGTTGGAAACAGTTGGCCACGGGCTGGGGTGGTTGAACTACCTGAGTAACCATCAACCCAGCGCGAAATTAGGGATTTTTATATATTTTTTAACCATTAAAATGGCATACGCGGAAAAGTCTAGTTGTACTCGCGTATACACGCGGAAAAACACGGGCATAGTCGCGTATGAAGGATTTTCCACTGTTTTTAAGTGAATTTGTCCAAGTCTGTAGGAATGGGTGCCCATAAAGCCATGTAGCAATCATGAATCATGTCAAGGTGAGAAATGATGCTATAACGGATGCCCCCTAATATATGAGGTCAGAAGGGGTACATGATGGCCGAAATGTATTATGCACATAGAAAGAACTTCGCAAGGACAAGAGAGGACTTCACCAGATTTCAGCCTGCCAAAAACCAATGAAAGAAACTAGAGAGTCAACACATGCTGAGGCGGGCATACCCATGCTTAGTCAAAAATACATCATATATATAGAAAGTACTGAATAGATCCAACATGTATACAAGTATAACTGAACTGAAAGTACATAGTGAATCATCTGAGCAGGGCCCGGAAATACAAGTCTGTATCAATGTCCAAGTATCACATATAGAAGGCTGATCAAAGATAGTGCAACTGGATGTCTGATCAAGTAACTGAATCTCCAAGTACCGGATCATAAGAGGCGGATCAAACGGTACAATCACGCAACTCGGGGATCAACATATAAGATGTTGTTGTGCTGAACTGCAACATATAAGGGTGGACGGCAACACTGGCAGAAACTGAAAGGACTGTCAACAGTGAACCGAGAAATGCTGATACAACCCGAGGTCTTCACCGATCACAACGGCACAATTCTACACAATGGGAATAAATGAGCTGAAGTCGACCATGTGAGAAATCGTTGGATTACTGGGCAATGATGTTTCCCGTTAACCAACGCGAGACAACCCACCGATAATGATAATGAGTGTCAAGGTGCCCAGTACAATCTGACAAGTGTGAATGAATGAGTTGAAGTCGAACACTTGAAAGAATCTACCAATCAGGAGGCAATGATGAATCCCCACTGTCGATAGCGAAGAGTCTGCCACTGATGACTGCAAACCCTAAGGTACTGACAAAAAGACTCTAGATCTTGTTCCCCGAGCAATGAGTCGGAGTCGATGGGAAAAGATCTGCTGGAAGGAAGGCATTAAGGCATCCCACATCAGTCCAGCGCGAGTGTAACCCGCAGGCCAAGATTTGGAAGGAATCGGACGAAGTAGAGTGATGGAACCAAAATCGAAGTACGTTTCCGACATGCACAAGATGAAGCTAGCGCACGGAAGAAACCCTCTGAACCAACCAATAATGAAAGATGACACAGAGGCGAGAAATCCACCGATAGGGTCAAATGGAAATCAAGGTACTGCACGAATCCCAAGTGTGATAATGTGTGCTGACGTCGAACACAGGAGAAACCACTCAGTCAAAGACCCATGATGATGATCAAATGCTGAGCACGAGGTCACCTATCAATAATGGAAATAGGCCCAAGGTGCGGCTCTAGGCTTGCTCTCAGAGCAATGTGTCGTAGTCGATAAGAGACAAACCCGCCGGCAAGAAGTCAATGGGGACCTTCTCAAACCAGCACGAGCAGAAGATCAAAACATCTAATGTGATAGAATATGATACTGACAAGACCGGGAAGGCCGACTGAATAATGAGTCAAGAGACACCGCAGAATGGCCGACTCAGGCTAGACTTCCCTTGAACAAAAGCACGACTCTGTGATGACCATGGCAGTAAAAAGTGACACTGTATAAGTCTGTCTTGCAGGAGGCAAAACAAACTCTCCATATGATTGGAAGAGATAACCAACCGGGGGAGAACTGACAAGTGAAACATGGTAAAGGCTGAACCTAGGTCAAACTAGAACCATCCCAAATGAAGAAAATATATATAAGTATATGTGCTTTGTTCAAGGGCGACAAACTGACTCTGTACTGCCATCAAAATAACGAAGATACATCCCGTTCCCGCTCTTTTTGTTATATTTAATTTTTTTGTCTTTTTCATAATAAGCCTGAAAAAGAATAAAAGAATGCTATGGTACAATGGATAGAACGAGTATCAAGAAAGGAGATGCACTAGTTCCTGGGATTGGAACAATCCTATGCTCAATGCAAGGTGGCGAAAACTGGTCAGTGATACTCAGAGGAACGTTCCATCCATGGGTACAAAGGTGTCAAGTCGTGATAGCTAAGTGCATGCGATGGTTAACTTGTACAGAAAGTCAAGGTCAAAAGTTGGCTTAAACATCGAGTCCAAATGAAGCCGGCTAAAGGCCAGGATAAACAAGTAGCCAATATGCAATGCAGTAATACAACTTAACGACACCGGGGAGCCTCTAGGGTAAAAGCCAGAAAAAATGATAAGTGATGAAGAAGAAGAATGAAGCTTCAACACATAAGACATGGCGGGACTAAAGAGGACTCCCGAGCCTACATAAAACGCAGCATGGGCAACAAGTGATAGCAAGGAACTAACTAGGAAGCCCATGTAAAGGAAGGCTCTACCATCAAGTCATGATTAAAAATCGGCGAGTGAAATGGGTGTAATGCTCATGACCTGATGGGATCGACCCTAAGGCAAGTGATCAGTATGGAGGCTAGAATGCAAGATGCAACGGAAAGTGATTCCCTAACCTATATGCCAGTGAAGATTATATACCTGCCGTGAAGAGTCTGAAATCATGGGTCAAAAACCGGGAAAAGTCTCGAAATCGTCAAAATGTACCTGAAACATACCAAACTAGGCACTTCCAAGCAATCAAGCTATACAGCATAAGACAAATCGAAAAAATAAGCATGAGGAAATTTTTGCAAAAATTTTCAATTTTTTAGCCATAAATACACAAATTACCTCTCAATTGGTTCATTATTGCATAGCTGATTTGGAAAAAGAGCTCTGGAGCTAAAAACTTGTTTCGTCAAATCAGGGACAACTGACCGTCGGAATTCAGCGAAACTTCAGGTAGGCTCCTTATTCATCCTGTTTAATCATTTTATCCGTTCGAAATTTAAAATTAAGTGAATTTTTACCTGGAAACCCTTATTAAAAAACTCGTACCTGCGCATACGCGGGTTCAAAGAAGGAAAGTCGCGTGTACACGCAACCGTGCACAGCGAAACTAGCGTATGCACAGGTCCGAATTCAAAAATGAGTTTCTAATGCAAATTTTAATGAAATTTCTCAGGATGACTATTTCATGGAGGGAACATGAGCATAGCGCGATAGACCAAGAGGTCATGCAGGATCGCGCGACACAAAATGTCCTCCGAAACTGTGGATTATTCAAATTTTTCAAAATGCCCAATATGAAAAGTAATGTGAGATTGCTTGAAATGCTGGTAAATTATTGGGAACCGGATCAGGATTGTTTCATCATTGATCAAATGCCATTACGCATAGAAGTGGAAGATATATACTTCATCACTGGACTCTCCAGGAGGGGAGACCCAGTGGATCTGCACGGAAAGCCCCTGGGAGGGTTGACCGTGGAGGATTATGTCCAAATCTATTGCATAGAAAATTCCAAGAAAGTTGGCACACAGATTGCAATCAGAGATATCAGGGACTTGCACATAAAGATCCTCCTATTCACCATCGACAGAGTGGCAGGATCTGCCTCACTGCATCAGGCGTCCAGGACGCACATGAGCATAGCTGTAGAGTGCTTAATTCATGTGTATGATTGGTGCACTGCCCTGCTACAGAACATGAAACAACAACTGACCTCCATTCGCCAGACAAAAACAAAACACTTTGGCTATGGAACCATTTTGACTACATTCTTCTTCGAGAGAGTTCCATCTTTGAGACCCAAAGTCATCTCAACTATCAGCAGCCCTCGGGACCCAAGAATCGCCCGTTGGGCAGACATGATGAAGAGACTGGGGGGCAGCGAGGTACCCCGAACTACCTGGGACGATGAGTTCTTCTTATGGTGGAGAGAACAAATCATCGCAGTGGATGACTATCCCTATGCCGGGATGGATTTCCGAGGAGATCCAGATCTAGTACTTCCACCCGGTGCAGCATGGGGAGCAGTCGGTAAGTTTTTTCAAAAATTTTTAACTTATATGATTTTTTTTTTTTTTTTTGGATTTTTCAAATATGTATGAAAAATGAAAAACAAACATGTTTTTGGATTGGATTCATAATGACTGACAAATAAAAAATGATCATGTTTCAGATGTTGGACCAGTGCGTCCTGAGGGCCTAGCACGTCACAAGCGCCGCAGAGGTGAAGCAGAGACAGCGAATTCTGACAGGACCCTCCAGGCCGTGCAGAGAAACTTGGAGGGACTAACCCGCCAAATCCCTCTGGCTGCTGTGGAGGACTTGCCAGAAGCCGTCCAGAGACGGGTTGTAGGAGTACCCCGGGACTGGGTTAGACTGTTCCGCCGTGTGGCCACTGCGGTGATGTTCTATAGGAACGCTGGGCAGGGTCCTCAGGAGTAGATAGATTTTACATATTAGATGACTGTATATTTTTTGAGACTGAACATGATGGGGCATAAGCCCAAGTTTTGTACGGCATTGATGGATCCAAAATTTTGTAAAGTTTTTTGACATACTGATGATATATATACAGCGATATTTGATGTGATGTGATAAATGTATCAAATGTATGATGTTTTTGATGATTAAAATTTATTGTATTGAATGATTAATATGCCAATCTAAAGCTTGATTAGCCAATGATTCAGCAAACCAATTGTCAGCTCGAGGAATATGAATGAATGTTAAAAATTAAAATGACCTTTGTAACAAACGTACCCTCAAGAACAATCGTAATAAAATTGGATCTCGTACCCGATAAGTGTTGTTCAACTGCGACACCACCAGCTGGGAGTCCAAGAAAACTACCAACGAATCAACACCCAAAGATATTGCTTCCGAGAGTAGATGAATGACTGCAGTGTATTCTGCTACGTTATTGGAAGCAGGACCAATGCAGACCCCTCTTGATACCAACAGCTGACCGGAAGGATAGTGAAGAACCCAAGCCGCGGAAGCTAAGTTCCGGGTGTGTCTACTAGCACCATCGGCGAAACCAAAATGACTCATGACATCAACACAACCTGCCAAAGCAGATCAAAAACATCACCATCTCATCAAAAATCAAAAATCAAACAGATATGTACAAGACAAAAAACTACTATATACAAAGCAAAATGCCAGGCCAAAGCCTAGGCATAATACTTCTTCAAATAGAGCCCATTTCGGGGCTCCGGCAACTCGTTCCCTTCGAAGTCAAACAAGGTATACGCTCCTTTCTTAAGGACCTTCTTGACGATATAGGGGCCATACCACATCGATTTAAACTTTCCTGCCCCCAAGGCATCTTTTTCTTGGGCATAGACCAACACAAGGTCACCTTCGGAAAAGACCCTAGGCTTAACCGCCTTATCGTACTGAACTTTGACTCGGTTTTTATGCGCTTCATTCAACGTGGCGGCATCTCGACGCTGCTCATCAAGATGTTCCAGATGAAGAAGCCGCTCTGCCAGACTAGAAGTGTCAGGAAGAAGCTCAACAGCCAGTTTAAGAGAAGGAATCTCGCATTCAATGGGAAATACGGATTCCACCCCGTGGACTAACTGAAACGGAGTAAAGCCAGTTGCAGTTTTAACTGACGTCCTGTATGCCCAGAGTGCGGGATATAGCATAATGTGCCAGTTGGATCTATGTTTATCAATCGTCCGTTGAAGAATTGTCTTCAAGGACTTATTCACGGCTTCCACCTGGCCATTGGCCTGAGGATAATATGGAGATGAATGCTCTTGCCGGAAACCCAATTTAAGAGCCAACTCAGCCATCATACTGTTCTGAAAGTGACTGCCATGGTCAGTGACAATCTCTCTAGGTATACCGAAACGAGCGATGACTTGGTTGAAGAAGAAAAGAGCTGCAATCTCACCATCGTTCCCAAAAGTAGGCATAGCTTCGACCCACTTCGTAAAGTAGTCTACTGCTACGATAATGTACTTGTGACCTTTTGCCGAAGGCGGGTTACAAGTAGTATAATCCATACCCCACTTTGTAAAGGGTCCGACAGTAACGACTGGAAAAAGCGGAGCTGGATGAGCGCGCATTTTTCGAGTATACACTTGACAAGGATGACACTTCTTGACTGATTCAATACAATCTTTGAAAATCGAGGGCCAGAAGTAGCCAGCACGCAAAATCTTTTGGGCTGTAGCAAGCCCTGATAAATGACCCCCACAAGCTCCACCGTGAGAATCATTGAGCACAGCCTCAGCTTCTTTGAAAGTTAAGCAACGTCTCAGGATTGAATCAACCCCTCGACGGTACAAAGCATCACCAATAATCAGATAACTTTTGGCTAAGTGACGCAGCTTATGACGCTCATATTTCGAAAAAGAAGAGGGAAATTTCGCAGTCTGGAGATACACGATGATATCCCCATACCAAGGATCTTGTGGAGAGATCAAAAACAAATGTTCGTCCGGAAAGGACTCATCATAGATCATCTCCTCTCCACAAGGCAACTCGGAGATCAATTCCGCAAAGACTAATGACTTCTTGGATTTGGTAGACATGAACTCTAGATCAAATTCTTGTAATATCACAATCCATCTATTATATTTGCCCCCAATCACTCGCCTGCTGAGGACAAATTGAAATGGATTGGCAGCTGCCAAGACATAAGTTTTGCGAAGAATAATATAATGCCGGAGTCGCTGTACAACATGGACTGCTGCCAAGGCTAATTTTTCTATCGGGGTGTATCGCAGTTCAGGTCCTACCAGTCCTCGACTAAGGTAGTAAATAACATGCTCAGCCAGAGCATCATCCTCCTGAACCAGAACCATACCAATGGTAGATTCTGCTGTAGCCAGATACAAAAGAAAATCTCTGCTATAATCGGGTGGACTCGGTAAAGGAGCAGAGGTCAATGCCTTTTTCAAGGCATCGAATGAGCGTTGAGCATAGTCGTCCCAAAGAAAAGGGACTCCTTTCTTCAACAGTCTCATATATCCCTTTGTAATCTCAGCATAGTTAACGATAAACCTCAGAAGAAAGTTAGACTTCCCTTGGAGACTTTGAAGTTGACGGATTGAAGACGGGGGAGGCAACCAAAGTATTGCCTCAACCTTGAAGGGATCTACCCTTATCCCTTCACTAGACACGATAAATCCCAACAGCCGACCGGATGTTACCGCGAAAACGCACTTGTTCGGATTCAAACGAATTTTATAAAAACGACATCTTTCAAATATTTGCCGGAGGTGACCTGGATGATCCATTCTCTTTCGAGAATGAGCAGCTAGATCATCTAAGTATGCCTCGATGATTTTCTTGATGTCGTGGAAGGCGTAAGACATGGCCCGCTGAAAAGTGGCTCCAGCATTTTTAAGACCAAAAGGCATTTTCTTATATGCAAACGTACCCCAGGGACAAATAAATGCGGTCTTATGTTGATCTTCTGGACGGATAGTAATTTGATTATAACCGGAAAAACCGTCCATGAAGGAAAAAATCTCATTACCGGCACACTCGTCAATAATCTGATCAATGAAGGGTGTGGGGTAATTATCTTTAGGACACGCCTTATTCAGGTCTCTGAAATCGATGCATACTCGAATTGTTCCTTGCTTTTTATCAACGGGAACGGGGTTTGAAACCCATTCAGTCAGAGGAACTGGGAAAATGAATCCCGCCTTAAGCAGCTTTTCAACTTCAGCTTTGATAGCTGCTGCCTTCCTAGGATTAATCGGATGAAGTTTTTGCCTGACCGGCTTAGCGTTTTCATACGTCTTGATCTCATGTTGGACGATAGATGGGTCTATGCCAGGCATTTCCTCATAAGACCAAGCAAAAACATCCCTATACTCTTTGAAGAGCTCGGTATAGATTTGAACCTCTTCATGGGAACATTCAGCTCCAACGAAGACATTCTCAATAATGTTGGGATTCCTGGAGATGTTCACTGGGATAGTAGGAGAGATCACAACCATGTTCCCTTCAGCATAAACCTGTGCTGGTGCTAAGGGGCTCAAGACTGGGTGAACAGGTCCAGGAGACTGAGGACTTGGAAAACTAGCTTCGACTTCGCTCAAGTCGGGTAGGAAGTAAGACCGATGATGCAAGTCATCCCACGGTCTCTCTATACCTGTCATTGCTTCCAGGATGGCCTCTTCAGATGGAAGAGTGGTATCTAGACAATCTTGGGCAGAAGAAGAAGTAAGCGTCCAAGCCGGAGCCACATCACCATCCAACTCTTCCGGCGAAAGAGGAGCTGGATCAGACTCTACAGTGTCAACAACAGACTGATATGCAATCTCAGCTGCAGAAATCGGGAATGCCATTCCACCCACTTGCCCTTCCTCCAAAGTGGCGGTTGGAGAAGGTAAGGTCCAAGGGTCCGAAAAATAATGAGTTCGAAAGAACTCTCTTCGAAGGGGAGCCTTGGAGGATGAAATAGCATTGATAGACACCTTAGGAGGAGGAAGATCAAAAGATCCCATCAGGGAAGAATACATTCCAACTCCCAGATTCTCGATAGGCGCCTTAGTATTGTCCAACTTAGGAACAGATGAGTCAGGAGGCGCATCCAGGTCTACAGGAGGACAGTCCAGTTGATCCACCGTGACTATCCTCCCTTCGTGGGGGAAACATACTATTCGAAATAGTGAGGATGCAATAACATCCATATCATATATCCAGTTCCTCCCCAACAGAAGGTTGTAGTCCAAGGCTGCATCTACTACCTCAACCTCTATGTTAACGGTTTTTCCCCCAACACAGATGGGCAAAGCCGGGACAATACCATGGGGCCTATGAGAATGGCCATCGAATACGCATAGTGCTAGATGGAACAGCTTTGGGAGATCCTAGTGTCTTCCAGCATGCGAGAGACATCACGCAAGTAGAAGCACCCTCATCAACGACCGTGCGAAAGATATTAGTCTTCCGGTACGATGATTTAATATGGAAGGCCATATGATGAGGAAGTCTCTTCTTAAAATTTTTCATATCAAAGGTAATCAGAAGAGAATTTTTCGGATCAATAGCCCCAATGGCAGTGAGCAAAGCACTGCGCTGAGCCGGACAAGACTGGAGTACCTCTAAAGCTGACATAGCGCAAGGACTCTGCGCCAGATCTTCTACAATCGAGTAGTTCTGGGCAGCCCTCATGTTCGGATTAATCGTTGACCGCTTAGAGGATGCCTTCGGTATCCGAGGCATAGACGCGACAGTTGGCTTCGTGATATGAAGCGGCTCAGTAGCCTCAGGAACTTCCTTGGCTTTCGAAGATTCCTCTCCGCCATAATCACGGGATCTCGTAGCGACATCCACGTGAGCACTCATCATAAAGATATTCGATGGAATTTCCCCTTCCTGAGGACCTCCAGAGGAAGCCCCGGGATTTTGGTTCGCGCCAGCAATTAATTGCTGCCCTTGGGGAAAAGGGTTTGTTAGCACAGCCTGGGAACTAGAAGAACCCTGCTGAGATAACAGGCGCTGAGCATCCTGAATTTTCGGGCAAAGGTGTGTTAGATGGTCTCCAGCACAAAGCTTGCATGGAAACTTCACTTTATTTTCCTCCTTTTTCCCTTCACCAACACGCTCGTTGGTTTTATTTGCATTGCCCTTCCCATCCTTGCCCTTCTTCTTGTTATTACGTCCCTTCTTCTTCCCATCGGACTGTTGATTTCCTTTGGGTTCAGAAGATTGGACAGCATTAATGGACAAAGATTGGGAAGGTGAAGAATCAGCAGGCACAGCCTGACCAGAAGAAGCAGATTGTAAAGACAACTGCTGCAATTGAGAAAGCAGGCTGGCTGCACTACTACTGACCGATCCGACAAGTCCGTCACCATGCGGACCAGGTTTGGGTTTCGAGAGATCCAATTTGGAGTGAGGAGCATTAGGCAAATACTTGTAAAGCATGCCAGACTGAGAATAGATCAACTCTAACTGCTGGGCCCTAAAGATGGCCTGCTCCTCGGAATATACCCCTGACATGGATACATCCTTTGAAATATCTGACTGAAGCGATTTCAAAAACCACTCGAGAAGGAACTCACCTGGAATATGGGCTTTGATAAGCCTCTTCCTTCTCCTACATTCCTGAATATGATCAGAAATGTGAGTTGCCTCATCCTGCTTGAAATTAGCCAGGAGTTCGGTCCCAGCCTCATATCTGACGGGCAACTGGAAATGGTTAAGAAAAGTTACAGCCAGTTCTCCAAATGTGGCGAAAATGCCCCCAGTGAGCTCTATATACCACTTGGCTGCATTCCCAGTTAAGGTGCGCTGAAATAATCTCAATCTAATCGAGTCGTCGATCAGAGAGTTAGAAGAGCACCATAAATGGAATGTGGTGACGTGGTCCGCCGGATCTTCACCATTCTTACCCTCAAACTTAGGAATGTCTGAAGGAAGTTTGGTTGGAACCGGAGGCCACCCCAGACTATACCGAATCGGGTCATTAGTTAACTTCGCCAAGTCTGGCAAGTTTAACGTTGCCAGAAATGGTAATCGCGGCGGAGCCTGAGAATTCCATCCTTGATGGGATGGATTTCCCACATTACAAAGAATGCAGTGGTTGATGAGGCACCAGGCTGCCAGAAAGGACCCGTAGAAAGCGGAGAAGAACCTCCTCCCCACGCCGAGTTACCAAGACCCAGACTAGTTCCCCCCGCTGAAGTATTGACTGAAGATGTAAGCCCCTGGTAGGGGTTCCATGCATTAGATAGAGGAGAAAAAGACTGATAAGCACTCGATGCAGGGAAAGAAGAATTCCCTGGATGACTCGCGATGAACTGATTCCCTGCCCCCGACGTTGCAAACATAGGATTCCACCCCATAAAAGCAGTCGAACTTGGCCCCTGAGCCCAAGGATTGAAACTGGAGTGCAGGACGTGAGAAACGACCCTAACAGTTAGGACTGAGGACATGAGTCCCAAGGAAACACAAGCTTGAAAGCGAATCCACTAGCCATGTTAGACATGGGCGTAGATCCGATTACGGCGGTAAAAAAAGGAAAAAGAGGGATTTCCACTAATGGACATCCCTGAAAAGAAGGGACCAGAATGAGAAGCATGTGCTTGGGTGAACCCAGAGCCAAACACAGCAGCACTAGAAGCAATCGAAGATGAAGCAATAGTGCCCCCTGCTTCAACAGAAGCAGGAGTCTGAATGCCTGCAGCACTCACGGTAGAAGCCACGTTCCCAGTCGTGGCCATCGAAAGATAAGAATGATATGGAAGATCGGTGGTCTCTCGAGACTCCGGTCCGGACGTCTTGAATAACAAACGGATGATCGAGAGGGAAGAGATGGACATGACAAGCTGCCAGAGGCTCAGGAGTATATCTCTATCGAAAATCCTCCTCCTGAGGAAACAATACTCTCGAGGGTCGAGGCGGAACGCTCCTCTCGGAACCGACACCGGACTCGACAACGAAACCTTCGGACCTTAGTGGAGGATCTCTCTCCACGGCGTCGGACCTCTGGTGAAAACCAACCGGCTAGATCGCTCCTACGCCTTCTCGAAGAAGGCTCTGGACTCTCGGGAGATAACCCCCGGATTCTCCTCGATCGTCGAGGCGCTTGATCAGCCACTTTTATAAATTTATTAAATTAGACTCAAGAAAGTGAAAAGCTAGGCAAGCTAGGAGCAAAGAGCACTCTCTATAATAAAAATCCCTGAGATACAGCAAGCAAACAGCCTCCAAGTATTTCCGCTCCGGGTGATGAGGATCGGACACCAAAATACAAGTTAGCGAAGTATAGGACCTCCCGAAAGCAGTCTGGGATGATTAGGGCCCAGAACAACTAGCGAAGGTATCAGAAACAGTTACGCCGACCTCCTAACGACAGCCTTTGCTGGCACAAGTACCCAAGCTTCGCAAGGGCACCCCAATCTTTGCTTGGAAGTGATGCGTCGCCTCGGGTACCATGGGTATTCCCACGGTCCACTGTGTGGAACCTTAGGACCGGCAACTATGGACACCAATCCGTATCGGGAAGGCTGGGCGGAACGGTCTTGAGGTTAGATTCGACGCTAATCGGAGGGGGTATCCCTCTTCTCCTTCCTTCCCCTCGCGCTTGACTCTCGGATGAGAGCTTTCCCGATCCACCTCA
This sequence comes from Pinus albicaulis, assembly GCA_034641835.2. Taxonomy (NCBI): domain Eukaryota; kingdom Viridiplantae; phylum Streptophyta; class Pinopsida; order Pinales; family Pinaceae; genus Pinus; species Pinus albicaulis. The sequence goes on from CM076572.1 coordinate 294,342,546, forward strand.
CGAGTTGGATTTACATCTGATTAATAAGCTTCTATGTTTGTTTGAGCGGCCTTGGAAGAAGTTAACTCTCCTCTCTCCTATTCCAAGGCCCTACAACCTAGCTAGTTGGTGATTGACACTAAATAAAACTTGCTAGTTGATTTTAGATTAAATCGCTTATTTTAAGGGCTGTTGTATTAAGTCATAAGGATATGGAGTTGAAACCAATGATGTTCTGACGCAAAAGAAATTAATAAAAAACCTGACTACATGCACATGCAGTACTTTGTCTTTCGATGAAGAACAATTTCTATGTAAGTTCTACGAGGCTAAAAAATACATTTTTCTTTTCGAATTACAAACTCACACGCACAAAAATTAAGAAGCTAACTAAATGATTCAATGCACCTAATGCAAATGACCACTAGCATGTAAATTCTAAGATGCAGAAAGTCCCTTGAAACAAGGTGAAATTTCCCAAAAAGGCTCCTCTTCAGTTTTAACTCATCTTTTGATATCCAGAAAGCCAATTCTTGCAAACAAGAACTCTCAATATAAGACACCAAAATACTCAACAAGAAGAAGAAGAAATCAAAAGACACCCTCTCCTCAAAATCAAGCTAAAAACTAGAAGCAAGAAACTTCACTAAAGTCCCAAAAGATGAAGCCAAACGAAAATGAAAAAGGCAAGAACAAAAACAAAAACAAAAAAACAATGTTTTTTGAGTTTTTGATATGCAAAAAACAAAAAGCAAAACAAATGTTTTTGGGCTTTTCAGTTTTATAAAACAAGAGCTTCAAGAAAACCAAGAACAACTATCCCAATCCAAGCCAAAACGAGACCGAATTTCAAGCATAAACTTCAGCTATGCCCCCAAACCTTATAAGGCTAATGATAGCAAGATCAATGAGAGCAACGAAAGACCAAAAACTCAATCAAACAGCCAAGAGAAATAGTGCAAATTCGTTGCAACACGAAACTCCAAAGAAACAAGAAAAGATCTTCGAAAATTGCAACAAAACCTAACATATGAAACTCAAAACCGATCGAAAACAAAGCAAAAGAGCCTTGATACGAAAGCACAACACAAAGAACAAGAGCGAGTCGGTGAGCGAAGCTCTACGGTACGAGTAAACGAAACGGCCAAGAACGCTCGAGAAGAGATCTTGGAACTCAATCCAGGAGTGCTAGCACCAACAAGAACACTTCGCCAAAAATATCAGTTTTCGGACAAACGAAAGAGAACCAAGACTTAAAACCAATTCTGTCACACTCCAGTAAGTACAAAGACTCTACAAACACAGGCCTCCACAGCCAGAAAAGACCAAAAACACCAGAATCTTGAAATTTCAAATTCAGCCTAGGTATACGCGACCTTGCAGTTATGCAACAGGCGTGTATACGCGTCTGTGTTGAATGAAACCCGCGTATACGTGGTTCCTTCTACACAAACTCGCGGGTATACGCGACTGTGTGCAAGAAAAACTGCGTATACAAAGAAAGATAATGAAAAATAAAAAGTACAAGCCTGGGAAAGGTATAAAAGCTTCAGACTGACTGCAAAAAAGCAAACTGGACTGTAAAAGACAGAAGAAACTGTTGGCAACCTACCAAACAGCTGAAACAACCCAACAGGAGAATCACAAAAATGTGATCCCCGGTGGAGTCGCCAGTTCTGTTTCGGGGATTTAACACCCTAGAGGTTGGTTGGGATTCAACCTCCACAGAGCAGGGGCGTACTACTTAGCAGAGACTCACACGATCATGCACATTCATAAGCAATCGAGTAGAATGAGGAGGTTTACTAGTTGGTCCTACGTTTAGAAGTAGATCACGTGGAGTTCAAACTCCCTATGACCGTCCTTCCTCTTCACAAATACAAGAAGAAACCGGCCACAAAGGACAAGTTATCTGATATATTTCTACTCCCTATATGTTAGTGAAGTTCTATAAAACAATAAATAAATCATCATGAATGCATGTATAACAAATATTCTTCATACATTAAAGCATACACCAACACATTTACTTCGGGAACAGCATGATACTTCTGTATTATAAAAATAGTATGTACAAAAGTAAGTGGAGAGATCACCTGATCCTTCCAAGGTCTTCGCAGACCGTCGTCCGGATCCGTCCAGCCCTTGCCTCGCTAAGTCTCCTTCCAAACAGGTGCATACGAGATAACATATAAAGGGATGTGTATCTCAAGGGGGAAACAAGGGTTTCTGAAATGAAGCGGGAAAGTACGGAGGCACGGGAAATCGAGACTTGGATGGAAAAACCAACAGTATAATAATAATAATTCTCTCTCTCCCTTAGGCCATACATATGAGGTCTTTTTATAGTCCCTCCAAGTAGTTTCAGCAGTTGGAAACAGTTGGCCACGGGCTGGGGTGGTTGAACTACCTGAGTAACCATCAACCCAGCGCGAAATTAGGGATTTTTATATATTTTTTAACCATTAAAATGGCATACGTGGAAAATTCTAGCTGTACTCGCGTATACACGCGGAAAAACACGGGCATAGTCGCGTATGAAGGATTTTCCACTGTTTTTAAGTGAATTTGTCCAAGTCTGTAGGAATGGGTGCCCATAAAGCCATGAAGCAATCATGAATCATGTCAAGGTGAGAAATGATGCTATAACACCCTATCAAATTCTCTCATTGCCTTACTTATAGGTCCCCTAATCCCTATGCCCTAAAGCCCTAAGGCTCCTTTTCATTCTCAAATGTTAGGATTATAGATCTCAGTAAACCATGCATGAACCTCTCACTTCTACCAATACATGCTACCCTTATGTCCTCTTGCACCTTTCAATACACCAAAATATCCCCCTCCCCAAAACTTCATGAGAATTGAACATTTAGAGGTGATCATTTAACAACAGCTTCTAAACGTTTTACTCTAATGAACTATTTTTTGAGGCAGGGGTTGTCCAAAAATTCCTCCGAAAATTACATTGTCATGAAATTTCAGACAGATTCAAGCATTCTAAGTTGAGAAAAACAAATACCATGAACAGACAAAGAATCGAGTGAGTTGAAGGGCTAAAAAACATACCACCCATAATGAACATTTTCATCCAAATATTATTCCATATTGGGCCACAACAAAACCTTTCGAATTTTTTTTTATGTAGCCTACTACTACAAAGGAAATTCAAACCACAACTTGTTGTTCCACTTCAATTTTTACCCAAAATTTCCTCAAATTTAAAGGTATCGCCATATCTTATACAACAAAAAAAATTTCAAAAAATAGATATCGTTTAGAGAAATAGGATCATAAAAGAAATGAACCATACATATTAATGAAACTTATTTTATATATTAATATTAGTATGAACCTATTTTGTTATTAGAGAGAGGGAAAATTTCATAGATATTGATGAATCCTTATGCATTACATGAATTCTAATGAGTTAACAAAAATGGCACTAAGAGAGTGATGATATTGTGTTTCTAGAAAATAGTTTTGATCTCTTCCTCCAACAACAAGATTCTTCTTGTATGTTGTAGAAAAAATGGAAATCCCCAATGGAGATCATTTCGTTCACAAGTACTCCATTTATATTGGTTTCTTGGGCATAAGTTCAAAATATTTTATGCTAGAGATATTAGATGTCATTTCATTTAGCTATAGTGATAAGTGGGAGCTATGCATAACTCACTAAAGGTGTGTCAAGGGGTTATTTGTCTATTGGCTATAGAATTTGTCTCTTTTTATTTTTAACTTAGCGAAATGAAAAATATGTGGAGACAATATCCATTCTTCTTCTTTCAACGGGCCATGTAAATTAAATGAAGCAAATAGTCCCTGCCCCTTGGAGAAGGAAAGTTGAGAAAAATAATTAGCATGAACAAAAAAAGAATCCAATGATCTAAGGTGAGATGGGTATCCCTTTGTAAACAACAAACCATAGGCTTGTTAGAGTTAGTACGAATCTTCACTAGAAGTTTAGTAGTCTTCACATCACCAACCATGTCCAATATAAAGGTAGCAACCCCTACAGTAAAAATGATGTCTCCAAATAAGGTGTAGTCAATACCAATAATATAATATAATGAATCTATTACAATATTATTTGAAAACTATGTTTCCATACATGTGTGAAAGAAACTATCCATCTGGTTAGCAAAATGAAGTCTTTTTGAAGACCTCAAGAAACCCCCTTGAAGGAGACAAGAAGGGTTTTAAACCATAAAATACAGGTTGATCTATGAACCCTAGTTCTGAAACCCTTAGGATAAACTTTAATAGTCAGTAGTGTAATATGAGATGATATCCCAATCTCAGATCAATCTTCAATAACATTGTTGTTCCCTTCAATTGGCCAAAAAAATCATCAATCCTTGACAACCAATACTTTTTCTTCATGGCCACCTTGTTCAATTCCATGTAATGAATGCACAACCTAAGAGTACCATCATTATTCTTCAGAAACAATACTGGTGTGCTCCATGGTGATACACTTGGCCTAATTTATCGCTCGTCCAACATTTCCTTCAATTGCAACTTTAGCTCTACCAACTGTGGAGTGCTCATATTGTATGGTTTTTTTGATGTTGGTGCTACCCCTGCTACCAACTGAATAGAAAAATACACTTCACTATGAGGCAAAAATTATGAAATATCTATAGGAGATACATCCTGAAACTGTTATAAAACTAGGTACTTTCTCAAGACATCTACATCCTCAACTTCCTTATCTTTTTGTAGAAATTTGAATAATTGATAACTTATTCACCGAGATTATCCTGATCACACACTATTTGAGCTTCATGCATAATACATAACCTCTTCTACTATTGATCATTAATTGCAGAAATAAAAACAATCGCATGCGCACATTAAAACCATAATCAATCACACATATAAACACAGTATTTATGGGAAAGATTAAAGCTGAAAACCCCCAAATATCTGTATATTATAATGATAGAGTTCATGTAAAAATAATAGTACAAACTCCTCACAAGCTCTCAGCACTATCTCCAATTGTTACACACTACACAAGCGCAGATCATACAAAATACATGCTCCAATCTGCTCCACCTGTTAGCCTGCCTCTACTGCGCAATCCAACCTTGAGAATTTCTTGATCCAAGTTCGAATCCCACTAGTATGCACTACGCAATCCTCATTGGAGTCTCCATAAATGTGTGGTGAAAACTCATGCACCAGTATAGTCACAACTAATAGTCAACCTGCTCTTTCACCTACCTCTCCACTAATCTCCACTGAAACTGTCCATGCACTGAAGTTAAGTGATGTGCTCTTTAGTTGATTAATTAGTGAATTAATTTATAATTAATTCACACCACTTTCACTAGTGTATCATTCAGTTAGACTAGATACAACTAGTTCAACTATGTTTAACTGAGTTAAATTGAGCACAACTCCATCAACTCCTCAATCAACTTCACCAAACTGACTCACATGAGTTCTAACTGAAGTCAACATGCAATAGCTCCACTTAAACCCTAGGAATAGCGTAATTCCTTCTGTCAGCTGCATGTGCCACATCCATGCATCAAACTAAAGTGCTCCAAGAGGATAAGATAATTTTTATAGTCCAAATATTATTAAGAGCTAATAATATTCGACATATCTATTTTTAGACTGGCAATCTAAAAATAGATTCCACCAAGTATGTCTAAAAATAGAAGTCCATCTATTTTTCCCGACTTGACCAATCATCCACAAATAGCATCCTGCAACTCATAGAACATGATCCATATGTCTAAAAATAGACATAGTCTAAAAATAGACTTTGCGCCAAAAATAGCCTACGGGCCCACTTAGTGAAGGCGACTCCTTTCCACTAAGCTCATCATCTTGTTGCATTATCAACACTCCCTCTCAACAAGATATGGATTATCTGCAACCCCTATCCTGCGTCTGTGGTATTCGAATTTTCTCCTGGTGAGCGCCTTCGTCAAGATATCAGCATCGTGATCCTCCGTGGGAATGTATGAAAGTAACATGATCTTCCGCTGCACACAATCTCTGATATGATGATACCAGATGTCTATGTGTTTGGATCTATCATGAAATACTAGATTAACCAAGAGTTTGATGCAACTCTGATTATCACAATAAATCACAGTAGGCTCCAAGTGTGAACCGAACAACCCAACCAAGATCTTCCTCATCCATATAGCCTCGCATGCAGCCAAACTTGCTGCCATATACTCAACCACTGCTGAACTGAGTGCCACGGATCTCTGCTTCCTGTTGTACCAAGAAACTGTTGTCGACCTGATACTGAATATCCCTCCAGATGTGCTCTTTCTGTCTGTTGGGCTCCCTACCCAATCTGCATCCATGAAGCCACATAGCCTCACCTCATCCTCCTGTCTGTACCACAATCCATATCCCGATGTGCCTCCGAGATAATGCAATACATGCTTGCGTGCCTTCCAGAAGAGCTTGGTTGGCTTAACCATAGCTTGTGAAAGCTGGTTAACAGCATAGCATATGTCGGGTCGTGTATTGACGAGATACATAAGTGACCCCACCAACTTTCGATAAACAGTGGCATCCACTACCTCCGCCGAAGTAGCATCCTCCTTCCTCCAACCTCCAGGAAGAGGAGTATCAACAGGCTTGCAGCCATGCATGTTGAACTTCTCCAGTATCTCTCGAGCATACTTACCCTGAGAAACAAACAGTCCACCACTGCGCTGCCAAATTTCCAATCCCAGGAAATAATGAAGGAGGCCCAAGTCCTTCATCTCAAACTCCTTTGCAAGATCCTCCTTGCATGAGAGTATCAACAGCTCATCACCTGTCAAAATCAAATCATCTACATAAATTACAATGATCAGCAACTTACCCTCCACCACAATCTGGTATAGGTTCGGATCTGCCTCACTCTTGGAGAATCCAAGTCCGGTGAAATAACTGTCTATCCATGTGTACCAAGCACGAGGTGCTTGTTTCAACCCATACAGCGCTCTCTTGAGCCTGCACACATGCGACTTGCTGCTGAAGATCTCGAAACCTTCGGGCTGCTCTATGTACACCTCCTCCTCAATGACTCCATTGAGGAACGCAGTCTTCACATCCATCTGATGAATGTGCCACCCCATCTGCGTTGAGAGAGCAAGAATCGTCCGTATGGAAGAATACCTTGCGACAGGTGCAAAGGTCTCCTCATAATCGATCCCCTCAATCTGTGAAAAGCCTTGGGCAACAAATCTTGCCTTGTACTTCTCCACACTCCCGTCAGCTGCTTGCTTCACTTTGTAGATCCATCTCGAACCCACCACTGATTTCCCTTACGACCTCAGGACAATCTCCCATGCACTGTTTCTGACAATCGAATCATACTCTTCCACCATGGCATCTACCCATGCGGGGTCCTCCACAGCTTCCTCGAAATAGGATGGCTCTGTCACGATACACTTGCTCACAAGAGCCATGTATCCAGTGTACCGATCAGGTGACTGTCTCTGTCTGTGCTATGCTGTAGGTGGTCCTACAACCTTCTCTGTATCTTGAGCCAGTCGCTCAGCTTCTGTAGTGCACTTTCGCCCTCTGATGGTTGGCGTTGCATGAGTGGTCTCTTCCACTCCATGAACTTCCTCTTGTGGCTGATCCACATCTTGAGGCTCATCCTTAGGAACTAATAGCTCCTCATCTACATGCAAGTGTGGCTCCCTCTCAAGTGAACACTTCATGGCTTTCTCCTTCTGAAATTTGATATCCCGTCGCACAATAGTCTTGCGATTGTCTGGACAATACACACGATAGTTGTGGGGCGTATCAGTGTACCCCAAAAATATCCCAACCTCTGCAATCAGCTCCAGCTTCTTCATGGCATCCTTCATCACATGAATGTAAACAGGTGAACCAAAAATCCTCAAATGGGAAATATCGGGCTTCTTACCAGAAAACACCTCCTCTGGTGTACTCATGCCAAGTATCCTGTGAGGACAACGGTTCTGCACATATACTGCAGTATTGCATGCCTCCGCCCACAAGTGAATGGGTAGGCCCTGATCATGCAACATCGCCTGTGCAACACCCACGATCGTTCTGTTCTTCCGCTTAGCAACCCCATTCTGCTGTGGGTTATGAGGTGCTATGAGCTCTCTTCAAATTCCTTCTGCGCTGCAAAATTCCTTGAATTCGCCAGAGATGAATTCACCACCATTATCGCTCCTAAGAGCCTTCACCTGCTTCCCTGATTCTTTCTCAACTAGTGCCTTAAACTCATAGAACTTTGAGTATGTCTCGCTCTTCTTCTACATGAAGAAGATCCAACACTTACGAGAAAAATCATCAACAAAAATCACATAATACCTGTGCTTTGCTGTCGAAGCTACTGAGAAAGGTCCACACACGTCTGTGTGAATTCTCTCAAGGATCATTGTGGCGTGACTATCCTTCTCGTGAAAGGTGGATTTCACAAATTTTCCCAAGGTACATCCCTTGCACTGATATGACTTCGCAAGTGTACCCTTAGGACGCCCAGTAGAAATCTATTGCAGTATCTTCAAAGCTCCATGGTGAAGGTGGCCCAATCTCCGGTGCCACAACCTGCCATCATCCCGGCTCACCACTCCTTCTACCTTGCCTGCTATTGCTGTGCACCCATCTACCTGCAATTGATAAAGGTTCTTAACTCGAACCCCTATCCTCTGGGTCTCACCATTTTCCTTACTGTGCAGGAAATCCTTTCCCTCACTAAAGACAACATCATATCCCTTGTCTTCTAACATCGCCATAGAGATAAGATTCTTCATCAATCCTGGAACATGCATCACATCCTTCAATACGAAGGGTTTACCAGACTCCCTCTTGAAGGAAATGGTACCGATACCGGTCACACTATATCTACCATCATCACCCATCTCAATGTGCACTCCAAGATCTTTCTCATCGAGATCAGTAAACAAATCTCAATATCTTGTCATGTGAAAAGACACAACACTGTCCAGAAACCACACTGAACCCATCACACTTGAGACCAAGCATGCGATCAGTGAAAAATCCAGCTCAAACTGCGAGGCTAAGGCCTCCCCAGCTGCAGATCCAGCAACCTGATTATTTTTCTTCTTCTGCGGACAATTTGTGGCATAATGTCTGTGTTGGTGACAGTGAAAGCACTTCACCTAGGACATGTCCTGCTTCTTTCCTTTCGCACCAGATTGAGAATATTTCGTGTTCTTCCCTTTCTTTGCTTTGGCAGCCAAAGCACAATTTTCCTCATCAGATGCCTTTGATGAAGATCTGTCCCTGGTACTTTGCCTTATCTCCTCTTGCACAAGATCCGACCAAAGTCGCTCCCATCCTAGCAATTTCTCCCGACCATTGATAGAATCCTAATAGGAATGCCAACTCTTCGGAAGCCTAAGAAGAGCCAAGCTCACCAAGTCCTCGTCATCAACAGTTACCCCCACACTTCCCAACTCATCCTTGCATTGGATGAACTTCGTGAGGTAATTGGGCATACTTTCGCCTTTCTCCATCTTTATGTTTCTGAGTTTATCCTTGAGCGCCAATTTCCTCTGGTCGCTCTTGGTTTGGAATAAATATGTCAAGGCTTTCCACATCAAGAATGGAGAAGCCTTACCATGCAGGCTGGACACTATGTGATCCTTCACGCCCTCTAACAGAATCCTTCAACACTTTGCTATTTTCTGTTGCCAAGCCTCAATTACGGCAGCATCGCTAGAAGTAGGCTTCGGGACTTCAGCATCTATGAACTCCTTCAACCCATTTTCATCTAAAAATGCCTCCATCCTATCCTTCCATGCAATATAATTTGAGATGCCCTCAACGGAATACTCCAATCACAATCTGTTGAAATACATTTCAACTTCGATACCAAGAAAACACTCCTGCAAATTCTAATTCCACCAGCACAAAACTCAACCGCTTCAATGTTCTGCAATTTCTCCAATGATCAATATCGCTTTGATACCATGTATAAATTTGAATAATTGATAACTTCACCGATATTATCCTGATCACACACTATTTGAGCTTCATGCATAATACATAACCTCTTCTACTATTGATCATTAATTGCGGAAATAAAAACAATCGCATGCGCACATTAAAACCATAATCAATCACACATATAAACACAGTATTTATGGGAAAGCTTAAAGCTGAAAACCCCCAACTATTTGTATATTATAATGATAGAGTTCATGTAACAATCATAGTACAAACTCCTCACAAGCTCTCAGCACTATCTCCAATTGGTACACACTACACTAGCTCAGATCATACAAAATACATGCTCCAATCTGCTCCACCTGTTATCCTACCTCTACTACATAATCCAACCTTGAGAATTTCTTGATCCAAGTTTGAATCCCACTAGTATGCACTGCGCAATCCTCATTGGCGTCTCCATCAATGTGTGGTGCAAACTCATGCACCAGTATAGTCACAACTGATAGTCAACCTGCTCTTTCACCTACCTCTCCACTGATCTCCACTGAAACTGTCCATGCACTGAAGTTAACTGATGTGTTCTTTAGTTGATTAATTAGTGAATTAATTTATAATTAATTCACACCACTTTCACTAGTGTATCAATCAGTTAGACCAGATACAACTAGTTCAACTATGTTTAACTGAGTTAAATTGAACACAACTCCATCAACTCCTCAATCAACTTCACCAAACTCACTCACATGAGTTCTAACTGAAGTCATCATGCAATAGCTACACTTAGACCCTAGGAATAGTGTAATTCCTTATGTCAGCTGCATGTGCCACATCCAGGCATCAAACTGAAGTGCTCCAAGAGGATAAGATAATGTTTATAGTCCAAATATTACTAAGAGCTAATAATATTCGACATATCTATTTTTAGACTGGCAATCTAAAAATAGATTCCGCCAAGTATGTCTAAAAATAGAAGTCCATCTATTTTTCCCGACTTGACCAATCATCCACAAATAGCATCCTGCAACTCATAGAAAATGATCCATATGTCTAAAAATAGACATAGTCTAAAAATAGACTTTGCGCCAAAAATAGCCTACGGGCCCACTTAGTGAAGGCGACTCCTTTCCACTAAGCTCATCATCTTGTTGCATTATCAAAAATATCTATAGGAAATACATCCTGAAACTGTTATAAAACTAGGTACTTTCTCAAGACATCTACATCCTCAACTTCCTTATCTTTGTCTGTAGAAATATGTACGTGAATAACACACATGTGTTCCTATGACTACACTTTGTCTGCATAGTTGTCGCCTTTCTAACTGATGTTTCCTTCTTCTTACCTTGCAAGACTCTTTGTTCTCCATTATCCTCAAATCACTCAATAAATTTGTCATGGAAGTCGACTTTGGTCCTATGGAGATACAACCAGTCCATACCCAAAATCATATTATACAAACCCATTGAAAATACATTAAAATGTGTTGATGTATAAATACCATTCAACTTAAATGCATAAGCTCTCACAAAATGATGAACTCGCTTCTTTGTACATGTATCCAACTGAAATAACCAAGACTCTGCATGGTATTCTTTATTCAAACCACACTTATGCACTAGTTCACGATTAACATAACTATAATTAGATCCAGGGCCAATAAAAATAGAATCAAATTTATCACAAATATTACTTCCCATCTTGATAATAGACACCTGGTGATCTGCTTGCCTGTTACCCAAAGCTGCATAGATTCGAGGAACACTTTCTCCAATGCCCCCCATTATCTATGCTTCCTAAGCATTGTAAATATGAGGTATATCACCTTGATGTTGTGTAGAATATCTCATGTGATGATATTTTCCACAAGTCTAACACTGTATAGGCTTCTAACCTACGCTCTTCTTCTACACCTCAAACTAAAATCCCTACCTTATTTTAGACGCATTAAACTTCTTGTGCAGTGTTGCATTCTCTCTTTTACGTGTTTCTTGATGCCTTGCTCGCTTCTTATCCCATTTCCCTTTATTCCATGCATTATCTTTCCAGTCTGTTTGAGTCTTAGATATACACTTTGGTTGCTCATAACAATTTTTTAGCCTCCGGATAGCCTTATCTAATGATCTATGCTCATTAAACTCAACATTGTCTTTGAATGTTATGGAAAACGCACTAGTGAATTGTTGAATCTTGGCCTTCTCCTCCTTGAGGTAAGGCACATAGATCAACAACTCCATAAATATTCTAGTCTACTCCTCATCAATAATAGTGTCCATATTTAGATCATAAAGCTATTTTTATTTGTCTTCATATAACCTCTTCGATAAATATTTCTTCCTGAATAGTCTCTCAAATTTAATCCAAGTCAACTCCTCCTCATAAATATCTCTAACTTTCTTTACATCTTCACACCAAATATCTACTTTATATTTAAGACTGAATGTAGATATCCTAGCCTTCATGTTCTCTCAGTAATCATGCAATCTGGAGAATTTATTCATTCCAATCAACCATGATTCTACATCTTGTGTTTTCTTCATTTCCCCATCGAATGTAGGTGGCTTTTCTTTCTTGAAATCATTAAAAAAATATCCCCTATCACTCATCATATAAGTATGATAACAATGATGATGATGATACCTATCAGAATAAGAACGAGAATATTACATGTGTCCATCATCCCTCCTTTCCGGAGTATCCAAGATCTTGACAACCATGATTGTGTAATCTCTATCTGACCTATGCCCACTATGTGGTCTAGTTCCATAGGCCCCATTATTCATATCCTCTTTTCCATAGGTTATCCAAAGTAGCCCATGTCTCTGTAATTCTAACAAACTTTGAAGAATTACTTAATTGACTTTGACTTGTTTCTCATATTCCTGCATGATTTTGTCATTATCTGGTTTGAAAATCCTTATTTCCTCCTTCAAAATCCTTAATATTTCTGCTAAGTCAGAAGAGTTCCCCACACGATGCTACTCATCTGATTCATAGGGAGAATATCTGAAATCTACCATATTTTTATTCATCTTTGATCTCTTCTTCATGCAAGGTATATAATGTCAGCGAAACTAGATCATAAACAAACCAACATACCTAGGTATAGCTTGTAGAGTATATCTCGTATGCAAGACTGGCGAGATTAGCAAAATACATACACGGATATATATATACATAATTAGATGAACATATAAACATTTTCAGTCACTATCTAGTTATCAATGCGTGACTATGTTGACCACATACCATGACTTCATCCACAATGACCATCTTCTACTCAAAGTATGCATAACAATATATAAACACTGATACACATAACTGATGCACGACTGACATAAACTCACAACAAATTCATTCAACAATGATGCCATCAACTTTCACATGGAGACACCACTACAATCATGTTCAATTCCATTCATACACAAAAGGCAGATAGATCACAAGCACAAGGACCTATATGCAGCCGACATATACATACAACAGCATAATCATCCAAGGGAAATGAAAATTAGAATCACCGAGGGAGAATGAAACCATGCTATGATACCACTCCATAACACCATCCTCCCACATCTACCCAAGTAACCGATCAGCTGGGGAAAACATGTGACAAAGAGTTACTATGCTATGATTCAACTCCCTATATATTGGTTAAGGAAGTGGAACTGATGGAACACAACCAACCAGGCCTTCTTCACTTGCAATAGAACCCTAAGGAACCATCCAACCCATCCAGGTGACCAGAGCCATCCAACCCATATAGGTGACAAACCCTTGAGACAAAATGACATTTTTTTGCATCAAAGTCTTAATCACTCCATTTATATGGGCTTGCATGTGACTTAGAACCTCTAGTCGCTCCCATATCAAGGAATGCGTGTGACTAGAGACTTTTCTGGGTAGTTTTGTGCTAATGACTCCAATTTTTGAGCCATGTTTTTAGGGCTAAGACTCAGGCCACTGCCCAGAAATCCGTAAAACTTCCATAACTTAAAAGTAACATCAAAACAATAATAAAAATGTAAATACTTGAAGAAGGAATTGACTTGACTCCTACTAGCCATGGCAGCCATTTCGTCAAACATGTCACAAATATCCATTCTACAGGTTAAAACAACAAACCTTATCACAAGGGTCTCACAAGTATCTAAGAATCACTAAGAAACATTGATGCCTCATCACAATAACTACATTACCATATATTAAGCCATATAGTTATTGTAAATTCAGTGATTAACCAAAACATGATGAGAGCCATACATTATCACTATCATAAAACTCAATAATAACCAACATATAACCAAGAAAAATATCAAGGATATAACAACCATATAATCTAGATATAAACAAGTATATTTACCCATAAAATAAGAAGGAGAGAGACCTCTTATTGATGATTGCATAGGCTGACCAAGTATGGTACTTCCATGAACCACCTGATGATAGGCTAGGTTGAACTAAATCTTTCTTTGAGCCAGTCACACCCATGCCATATTCCAAGCATGAATGTGGGATCTCATAGAAAAAATAAATCAAAACCAAACCAGGGCTTCGAGATGCCAAACCACATCAATCGTCAATCGGCGATTCCACCTCACTGTCGGACATCACTAACCATCACCATAATTGTCTCTACCCAAAATTTTGAGGGCTCCAACACATTTTTTCGAACAAGGGATTCCAGGACTAGTAACTCAACCCACCAAGGGCTTCTAGAGTATTTATCCAACTAAGGCTTCTAGGAACTAAAAACTCAACCCACAACCAAATGCACAATAAAACCAACTAGAAAAAAAAAGTAAAACCCACAACACGATGTGTATCCAAGAAATAGCAAGGCTAGGAAAAATCATTTTTAATCCATGCAATCCCCCATGTCAATGAAAAATCATAACCAAATAACCACATGCATATGCCATGCATGCAAAAACTTGTAAGATAACCATAAGTGAAACTCAGGACCTGCAACAAAAACCCACTATAGCTATTGATATTGTTGTCCTCTTGCACTTTCCTATTTTTCCTTTTCCATCTTGCTCCAAATCCTAGGTATGCCACACTCCTCTAAGATTTCTCTAATAAAACTCAATGTGTCCAAAAGTATGAGAGAGAGAATATAATGAAAGCTCCAAAACCAAACTGAAATATTTTTTTGCAAAATCTACCAATAGATCCTCATAAGATTTTTTTATCAATGGGGCCTCTAGTTTCTTCATTTTTCCATTATTTTCCTTCATTTTACTCCTCACATGCAACCTATGACCTTTTTCCTCCATTTTCTACTATTTTACAATATTTTCATAAACAAAATTCCATTAAATGCCTCATGCCTTTCCAAAGCCTTTACCATTTCCTTTTCCAATTTCCTAACCATTAATAAACCGAAATGAACACCCACTAGGACTTTTTCACCCAACATTCAACTTGGAATATGTCTCCCATGACCAAGGTCTTATTTTACACTTACTAACTTTTAAATGGATTTTTTACCAGGGTTGTTACAAATTGCTGCTAGAGGGGTAGCTTCAACCTTCAATTCTTCATCAAACATGTCACTTTTTTATATTTCCACAATCAATCATTGTTTCAAAAAAGAGACCAAAAATTTCATCAACATAATTTTCATCCACTTTGTGGTGATCTATATAAGCATTCATATGATCATTAACAATTTCAACTTCACCAAATTCATCATTTGTTGTTGGATTCGTGAGATATGCACATTCAGCTCTACAAACCATTACTTCATATGAAAATTTTTCTTAGTTATTTTCAAACTTAAATGCTTCAAACTTCGACGCAAAGAGGTCATCATAACCTAAAATCATACCAAGTAGATCACACATGTTATTCACTTCTTTTTTGTAAGCTTCACCACCATCAACAAGGACTATTGTTGGATTCACCAATTCACTACTCACTTTTCAATCAGCATCCACACATGTCTCATCACAGTGGGATTCACCATAATCTTCACCATCCATGTTACGGTGGGATTCTCGAGCATTTAAATTTTCTTACCCTACCTCACATGTAGGGGATTCAACTTCTCACTCTACAAAATTTTATGTGTCTTCGTCATCCATATGCATGTCTGCATGATGGGTTTCACTTTTATAGTATTTATGACCATCATGCACATTTGAGTCGGATTATCCAAGGTTAATTTTCCTCCTAGAGTCTTGCTCATTTAGTCTAAGAACTGCATTTAAATTTCTATTGATTCTTCAACAAACTGTAACATAATTTGTTGCTTTATGTCACTTCCCTTTATACCAAATTCTACTTCCAGGGTCTTCCATGCTTCTTAGGAAGATGTAGCTTTTGCTACCTTGCAGAGGAATTCTCATCCAATTCAAGTTTTATCAGATCCAATACTAAGATATCACATAATTCATCATATGGGTTACTAGACCGATACTCAATCAACTATTTAGATCAAAGAAAATATTTCATTTGAAAATTCCCAAAAATTAAAATTTTTACTAGTAAATTTTGGAAGTGTTATCGGATTTATCCTAATCCATTCATCCTTGAATTTTTCTACTTCATCTACTCATCTTTTATATGCCTTGACTATGGAGAGAACCTATATGAGATCTTCAAAATACTTTATTTCTACCTCTCAATTTCTTTTCCTAGTTTGCTTCATTCTTACTTTGTGACCCATGGTTGTAGCCTTTCTTTTGTCTTATACCTTATTTCCTTATTGTGTTAGCCTTCTAGAAATTAACGTCACATACACTTGATTATATTTAAAAATAAACATTTTAAACTTGACTTTAACGGTGGCTCCCAACAACTACTAGAAAATTTACTGAGCTCTTCTATCCATATTCTTATGGAGGTTCATGGCTACAACTTACGGTGGAGACTCCTTCTTTCGTCAGTGGTGGTGGCTCTTTCCTCTTGATAAGGTGGTGGCTCTATAGGCTACTCACCCTAATATTTCAGTAGTTGGGTTTACAAACTCTCAAAGAGCTCTAGTTTCTACTTATAGACCAATGGATGCAAAGTTGAATTTTCATGCTACTCACAATAGCCAAGGCTCTTAGTGGAAGTTACTCATGACCTTATTAATTTTTTTGATTCTTTGAAAACTTGCTAAAACTTTCTCTGACACCATTTGTTATTTAGATGCAAATATAAACATGCAAACACAAGACAAAGAAGTACACAAGCTTCTTCTTGTAAAAATAAATTCTATTCATTAATTATTCTCTTATATAAATCCACCAAGTTGTTGTTATTCTCTCTTCTTACCTCACATTACAATGACCCAACCATGAGTATATAAGCACTAAACTTTATAAATATGGAATCATGCAAACTCTAAATTTATTTTCTTCATGCAAACTATGAGTTGGCACTTTAACTAAACTTTTCAAACTTCACATTAGCATATATCGACATTTTTATTTTCCTCCAGTTAGTTTTTCTTGACAAGACATTACCTTTTTAACTTTTACTAACTTGACTTCTAATATTAGACCTAGTTAGAATTAACATGCTTTTCTCCACTTAATTTAACTCTTCATACATTGCATGCATACGAGAGTACTTACTCTTTCTATCAAGTGAAACAATTTTGGTCTATGACAATGTTGTGATCAATGATTGTAAATGAAATATGAAATTGGTGATACGTTTTGTATGAATTGTGTTCTCTTATAATTTAAATTGTTATACGAGACTAGAATTCACTTAATTGTAACACATTTGAATATTTGACAATTGTTAGGTGAGTTAGGTTGTTGATTCTATAAGATTACTTTCATTCGTATAATTTTCATATTGGTTATGTTAAGGAATAATCGTATGGAATTATTATCTACATACTTCAATAAGTGTTAAAATTATGACTTTTAATGATCATGAAATATAAAAAATGAGGTGTAGTATATAATCACATAGTTTCAGTTTGAGAAAACCGATGAGATGAAATGAGTCATATGTACCACCAACATATCGTGATGGGACATTTGGGTGCACTAAGTCAACCTCCGATATGGGTGGCTATAGGGGCATGACAATGGATTTTTAGGTTAAATTAAATTTTACGCTAGATGTACACTTTCAACCTCCTTCACAATTTATTTACATATATATCTATTAAGTGAGGAAGATAAATCATGTAATCATTATTCCCTAGTTTGAAATGATATCAATTACTAATATCGCTTCATTTATTAATGATGCATTCATGGTTTTTTATTTATTATATGGAAATCTCTACCAACATCTTAATACGTAATAATAAATTAGCATAAAAAAATATGAAAGTGCATTTTGTATATATATATATATATATATATATATATTACAATATTCGTAGAAAGTTTTTTTACAATAAGAAAAAATTTAAATACTAAAATTTTATATAAGAAATAATTAAATTATTGTTATTTATCTCTTTGATATATTTGTTCAATAGTGAAAAGAAAATTGATATGTGATTATAAGACATATGCAAGAATCAAAATTTTGTTTTTTCATTTAGAAAAAAAAAATGAAGGTTTAAAATGCATATATGGATGAATTTGTATTTGTTTTATATATATATATATATATATATATATATATATATATATAATTGAGAAAATATTTATATATTTTTATTGTTATATTCTATTTAATTTCTTACAAATTTATATCAAAGTTTTAGTTGAAGTAATTTAAATTTTTCACATATTTAAAAAATAAACAATTTTAGTTCATGGAATGTAACTCATTTGACAATCAACATGTTATGAAGTATTATGTGAAAACATGAGATTCAATGTTAAATCCCCTTGAGTGGCCAACCAAAAAATAATATTTTTTATCTATTTATTTATTATATTTTTAGAAAGTGGTTTTATGAAAAAGGAGAAATAGAATATAAAAGAAATAAAACTGACATAATTAAATTTCAAGTGGTTTGAATATCTATTTTCAAAAATTAAAATGATAATTATGCTAATGGTTTTGTCTTAATTGCTAACTGTCTTAAATGAGTTTCGTCTTAATTGTCATTGTCTTAAGTATAAAATTTTGTCTTAAAATACTTTTGTTTTAAAATATTTGTGTCTCAAACGTTTTTTTGTCTCAGACTACTTTTGTCTTAAATTTTATATTTAAGACAATTCAATTGATATTAAATTTTAAAGTAAAAAAACGAAAATAGAAAGTGATTTTTTAAGAAAAAAGGATTTATTTTCTTTTAAACAAATGTCTTAAAAAATACGTTAGTGTAGTAGTGGGAGTGGTATGAGAAATATGCTCGTTGTTGTTTCTATGTGTATGTTCTTCACAAAGTGAGGGTACAAAGATGTGGGTCTTTCACTAGTTTACTTGGGAATGATTGATCAGTCCAACTCAAGTGGCTTTGATAAAATAAGAAGAGAGAAATGAGCAAAAAACCTAATTGATTTGTTTCACATGAAAAGGTAATATGATAATGGATAATTTTCCCAAGATCCTTTAATGACTTCCAAAAATACCCAAAACACTATCAATGAGTGAAAATTTCAGATGTGAGAAACCCATGGTAGCATTGATGTTGCCTTATTTGAAGGCTAAATAGACCTGTATGGTTTAAAAAATAGTTAAGTCTATTAAGAAAATGGTTAATTTTATTAAAGGAAATAGTTAATTTTATTACGAAAATGGTTAATTTTATTAAAGGATGTCACGTCCATTATTCCTTGATCACTTTTTGTAATTTTGTTCTCACACTAATGTAAAGGGATAATGAATAATTTTCCAAGATCCTTTAATCACTTCCAAAAACAACCGAAACACCATAAATAAGCTACAATTTTAAAAGTGGGAAACCCATGTTAGCATTGATATCGCCTTATTTGCAAGCTAAGTAGACGTGTATGGTTTAGAAACGTAGTTAAGACTATTAGAAAAATGTTGAATTCTATTAGAAGGATGTCACATCCATTATACCTTGATCACTTTTGGAACGTTTACAGTGATATTTAATGGTATCCTATGTAGTGAGAGGATAGTCACTAAGAAAGGGGATTATTAAATTCATAGAATTTTTCGTTGTATGGAAATGTCAATTTAATATTCCATGACAAATGAACTTTGTTTAGGAGAGGAACCAGGTTTATACATCTAAGAGGTATGTGTAGCATTTGAAAGTGCATTAACACTCAGTATGGAATTTTATTATATTGTGGTGAACACTATTGTGATTAGCATAGTTATCGGTTAAACGGGAAAATTATTTGGTATTAAATTTTTTGAGGTAGCAAAAAAAATTCATGATTTTGAAAAGTGGTGATGCATAACTATTATTATTTTTTGGAGCATAGTTTTGGCACTTCAAATTTTTATTTTTATTTTTAAATGTCATGATTTTCATGTCGATTTTAAAAAGTGGTGATGTAGAATAAGCTGATTTTTTTTTGCATAATTTTGGAACTTTAAATTTTCTTTGATCATTTTTTTTAAATGTTTGGCACTTTAAATTTTTTTTATTCATCAAGTATGAGCATTTGTTTAAAAATGTTAGTGATTTTCATGCTAATTTTGTTTAGAGTGATGATTTTCATCTCAGTAATAAAATATAAAAATAAATAAAAAAGTGACCAAAAAATATAATATAAAAAATATGAAAAAAAACTAATAAAAGTGTAAAAAAAATATAGAAAAAAATTACAAAAATAAAATATTTAAATATTTTTTTTTAAAAAATAAATAAATAAATAAATAAAAATTCAAAAAAAACTCTTAATTTAAAAACAAAAATACAAATTAACCCCAAAAAGACATTTAAAAAAACCATAATTAAAAAAAAAAGATAAAACAAAATAATTAAAATTGAAATTAAAATAAAATAATAAAATAATTAATAATTTAAATTTTGAAAATCTAAATTAAATAAAATAAAAATAAAAATTTAAAATGAACATTGGAATAAAAATTTGATTTAAAAAAAAAACATTAAAAAAAAAAAATTCAAAAAATGCATGTTCAAAGAATTATAAAAAGTAAAAAACATAGTTCGTTTTTCTAATTAACAAAGTAAACCATTTAAAGAAATTAAAAATAATTAAATAATAATTAAAGTTTAAAAAATATTAAATATAAACAAAATATTAAATTTAAAACAATAACAAATTTTTAAAAAATAATAATTTAAAAAAAATAAAAATACAAATTAAATTAAAAAATAAAAAATATAATTCAAAATTAAATTAAAAATAAAAATAAAACCCCGACCGAGGCCCACGGCCCCTAGGTTCCACCAAAACTCATTTCCTTTTTAATTTGTTTCAATTAATTTTTTTTTATCAAATTTTTATTATTTTATTATTTTTATTTTTATTTTATTTTTTCGGTTTCGTTTTTTTTTTAAATTTCTTTTTTAATTTAACTGTTTTAATTTTCTTTAAAATTTATTTTATAATTTCCATTTTTATTTTATTTTATTTTATTTTTTATTTTTATAGTATTTAAGAAAATTATTATTATTTTTTTATTTTTAATTTTAATTTTTTTTATTTAAAAAAATATTATTATTATTATTATTTTATCTAAAATTTTATTTTTTATATATTTATATATTTTTTTCCTTTTAATTTAAATTATTATTTAAATTTAGTTTTAAATTTATTTTTTTAATGTAAATTTTTATGGTTTAAATTTTCTTTTTAAATTAACTTTTTTTCCTTTTTAAATTTAAATTTGTAAATTTTATTTACTTTTTATCTCAATATTTTTTTGGGTTTATTTTTTTTAATTTTAACTAATTTAAAATTATGATTTTATTTATTTATTTTGTGGATTATTATTATTATTATTATTATTATTATTATTATTTAAAAAAAAAAAAAATTGTTTTTGTTTTTATTGCTTTGGGTTAAGTTTTTATTTTTTAATTTAAATTGTGTACTTTTAAAAAAAAATCTTTTTTTATTTTATTTTTCAAATTTTTCGTTTTGTTTTGTATTTTTTTTTTTTGACAAGTGACATTTTATTTTTAACACCATGCCTAGAAATCATTGGAATTTTATTTCCATAAAAGTGATATTTTATCTTTAATGTAATTCTTTGTTTTTTAAGGCTTTTTAGAGACACAAAAATAAATTATCTTTAATACCATGCCTAACAATCATTGCAATTTTAAGACTTGATATTTGATCTTTAATGTCATTATTAAAAATTGTTGACGATTTACCCCAAAAAGAAAAAGACATTGTATAAAATAGCACACAACAAACTCTAATCAAATTCTATATTATGAATCAGAAATTACACACATATTTATACAAGCAAAAGTCTCAAGATAGGAATTCTATCTTAGACCTACAGTAGTGTGGTTGAGAGATTCTCTCAACCACACACTAAACTAGGAGAAACTATATTCTAGCTAATTCCTATTATGTAGGAACAAACTCCTCAAATGGAGAATTACAACCATAGACAAGTAGGAATTAATTATTTCTAACTCCCCCCCTTAATGACTACTTGTCATGATAGTGATTCACAAAGTCTGGTTGTGGTCAAATATAACAAAGAATATGTCGACGTCCATATAAAAGAGCAACCATCCACCGAAATGCATGGGTACCAACCGCTGCAACCGCTAGTCCTGTAGGATGTCCTTCGCATACATGATTCTGTCGACCGTTATCACTGCATATATGTACCTACAAATCCACCACCATCGGGCGAATTGCATGTGCAGAACCTCCAAAACAAAGAGAGATCAGTGCCTTTCTAAGCCAAATATTCATGTCCAAATAACAATCGCAAACAGTTGCGCTGATTGCGCCTTTCGACGCAACTGTCAGATAGAAAAGTGCGCCGACCCTCTTGTGCTCAGACACACCAATATCTGAGACCGTGAGCCAGGTGTTACTGCAGTCCACCTGCTCCTGCGAGCACAAAGCTCCCGTGTACACGTTAGCCACTCAGGCAATATGCCACCACCGGGCAAGTCCGATCTGCCACCACCGGGCAAATCTGCCAACTTCAATATGCCACCACCGGGCAAGTCCGATCTGCCACCACCGGGCAAATCCAGAACTTAAATGTGCCACCACCGGGAAAATCCTGTAGCCACTAAGGCTCTGTATGTGGTTTCTGGCTCACCACAAACCATCACTTTACAGTGACAAAAGATGGTTTCAGGCTGACCATAAACCATTACAAAGTAGTTTTAATATCACCACGAACTTTCAAATGCCTTTACAAGGCTTACATTCCATACTTCAACATGTGGAGTTTCTGGGTACATACAATGACCATTACAACAACTGGACTTGCTTATAACATGCTAGGGAGTCTATTCCACAAACCACACTAACTTAAACAAACATCTACTTTGTTGTCCACCATAAACGTTGTCGCTGCTCCTTTACCTCATATGTTCATTGTTCACATCTTGGGCATCTTTGTCTGTTCAAATAACTTCTTGGAACTCCATGTTTAACCTGTCATTCGTTAGAGTAGCTAATTCTAACAAAATAACTCTGCCTACATTGAGTTAGCTAGGCTCAATAAGGCTCAATAAAACATGATTCCAAGAAAATACAACATAAAATCTTCAAATTTAATTTCTCTATCTTTGCCCATAGATGATTATTTTCCAAACATACCAGCAGCGATTTCTCACCAACAATACCTGTGAGGGGTCCACTAATAAAGAAACGGATTGACGACTTTTCACCTGGACTCAATGCAGTGCATTCAAACACTGATGATCCAGACATAGGCACACAACCACACAAAGAGAACACAATTTTCCCTTCAAGAGTAATAATCCAGGACTCCACGGTCCAATCCTCCGTCGCGTTTCAATATCCACTCCCCTGGCAACATAATGCCACTTCCCCTGCTCACAGTATCAAGGCTTGGTAACTGCTTCCAAGCATGCTGCCTCATGTTTGCTGACAATCTCAGGACCAAATATTGGATAACTCAGACAGTACGAGCTTTCTCGCTTGAATATTTATGGCATAGACTTTGTACTTTTGAATTTTGGATGTACTGGTCTCGAATCTCCCGGCTATACCTGTCATTAGTTAGAGTCGCGAATTCTAACAACATGACTTCATATTGAGATCGCGAATCTCAATATGTATACAAATTAAATTTTCAAGACATATTTCCTTCAAAACCACATAAGACAAAAGCACCCAACACAACAATTACAAAATATCTTAAATTGCACAATCATTCACCCTGTGTCAAAAACTGTCACTAGCGCCGCGAAGTAAACACTCTCTTTTCCGAAATGGCAGCATTGCCATCAATATACTCATATGCTTTCCAATCAAGACAGAACTCCTGCTTAAATGGAGTCCAATATCTCCGACGGCAGCCATTCCAGCATGTAGACCGTTAAAATGCACTTAAGATAAGCATTGGAAAAACAAACAGAGACCTGAGCACAATAACAACGATTCTGGCTTTTTGAATAACTATCTGTGTCACCGTAGCGGTTAATGTCATTTCTCCGACTCCTAATGATGTCCATGGCGAACTCGTGGACGACCCCAACAGCCTCCGAAAGTCGTTTCCAACGCAATCGCCCTTGTAAACATCTGCATCAAGCTGGAAAGAACAAGGCCGGATCTACTTTGGCACATTCTGATAATTCATCCCACCAAGGAGCCGAGCTACTTTTTAGTTCAGCAAAAAAGTCCAGTACAAACAACGTCTATTGTATGACTTGCACTTAAAAAGGTTATCACCATAAACAACAAAGATATGTGTGCCAGCCTTTAGCACAATCAATTCACATGGCTGAAAAACCTTACTCAACTTACAAGCGTTACTTGGACGAACTACCACTCTTCACATGCAGATCAGCTCTACCAATTTTACCTACATTTGGGGTAGGTGAACGAGGAACCTTCTGGTATCCATGAAAGACTGTTTTGCATGCCAGCACAGATTCTGTATCAACTCGATGGAAGAGAATTTTCCGACGAGCTCTACATCTTGTCCTGTATGCCACTACAATATGCCCAAGCACCAGGACCACTGATAACAAGAACAATACAGGTACATCTGTCAAGTCACCCACATGCTTCAAGTGTTCGCCTCTTGTCATAGAGGTATCCCGGGTAATAATTTTCAAACGTGAAACACGCAGCCTTGACTATGAGAATCTGTAGATGCAAGTGCACTAGACTATGACCATGCCAAGATAAGGACCATGGGAGAGGCTGCACATCGCAAAGAGATTAAACAGTATAAGCAATCATCTGACAGATATAAGAAGGAATATCAACCAAAGACGATCGAAAACTATAGCTCCCAATCCCGACTTCAAGCTATGGCAGTCGTACACGCGTTGAAAGAAAAGCAAATGGGATGACAATATCGGCTATTGCCACAAAAACCGGGATATATCACGAAACCACCAAGAGAACTAACGCAAACAACATGAGAAAAAATGCCATTCGAGTCCCTTTGCAAAAGCTCTCCCACATATCTTTGCTTGTGCTTGCCATTGCAGCAAATGCCTTCAAACCCCGGCCCGCTCTGCTTATCTCTCCAATTAGCACGCAGGTTAGCAACCCCCACGAACCCGCTGTGCATGTCTGCAACTCCTTCAGAGAGATTGACGAGAGATTCGATTTTTATTGAGGAAGAAAAAAAAAAAAATGCAGCACTCCTTTCATGCAACAGTACTCGCCATTACGTCGCTACTGTTCCATGATTGCTCCAGCCCCTTTGCATCCGATTGCTCTCTCTGGGTTTGGAAATAATCTGCTTACCTCGATCAGAGACTCCGCTGTAACAGAATTTTCAAGACTGACATTCTATCTGAATGTTTCCATAAGCGAACAACGGATTTGGATGTGGATTACATTTTCATCAGTTAATTCTTTCCCAGCAGTGCGAATAAAACTCTGAACAAGAATCCCAATTATTCAATGGATCAGTGGTTTGGTTCCCACCGCCTTCGGCTAATTTTGTTTTATCAATCGGCAACAATCGCTGCAGATTTTAACGGATCACAAAACTGGAAGACGCACCAGATCAATCAGCCACAGTGAGCACAGATCGCTGAGGAGACATGATGCCTCCGATCTAATTCGATCTGATTTACGATTCTCATTCAACTAAGTAACCTTTAGTATCCTCAAACACAAGATCTTTGAGTCGTTCTTAAATATTTTACGAGCGATGGCGGCGTTGAGCTCACGCCCGAGCTCCTCGGGCTCCTGCTCCCAGTGAGCCATCGTCTCGGCCAGTTCTCTCACCGGTGCCTCAATTTCGGGCAAATATAGGACACAAAACAAATGTAAATATAAATACACTCAATTATTTTCCTATGCCCAGGAAGGGCCAGAGGCCCTTACGGGCTCTGAAGCTCCGATACCAAGATAAAATAGCACACAGCAAACTCTAATCAAATTCTATATTATGAATCAGAAATTACACACATATTTATACAAGCAAAAGTCTCAAGATAGGAATTCTATCTTAGACGTACAGTAGTGTGGTTGAGAGATTCTCTCAACCACACACAAAACTAAGAGAAACTATATTATAGCTAATTACAATTATGTAGGAACAAACTCCTCAAAACAAATTACAAGTAGGAATTAATTATTTCTAAGCCCAATTTCCAACGATGCTTCCAACATTTACTTTCTTCATTTTTAAGGTGGATTTTGCACACAGAAAATTGAGGACGTTATTCCACCATCAACATTTTTCGTTTTCAAGTTGTTTTTTGAATACACAAAATTGGTGATGTTATTCCACCATCAACTATTTTTGTTTCAAGGGTGTTTTTTCAATCCTTTTTCAAAAAGAAAAAATGGTTTTTAGCATAATTTAAAAAAATGTTGCAATTTGACCCTATAAAAAAAATTGTGTTCTGCAAGACCCTTTTCATTTTTGGGTTGTTTTTCATGTTTTTGGAGTTCTTTTTGGATTAGAGTTCTCGTTTTGATGCAATAGTTCCCATTTAATGGTATATATGTTGATTCAGTGAATGCTTTCATGGGTGGCGAATCATAAGGTCTTTTAAAACTAAATATTAGAAAAAATAGAGGTCAGCCCATCCGACGAGGCCAACGATGTGAAAGGTGGGAATTAAGTATTAATAAATTTTGTGTGAAGGAAATATTTCAATAGAAGAGTCCACCCATGAAAGTTCAGGCAGGTTGATTACATCCCTAGTAAGATCTGTGTCGGTTTTATCATGCCATATAAAAGCTCCACTAATTTGAATTTTTTTATTAATTTTCATTAATTAAATATTTAAAGAAATAAAATCAAAGGTAAACAAAATAAAATAATTTATCTATGGAATTCACACATATATATATAATATGAATATGAAAAATTAATGTTTTATTGATATAAATTTTTTGATTTCAAATATTTATATTTATGATTAATTATACACATTTAAATTTTATTTGTATAAATTTTCAAATGTTTATTTTCATTAAATATATCAAATTTTAGTAAATAACTTTAAAAAATGGTTTAATATTGAAATTTTTAAATGTAACTTTTAAAATGTTGTTAACATATTGAATTAGGTATATTAAAGATCAAATTTTAAAAATTAAAATTCGAAATTAAATAAATGTACATGAAAAGTTTTTTTTTGGGTAAATTAGACTAATTCTATTAAGAAATCATATGGTACAGAGCTATGTTAGAATCAAGATAAGAATGAAGCCATGGATCTAGAAATGATGAATTATCAACCTCGGTCCTAGAAGTGAATTAGAAATAAACAAAACTGATCTAGAGGAGAAACAAGGAAACAAAAGGAGATAATCACTAGAGTGTACCCAAAGTGGGTTGAGTCTTTAATATGACATTTTTTCCCTTTCTTCTTGTTAACTTTGAGCCATCCACCATGGGATGGACGTGTCATAACCACTTGAAGATTGTTGTTGACTGTAGGACAAGTCTCCTTATCCAAATCAGATGAGTATTATTCATGAGTGCATTTCTGTGTGTTCGCAGAAACAGTGGGAGCCTCAGGGCCAGCCGAGGGCGAATCCTTTGTCTATTTTGTATCATTCACTTCTTCTTCAGACTCCTCCTCATCTGAGCTAGAGGACTCAATGTCATCCATGGGAGGCACATCACATGGTTTCCAGCTTTTTTATTTAGATATGTGGATGCCTTTCTTCTTTTGGTCAAGGAATATGGTCCATGTGTTATGAAGGTGCCTAGTTTGATGGAAATGGTGACGTCAGAAGGCGGTGTTCTCATTGTCCAAGGTGTGAGTCCACAAGAGATTGCCAACTTTGAGATTGATTAGATCCGTCAAGCCTTTACTGATGTCTATTTCAATGCACATTCTTCCATAGGTGTATATAACTTTCTCCCCCATAGAGGGATCCATTTCCATAAAGCAGCCTAGGGTGTTTGCAATTCTCTAAAAAACAAACTAGTGCCATAAGTGTGCTGGTAGGTTTGGAAGCTTGACCCAAACAGGGAGCCTAGCGATGACTATCGTAGAGGAATCAAATTCTGGAAACTAGGGGGCGAGGAATAGCCATGTCTTTCCCCAAAACCATGGACCCCCAATTAGAGCTTTTAAATAAAACCGAACACCACTATGAAAAAACCCTTTGAGAAAAAGAAAACCTTGCTATTGTTAGTCCATGTTGAGTGAATCAATTGGTAGAGATCTAGTGTATGAGGCCATAGACCAATGAAGCAGAAAATGATTGGTGATTCTGAAAATTGTTGAAACTTATCTTCAATAGTGGGGTGGGAAATTTCTATAGAAGGGGTTTCTTCCAGTTTTTCAACCAAAAAATGCTTGGGAACCTCAGAGGGTTGAGCAGCTTTCTTGGAGGGTTGAAGATGGACTGCATCCTTGTAGGAGAACGCTGGGGCAGAAGATGGCTTCTCGCCTGCCCCTCCTCGCAACATGAGGGTTAAAACCACAATGGAATCTCTTTCTATATTGTAAAATGAGAGTGACATATAGGATTCGAGTTATTTACCTCTTTGAAGAAGTCGCTAAAAGGCCAAAGGAATACTCAGCCCGAGTTCAATGGCATGCAAGAGATGTTGCACCAGATATGTTGAATGAACCCAAAGAAGCAAGGTTTTTCAGGATAAGAGAGAGATCTAGATCTGGAAATAAGGGAAGAAGGATTTGGGGTTCCCAATTTTCCCAAACATGTCCGTGAGGCCAGACAGATGGGCTCTATTGGTGCGTAGCTACATAGGGAAACCTTGTGGATGTTATCGTATGCCCAAGAGAAATGACGGTCCTGGCACGAGAACATTGGAGCTACGCGGAGGATCGAAGACCCATCGAGGTTCTGGGATAGACAAGAGTGATTTGGGCTTCTCTTGCTGGTGAACATCGGTCGGAGAGTCTTCAACGTTGCAGAGGGGTTACTTTCCATCTGGATCTTGCCTTCAGAGGCTGCGCATACATGCGAGGGAGGGAGGTTTGCGAGGGAGGGAGGTTTGCTATCTGGTTGGTTGCGCAAAGAGCTGTGCAGGTAGAGGCCCGAAAGCGAAGCTTTTAAACGAATGGAGTTCTGTCACCTTAGTGTTTGCGTTTAGGATGAGACTTATTTGAAGGCCATTTTGGTTTCTGGCCTCGCACTGCCTCGAGAACTAACTAAAGCGAGGTGGTGGTGGCAGAAGGAGGAGAAACGCCACCTGAGGTGCGATTGACTAGACTAAATCTTGCGATTTTTGCCGTTTCAGTATCATGGGTGAGTTCAAGCCTGTTATATGGCTTGGTGGGAGAGAATAATTAGGCGATCCTGGTAACAGGCCTCCATGAGCTGCAAGGCAGAGCGGGATTCTGTCGGCAGCTGCTCTGAGGAGAAAATCGCCCGCGTGAACCCTAGCCATCTCGCTCAGAAAAAAATCAGAATTGCGTTCTTAGAATGTTCAATGTACTTGTAAAGTTATCCGACATTACAATTTTGAATTGTAATTTAACTAGTTTCATTAGCCTAAAGACTATGTTTGTGTCAATTTTTAATTCTAAATATTAAACATTGGTAAATGAATCAAATGTTAACGTGATGTAATTGTAAGGAATTATCAAACATTGAAAATTTGAAAGGAAATTTTATAGATATCGCAGGCATATAAATGTTGATGTGATAGGAATCAAATTTTAGAATGTTAATTCGAAAACAATAATGCTAAAATGTTAATGCTAATGTTAAGGAGTTATTAAACATTGAAAATTTGAAATGTAAGGCATATAAATGTTAATGTGATTGGAATAAAATTTTAGAATGTTAATTTGAAAACATTAATGTGAAAATGTTAATGTTAAATTTTTTTTTTTCTTATTTATATTTTTTCTTAAATGAAACACCTAAATAAGATCTATTGAATCTAAAAATTCTCTAAGAGTTTACTTGGCAAACCCATGACAATGTACCGAGATGTATGTTCAAATCTCCTATTTCTAACTCATGGTTCATTGTTTCCCCTCAAAATTAAGTTATATTAAATTTGAAAATATTACTTAATGTGATTTGTAATTTATTCATTTTTTATTATCAAATTGACATGTAACATTTAAAATATTAATAACAAAAATATAAGGATGTAACCTTTCAAAATTTAATTATAATAAAATTAATTATATATAAAGAGTTTGATGGATATATATTTTCTAGTTTCAAATATAATTATAACATGTATTAATATTTTAATGTGAAAATTTTAAATTATAAATAAAATATTTCAATGTTACACATATATAATTAGAAAAAATTAATATGAATCATACATATAAAAATAAAAAACTCTTATTTCATTAATAAATATTTTGAGAGTTATTTATAATTGATTCATTTTCTTACCATGGAACTGACTTGTAACATTTTAAATACTACTAATTAATATATATATATATATATATATAAACCAATTTTACATAATAAAATGTGTCAATAGTTCACCCTTCTTAATCTACAATATGGCCAGCATCAACATGGCATTCTCGACCGAAACAGGTGCACATTTCTATTGGACAATTCGACTTTGGATTGGGGGCCATTCACATATAAACCTTAGATCACGACAAACTTAGATCTCAAGATTTCTTAAATCATTCCCTACGAATATTAGCAAGGAATCCACTACTCCAACTGAGGCCAGATCAATGGTTGCAATATTAGGGTCTTTGAACAAAAAAAATCAGGATGGAAGTTGGAAATTTTAGGAGCTTCCTCTCTTCTATCACGGGAACAAATTTAGTTTTCTTACCACCGGTGAGGGTAGGGCTCTGCAACTACGATGCCTCATTCCTTTATTTAGGAGATGTAATACTATTACTTCTCGTTTTGCTAGCGACCACATATTTCTACATCATGATGGTAGGCCTTGTGAGATCACAGAGCTAGATATTGGAGCCTTACTACAACAATATGGGTACATTCATGGGGTTTCTCCATTATACCATTAATTCGAAGTTAAGCCAACCATATTTCCCTTCTATCATGAGTACAATACAATTTTTCGCTTCTTTAAGCCCTATTGTCATCAAATTTCTACAAATCGGAAATGATGACAATACAGTTAGGATTCCAGGTAACTATACACCAACATTTCATCCGTTTTGACTTGAGTCTGACTGCCAGTAAATTTTTACTGGCCATTTCTCCTTTGAAATTATATATATATATGTATATATATATATCGAGCTTAGATGCAGTACTATAATTTCTCTCAACTTTCTCTTCGAGTTTCCCATCCCACCTGTGGAATTCTTGCTTCTTATCTAGCTTTTGTTGTTGGTATTATGGTGGGCCTCCTGTAGCTTATTGAAAACGAATGTGTTTAGTTCAGACTTCTGTCAACAGGGTACTTCTGCACCAAGTAATCAACTCTCAGGGTTACAAGGTTACGTATTCCTCTTCTATGTTTGCTCCTTCGAGATACTAACTTGTTTCATGTACTAATCTCTAGGGTTTGTCGCTGCGATAAAATGACCTACATTAATAACCTATATTTTGCAGTGGTGACCTTTAGTGAGATGGTATGATAAATTCATTATATAGAAATGTCGTGGTTGAGGCCTACTATTAAAAGCCTTCCTATCTGATACATTCTCATATTCTCATTTTGTAGGATTCTTGGATCGGTCGAGAGGGTTGCGGTAAGTTGTCGACGAACCTTGCTCCTAATATTCTTTATCTATATGTATGTATTATTCTTTTATCCTTCCTTACTAGCTCGATCAGAGAGCTCATCCCGTCTTTGGTTTTTCTCCTGTTGAATACAGGCAAGGTTTTCGAGGGATAGAAATCCCACCGCAGTAGGTAGCACTTTAGGTTTCAAGGATTGTTTCAACATGCCTTGTACATGTGCTTGATCACCTTTTATTTCCACCTTTGTAATTTTGATACAAGCGGAAAAACCCAGGGTTTAATTAAATACCCCTCAAGATAGTTGTTTAGAAAATTGGTAGATGAGTATGTTGTTGTGGCTCTAAAGTACCCAGCGTTGAAAAGCGATTAATTATTTACTCTATTGGTGTTCAGATTTATATGTTGTATCTTTTAATTACCATTCTATAAACTATGATTTAATGCCACATACCAATTATGATTCTACCATTTTGTGCACATAATTCCCAGTTCGTTTCTGAAAAGTTTAAACAATTTATATGCAATGTTCCAAATCCTTGTGGTTTCTTCCATGAAATTCAGTTGTTAGTTGTATATTTTATTTATTGTATTTAGTATTTTTAAATGTACAACTTACAAAAATAGGTACAATATTATCTGTCTTCGTGAATTCCCGTTTTTCTATATAAATAACCTAAGACCTCGGGGATATTCATAATATTGTGAGATGACCCTAGATTCTTTATAATGAGAAAGGTTATTTATTACATGTCTCTTCTAGCAATATTTTTAAATGAGTCAATAATCCTGGTTATTATATTCTCTTAGTTATTGATTGCATGATCCGAGCTATTTATTGTTTATTCTATCCCCAAGACTACTTCTTATGTTGTGGGACCACTAGTTTACTCTTATGGCTAAGATCGGTTCCAATTGTTACTTCAATTCCTTGTTTGTTAGTAGAACTTATTTGTAACAACCCTAGGTTAAAAGTTCATGTAATAAAATTAATAAAGGAATAATAGGATCATGGTTAAGGGACACTTATTCCAAGTGGAATGTTGGGAAAAACATATCGTAGTCGGCGTCACTAGTTGTGCTTATGGCTAAGGGGAAATTAGCAAAGGCAATGTCTACAGAATTGAAAAGGGAAAAGGGTATTTTGGCACATTTATTTATCAAAAATAAAGGAAATTAGGAGAAAATGAAGGTGAAAAGTCATAGTTTTAGTGTGAAGAGGAAAATGAAAGAAAATAATGGAAAATGGAAGAAATTAGAGGCCTCATCAATAAAAATACCTCAGAGCATGAGTTTTCAAGCATTTGGCTTGTTTAGCCTTTTGTCACTTCATTTTCAAAATTGCACTCACAGAGGAGAAGATCACGAAGAGGACAAGGAGATCAAGTAAGAAAATGAAGGACAAGGAAAGGAAAGGAAAGCAAGGATCAAGCAAGGAAGAGCAAGATCAATAGATTCAACAGGAATATTCACAGGTAAGATATTGCATCTGTGATTTCCTAGTTGGTTTGGACATTCTTGGCATATGAATGTTGTTATTTTTTTCTTCCATTGTCGATGGTATGGTTTTTACATGTTTGATAGGGTTTTCGGTCTTTCTTTACCTTTTCCTAAATAGAGATAGTGTGATTGGATTGATCTCATTTTTTATCTTTGGAATTACTGGATGGTTTTCAGAATATGGCATGGAGGTTTTATGGGATACACGGTAAAGAAAGAGGGTAGAGTATCGCTTTAGGGCATACCGATCTGAGCTGCATTGCGACAAATATTCAGAGACAAGGAGACGAAAAATTCCTCAATGATAGTGATGGAGTCTGAAGGAATTTGAAGCTTGGTTTGGTTTTGTGACCTCGGTGCGACTTTAGATGAGATCATAGTATGGTGAGGGTGGTGGTGGTTTACCATACAGATTTTATTTATTGTTTTTTGATTGGTTTATCCATGAGATCCCACATTCATGCATGGAATATAGCATGAGGGTGACTGAATCAAGAGATATTTGGCTCAGCCATGTCTATGGTTGGGTGGTACGTGGAATTCTCAAACCTAGTTGTCTCTTTACTATGTCTAATAAAAGTTAAGTTCTCCTCATTTTGTGCTTGTTAATTTGTGGCTTCAATGGTTTTTATCTCATTGTTATTTACATGGTTTTATGTTGGTTAAAAGAATGGTTATACGACTAGTTCAAGTCATCGTTTTTTCATATATTTCCTTTGAATTGTAAGGATAATGGATGCAAGACCTAATTGATGTCATAAAAGCTCCAAGGAGGGGATGTAAATCCTTCCTATCATGTCTCATAATATTTTTCAGTCATTCATGCTCTTTCTTGTATCTTAGACCTACATATTGCATCGATGCCAAGTGTTTGAGAGAATATCAGTCCCAGTTGGGGATGTGCAGGCCTAGTCCTAGAGTTAGTTTTTGGTTCATTAGCCTTGGAATCATATGTATGATGGATTCTGGAAGGTACGGGAAGTTATGGGAAATGATTAGGATTTTGAGCTTAACAAGTGGCACAAATCCCAGAGATGCAGGCATAGGTCTGATGAGAAAAGACCCGAGATGCATGCATACCCACGATTTAGGAGTGTCCAAAGCCTCCGAGAGGCACACTTGTCCATATCAAGGGTGCGTATTGGGGTTTAATTGTGTAAAAAATTAGTGGGACTTAGGGACTAGTTAGGCGGATGGCTGGAATAGCCTCTACAGGCTATGTAATAGGTACATGAGGTATTTGTTATGGGTTTCCACCGATTCCACTTACTTAAAGTCACCAAGGAGATTGATTCTTGTCATCGTATCCCCTTTTCATGTTTACCCTAGGTGAGTTGGTACAAGAGGGTAGATATGAGGGGAGGGTGCCTCTACAGTGTGGTATCAAAGCAAATTGTGCTCTCTTTAGTTCATATCAAATATGACAAGGTGGTATCAGAGCGGGTTGTGCTCTCTTTGCAGAAATTTTGATGTCATTATGACCTTGAAATCATGTGGTCATGTTTTTCATGCATGGGGCAGGGTGTATCATTTGTATGGTTATGCATGATGGTGTATTTTAATACGTTTTTAGATGGATATGTTTATGATTACACATGTACGTGCTAATGTGGGTTGATATTGCAAATGAGATAAGCCTATCCTAAACAACAATATGGTATACATTTTATTTTGGTATCTATTTTTTTTTCAAACATGGTCTACTTACAAGGAAAAGAATATCAAGTATAACAAGAAAAATGGTAGACTATAGTACCCGTGAGTCCCCTTACAAATTAGTTGGATAGCAAGGAGACGAGAACTCTCATGGTATGGACAATACATTAAGGAGCTTGAGAGTAGAGATCAAAAGTTGTAAGGCAGATAATGACAGGTTGTTTGAGGTTGAGGAAGGACTTGCAAGGGCTCAGGAAAAGAAGATATAATTTAATGTAGCGATACTTAAGAGCTTGCTAGTGTTGCAAAAATAGGGATAGTTGAGGATGATTAAAGGGTAGGAAGAAAATAGTAATGGAGCCTATGATAGTAGGTCTCAGTTTGGACATGAGTTGGATAGAGTAGATGCAATTGGAGGTGGAAGATAATTGGACACACTTGATAGGAGGACTGGTATGTATGAGCATAATTCTCGTTCCTCTCCTATGAGACATCATCATAGTCATCATCATCATCATCCTTTGAGGGAGGGTGCGTACTTACCTGAGGAGTTTAAGAAAGTGAAGGCACCTACATTTAATGGAGATATGATGAAGCCAGAAGATGGAGAGGCATGGTTACTTGGTTTGAATAAATTATTCAGATTGCAAAACCACATAGATAACATGAAGGTGAAGATAACCACATTTAGTATTAAAGGTAAAGAAAACATCTGGTGGGAGGATGTGAAGAATTTCATGGGCATTTAGGAGGATGACTTGACTTCGGAAGAGATCGAGTGACTGTTCAAGAAGAAGTAATTGTCGAAAATATATTATGATGACATAGCTAAGGAGTTTTATGAGTTGAATATGGGTTCCATGATAGATGATGGGTATACTAGCAGGTTCTTGGACATGTTGAGATATATGGCTTACCTCAAGGAGGAGAAGGCTAAGTTTCAGGGATTCATCAGTGGGATTTTAGTAGCCTACATATACCATATTGAGTTTGATGAACCTATATCATTGGAGGAAGCCATTTGAAATTTGAAGAGTTATTATGAGTAGTAAAAACAAAAATTTGAGCCTAAGCATGACTTGAAGAAAAATGAGGAAGTCAAAGGAAAATGACCACCAAAGAGGGGACGACCTCAATATGTAGTCAAGAAAGAAAATGTAATTCCTTACAAGAAGTTTAACATAGCTAGGAAGGGACATGGAGAGAAAGAGGTTAGAGATGACTGTAGTGCACCGTTGCGCTGTTAGATATGTGGCAAGAATCATCATAATATTTCTCCATAGTATTAGGGTGGTAGATGCTAGATCTATAGTGACCAGTAGGCACATACAGTTGGGGATGTTGGTAATATAATTCCTTGGATTTATGCAGCTTTGGACAACAAGAAGGAGGAGTATAAAGCATCCCTCATGGAGATGGATGGTAAAATTTTTTATCAAGTTGTTTCTATTTTGATTGTTCCTGGATTTAATTATAGTTATATTAATCTTGACCTGGTGGATAAGTATGGTTTCGGAAAATAAGTGCATGTAGAATGTTGGTTGATACAGTTGGATAAAGGTACAAAGAAGATAGTTTCGCGATGTGTTTTCCAACAGAGATTTCATAGTTACATCCTCACAGGGAAATGGGTTTTTCTGTTGAGTTGGCACCAAGGGAAACAAAAGCATTAGAGGAACCTTAGAGGATGAGTACAATAAAGGTATTATAGTTTAAGTTGCAACTGAAGGAACAAATTTACAAGGGATAGATTAGGTGAAGTGTATCACCTTGGTGTGCACCAATGTTGTTCATAAATAAGAAGGATGACACCCTCAGGTAGTGCATTGGTTATAGGCAGCTGAAAAAAGTGATGATCAAGAACAAGTACCCATTGCCGAGGATTGTTTATTTTTTTATCAACTTGAGGGAGCAAGAGCGTTCTCTAAGATCGACTTGAGATTAGGATACCATTAGGTACACATCAAAGAAGAGGAAATATACAAGAGTGTCTTCAGGACCATGTTTGTGCGTTATGATTTTTTTGTAGTTCCATTTAGTTTAACTAATGACCCAACTACATATATTTGTTTGATGAATAATGTGTTGTGTCCTTATGTAGACAAGTTTGGTATTGTATTCATTGTTGATATTTCCATATACTCCAAGAATTAAGAAGAACATGCTAAGGATTTAGTAGCAGTATTGATATTACTAAGAGAGAATAAGTTGTATGGCAAGCTTAGCAAGTGCAATTCCTTTCAAACATAGTTACACTACTTGGTACATTTTGTTTCCAAGAATGGCATAATATTAGATCTAGAAAATATAAGGGACATCATGGAATGGGAAACTCCAATGAATGTGGATGAGCTGAGATCATTCATGGGATTAGCAGGTTACTTCAGGTGATTCATTAGGAAATTTTCACACATTGCATATCCTATGACATCCTTACAGAAGAAAGGTAAGAATTTAGAGTGGACTAAAGAATGTGCAATGACTTTTGAGCAGTTGGAGAATTTTCTTACCAATGCTCTAGTCCTTAAGGTTATAAATCCATAAAAATTTCATGTTATGCATAGATGAATGTAAAATAAGGCTTGGTCGAGCCCTTACATAGGAGGAACATGTGGTATTATATGAATCCAGGAAGCTGAATGAGCACGAGAATAACTACATGACTCATAAACATGAGTTGGAAGCTATTTTTCATGTGTTGAAGATGTGGAGGAATTATCTTCTTGGCAGGAGGTTTGTATTTATGAGCAATCATAGTGTGTTGAAATGTTTGTTTGAGTAGCTGAATTTTAACTCCAATCAAGCTATATTATTGGCTACCATTAGTGAGTTTGACTTCGAGGTCAGATACATCAAGTGAAAGGATCACCGGGTTGCAAATGATCTTAGGAGAAAAGTAAAGGTGAATCATATAACAATTATGAGCTCATATGGGAGAAATCTACATGACCAGATTTTGTAGGGATGACAATCAGATGACATGTATATGGAGCTCAAACATAGGTTACAATAGAGTCCAAGTATAGGTACGTGTAGAAGTACACGTATAGACGTATGTTCAGGTGATCATGATGTAGACTAGCATCTCATGACTAATGGTTTGGTGAGATTCAAGGGTAGAATCTATGTGTTGGATTGTAGTAAGCTATATAAGATTATCTTGAGGGGTTTCACGTCAATCCATACTTAGGTCACCCACGATATCAACCAAAATTGATGGTGGTAAAGAAGTTCTACTATTGGTCAAATCTGAAGAAGTAAGTGGCAGACTTGGCAGCTATATGATTGGCTTGTGAGAATGTAAAGACAAAATGTAATCATTGAGATGGTATACTAAAATATATTCTGATTATAAATGGAAATGGGAGGTTATTTCCATGGATTTCATTATAGGTCTTCCAAGGATAGTGAGTCAGCATGATTCTATTGTGGCCATGGTCTACAGGTTGAGCAAGATAGATTGTTTAATTTGAGTGAAGTCTACATATTTAGATAGTGAGGTGACATAAGTTTTGATCAAGGAGATCATGAGGTTACAGTGTGTTCCGATGAAGATTGTTTCGGACGGGGGTACTAAGTTCACTTTTAAGTTTTGGAAGGAGTTGTTTGCAAGTTTGGGGACAAAGTTGGCCTTTAGTAAAACTTATCATCAGTAGATAGATCGATATGCAAAGAAGCTCAACAAATTTCTGGAGGACATGTTGAGGATATATGTGATGCAGCAACAGAGTAAATGGGAGGGGTATCTACAGTTGGTTGAATTTTCATACAAAATTTGGTATCAGGAGTCATTGAGGATGAGTCCCTTCGAGGCACTGTATGGGTAGAGTTGTAACACTCCCATCAGTTTACTAGTACAAAATGGATAATTAGTTACTAAAAAACTGACTAAAATTTTGATATAAATGACCAGCTTTTAGTCGGTGACCAATACTAGCTAATTTATAGTATCTTATAATGTGACCAATGTTTAGTCATGTTTAGCTGTCATTATTGGTTGTCTCAATTTTGTTGTCCAATACAATATTTAGTCATAAATTTTGTCATTAATATAGTCATTAATTTCCATAATTAATGACCAAATATAAAAAAATACATTACTATATGATCACCAAAGAAAACTAATTAATGACCAAATTAATATGATCAAAATATTGGCTCTGTTATAAGATACATTAAATTAGCTACCAATAGTCTTATAGATGCAAATTTTAGTCTTCATTTGAACCAAATAATGACCAAATAAATATGACTATTTTTTTTTATGCTATAATATACTATAAATTAGCTACTAATAGTTGTATGTACACAAACTTTAGTCATAATTATAATCACAAATTTATCATTTGCAGTAGCCATTTATTGTTCTTTGAAAGTTTCATATTCATTATATAAACGACTAATTTAGTACTTTATATTCATTTCATTTAATTTCAATAATAATCATTATAAAAAGTTAATTTTGTCATTTATTCATTTTATTTATGTTCATCATTAACCAATATAAACTACTAATTTAGTAGCTTTTGTTTGATTTCATGTATTTATTATTAATCAACATAAATCAATTAGTATGATTTTGCAACTAAATTAAAAAAAAAAAAATCATAAAATGTGCATGTTCATTTAATATAAAAACACAAAATTACATATGTTAATTACAATACTAAACAATATCAAGTGGAATTATAAATAATTTCAACACATAAATTATATTATATAAATTTTCAAATATTACAATATGAGTTTCCAACTTAATATTGGTTGGACAACAATTTACATATGAAATGATGTTTCATCACTTCAAACCATTATCATTCTATTGTCGAGGAATTGCAGGTGAATTCATCAACTCTAAAGACTTGACCATCAATGTTTATGCATGTGTCTTATGCAGGATATTGCTCTAAGGGTATCACTAGACATGTTCTCTTCTCTCTCTCTCTCTCTCTTTTCATTTGTCACTCCAATGTTATTGTTGTCCTCTTTCTTCAAGTCTTGCTTCTTACCATCAATATTGAGTCCTGAGTTCCTTTTCTGAAAACAAAATAAGATATAGTGTAGAGTGTAAGACATGAAATATGTTTAACACTAGAATATAAACTAAAGTAGACTATAAAATATTTATACGACATATACCTCAACATCAAGAATGTCAAAGTCTTTTTTCCCCGTAAAAGAAATAAATGCGAACACGTTTTCTTCAGTTGGGCGATAGTGGTCATTATGTGTCCATATGACTTGTATAAACAAAGAAAATAAAACATCACCATAGAAAATAACTCCTTAGTAAATTATTATTCAACCTTTAAGGAAACCTCAAGGTAAAATCATGCGAACTAATTTACATGCTAAAAAGCTCAAGTTTTAGATAACTTGTGAACAAATAGTATGAGGTGTGATGTCCAATCCTTTTTATTTTATTCGCAACTAATTAGAAGCTCATATTAATAGCTCAAAAATGAAAGTGCTCAGAATTAATTAGAAACTAAACGAAAACTACTCACTCGTCGCCAAGAATCCAATGCAACTCATTTCGTCGAAATTCGACTCCGGATGAACAAGTTATAGCCCGATGAACGTCGTTCAAAAGATGCAAATTAAAAAAACAAATTACAAAACACTAACATCTTGATGACATGGCAGCTAAGTCAGCAGTTAGGGAATATTATTCATTTTATGCGCAGTGGCACTATGACAAGTTTCACATTAGGATTCATGACATTGTTTTGTGAAGGTGAAGTTTGTCCAAGTGCTCCTAAGGTCAAATTTGAATTTTTTTTATATGGTCGACTTGGAAGGTTGAATTGCAATTTTATATCACAGGTCTGAAATTTATATGTATTTCAAAGTTTGGATATACATATATTATGGTGCATCTTATTAATACCAAGTTCCGAGTATATCAAGTCAAAGGTTGGTGGACATCATATATTATAATCAGAATTCTTATTATTATTAAACTTTAAAGGTGGTTCATACCCAAAAGTTCAGGCTTGAGCTTTAATATATATTTCATACCCCAAATTTTGAGCTTTAATATCTATAGGAGGAAAATGTACAAGGGATGGGTGGAGGTCAGGATTCGACTCCGTGACCTCCCCCGCACTAACGCCACCAACTACTGTTAGGTCACGCATCAAGTCTTAACAATCTAAGCACCCAAAATCTATTTGAATTTGAACAGATGATTCAGCAGAGGTTTGGAGTGGGCCACCCCCTCCCCATGCGAACAAACCACATAACCACAAGCATGGCCTTAATTTAATGGCAGAGTTAGAATATAAGTGTGGGTTAATTAATGTTAATATGGTGTTTAAGTTAATTAAAGTCGATTTTGTTAAACTACGCTTATGCACAAATAATACATACTTATCCACTTATAAACATAGTTTGTCACTAATTAAACTCGAATTTAATTGGCAGAAGTTTTAGTGAAACTCCACCAATTTCGGCGAAATCACTAGTTTGGCGGACTTATCTGAAGTCCTCTCCAAATTTGCACGAAGATTCTAAGGAAAAAATTAATTGAGCATATCTTGAGCAATGTTCGGAAAATTTTGGCTCAGTATGAGTCATTCTTGGCATATTTTCATCCTCCGAACACATTGGAATAGGTTGCAGAGGTAGTGGAGCAATTCTACAAGTTGTTTTTTCACTTTGAATAAAATTGAAGCCAACAGCCACTAGGAAGGATGACCATGCGTAGATCAGCTGAAGGTAGAATTGAGAGAATGAATAGTCATTTATGATATTTTTTGACATTCTAGACTCATTGGAGTATGTTGTAGGATCATTTGATGCATGTAAACAACAATTTTTTCACTATTGATCTGATACAGAGGCTGAAGCCGTGGAAGCTAGACCAAGGAGATGTGGCTTAGGAGGGGTGAATTCCTTCATCAAATCTCTGTGTTGATGGATCAATTGTGATGGTTTGATGTTATTTATGTTGCTGATGTTCATAATTTTATTTTCATACTCTATGCCCTTGAATTCACTCATAAAAACTCAATTAATTTACATGTTCAAAAACATAAGAAACAAGGAAACATATGAACAACAAGCATAAGATCAACAAATAAATTATAAATCAAAGAATCAAATTAGCACATAAAAACTAACATTTATGCACAAATGAAGTTGGTATCATATCTTTGGTTGAAAGGAAAGGTTATTTGCTTGATAGTTTCTTGCGTTTTGTGCAAGTTTAATGGTTGAAAATTTGTGATGCTGACAATATTTAAGTTGCACAAATACGAAGGGAAATTGTTGGTTGAAATTCTCGAGATTAGGACCAGAAGAAGGAGAGCGATAAGAGAACCATCTTCACCCAAAGTTCCATTCATAGCTACAATTGAAGCACCTAAGTTTTTGTCTCAAGAAGCTGATATTGAAGAGGTAAAACTTGCACAAGAAGCTGAGTTGATTGAAGAGGTACAAGTATTCAAAGTTGAGATTGAATCCATGGCTATGATGTTAGGTGTTGGAGATACTGAAGGTTATTTATGAGAGGATGATGTAACGAGAGACTTAAATGACATAAACATGATTGTTAAAATTATTTTTGATGCATTTATTGTTGCGATGGAAAGAGAAGGTTCTAAGCCTGCACATGGAGAAGAAACTTCATATGATAAGAAGGATGAAGATAGAAGTTAAAATGGTAGTGGAGGAAATCCACCTCCATATCCACCATCTTCAACATCCTCATCATCTCCATCAACATCATCTTCCACTTCCACCACAAAAACTACCCACGCTCACTCAAAATCCACAAAAGGAAAATCACCCTTACTCAAACTTGATGTCAAATTTGAGCTTCTACTGTATGGTGGCGAGATAAATGTAGAAATATTGGACAATTGGATACGTTAATTGGAGGTGTACTATAGGATTAATAACGTTCATGAATATGACATAAATATTCAATTGGCTTCTTTGAGGATGGAAGGATCCACACTTGTATGGTGGGAAGAAAGGACTCATGAAGAGATTAAAAAATATGGTAAGATATCTATGTATTTGTCAAGTTTTATTGTTACCATTAAAAGGAAATTCTATCCCTTAGCTTACATGAAAAATGAAATTATGGATGGGAAAAATTTTAGACAGCTGAAAGGGAAAAGTGTGCAAGCTTATACTCATGAATTTAGGTGAATAGCTCTTATTTTGGGTATTAATCTATATTCTTAAGAAACTTTGTTAAAGTATGTCGGGGATTTGCACAGTTACCTTAGGCACACTATACTCATGTTTAATCCCACACACATAGATGAAGTTTGTTTTCAAGCCACACAGTTACAAGCAAGAGGAAAAAAAAACATAGATGATAAAAGTGAAAGTGAGGGAAAAGGAAAGAGAAATTTTTATGGAAGAGGAAAAATAAATAGCTATACAAGAAGAGATAAGGAAAAACTCAAATGCAAAAAATGTTCAAAGACTGGCCATTATGAAGACCATTTTTGGAAACTTCATCTAGAGTTGAAGCCAAACAAACTGAAAGCCAAAGATAAGGGGAAAATTGTTGCTATAGTTGAACATGACTTAGGCTCAGGTTGAGGAGATGAGACAAATATTACAACCATGGGTTTGAAAGGTAAACGTATTGCAAGCACTAATCCTTCAAATTGTTAAAATGTTACACAATATGAAGATACAAGAACAAAAAATTTCCATATTAGAGTTGTCTCTAAACATACCAAAATTGATACACTTTTTGATAGTGGGTCACAAGATAACTTCATTTCCGATGACTTGGTTAAGTAGCTAGACCATAAAACTATTAGACATCCAAGACCATATCCTTTAGGTTGGATATGTAAGAGTGAAAACTTGCATGTTACAAGGAAGTGCATACTAATATTCACCATCAATTCAAACTTTATTGATGACGTTGAATTTGATGTGGTGCCGCTTGAGATATCAGGTATTATATTGGGAGGTCCTTATCTGTATGATAGGAAAGTAGTATTTCATCGCTTGAGAATAAGTATCACTTGTTTAAATATGGTATTGAGTACATAGTTAGAGTGCATAAGAAGAAGACAAGTTTGTCTCTTATACATGCATGAGAAATGAAGAGGATAGTGGAAGCAAGTCATAATTTAATGTTGTTGATAATAAAAAAAAGAGATGTTTTGAATCAAACCTTTCCAAAATATGCTTATGTATGGAATGAGATGTTTTAAAATTCTAACAGGTTGCCTTTGAAATAAGGTGAACAAGATGTAAGACGTTTGCAGTAGTCAACATCAGTGTTGAGCAGTGTTGGAAACAAGATTCCAGTGAAAGAAAGTGCAAAGGTCAAAGAGAAAGAGACAAAGC
Organism: Pinus albicaulis; assembly: GCA_034641835.2. NCBI lineage: Eukaryota > Viridiplantae > Streptophyta > Pinopsida > Pinales > Pinaceae > Pinus > Pinus albicaulis. The sequence goes on from CM076572.1 coordinate 294,387,005, forward strand.
AGCTTGGAAATGAAGGCATGGGTTCCAGAAGTTCTTCTTTTTGGTTTCAAAAAGGTACATGGAAATGGTGAAGATACTTGGTGAAGAAGCAACACAGGTACAAATCAAGGTAAGCTAAAAATCGCCATAGTGACAATGTGCAATGTGAGAGAGTTTTTAAGTTTCCTTTGATTAATCACCAAGGTAGGAACAAAATGGTTTTTGAAAGAATAGGTTGTTTTTCTACAAAATCAGAAAAAAATTGTAGAATGACGGTGTGAATGAAAGTAAGAGAAGGTTGCAAGAATTAAGGAAAAAGAAATTTTTTTTGTGAAAATATCAATTTGATGAAAATGGGAAAATTTCAGTGGATAGAGATTGGAAGGGTGAGGGAAAAATACCCTCGTCCACATGATTAGTAATCAAAGAGATTTTGGGTTCCAAAAGGCTTCTAGTGGGGATGAATGATCACAGGCTCACTGTAATAGCTCAAAAATTAAATTTCTCAAAATTTATTGCAAAATTAACGACAGAAACCGGCTCATCACCAAGAATCCAACACAACTCGTTTCGTTGAAAACTAAATCTCGATGAACAATTTATATCCTATTGAACTTCCTTTAGAGCACATAAATTTAAAAAACAAAATTGCATAATAGTGACAGGTTGATGACATTGCAGTCAAGTTAGCATGCAGGGAATATTCTTGATTTTATGCTGAATGGCACTGTGACAAGTGTCATAGAAGGACTTTCCATATTGTTTTGTGAAGGTGAAATTTCTCAGAGTGCTCCTAAGCTGAAATTTGATTTTTTTTATATGGTGGACTTGGAAGGCTGAATTGCAATTTTATATTATAGGTCCGAAATTTATATGTATTCCAATGGCTGGGAATACATATATTATGGCACATTTTACTAATACCAAGGTTTGAATAAACAAGTTCAAAGGTTGGTGAACATGCATATATTATTGTGTGAATTTTTATTATTATTAAAATTTAAATGTAGGTCATACCCGCATTTCAAGCTTGAGATTTAATATTTTCATGACCCAAAGTTCGGGCTTTAATATCTATAGGAGAAAAATGTACAAGGGATGGGTGGAGGTCTAGGTTCAACCCTGCAACCTCCACCACATTAACGCCACCAACTACCGTTAGGTCAGGCATCAAGTCTTAACAATATAAGTGCCCAAAATCTGTTTGAGTTTGAAGAGATTCTATGGTGGGGGTTTGGAGGGGGCCAACCCCCTCCCCATGCAAGCAAACAACCTAACCATAGGCACAAACTTATTTTAATGACGGATTTAAAATATAAGTGCACGTTAATTAATGATAATCTGGTGTTTTAGGTAATTAATCCTAATTTTGTTAAACTACGCTTATGCACATATAATACATACTTATCTACTTATCACTGCATTTTATCACTAATTAAAACTGAATTTAATTTGTGGTAGGTTTAGCAGGAGTCCACCAATTTTGGCGAAATCACCATTTTGTTGGACTTATCAAAAGTCCTCTCCATATTTGGAGGAGGATTCTAGAAAAAAATTAAATTAATCATATATTGAGCACTTTCGACCAATTTTGGCTTAGGAAGAGTCATTATTGGTAGATTAGCATGATTTTAACATATTGGAATAGGTTATAGAAGTAGTGGAGCAATTCTACAAGTTTTCTTTGTCACTTTCAAGAAAATTGAAGCCTACGGTCACCAGGAAGGAAGGACATTCCTAGATCAGCTGAAGCTGAAAATGAGAGAATGAATAGTCATTTCTGAGATATTTTGACTTTCTGGACTCATTGGAGTATGTTTCAAGAGAATTTAATGTATATAAACAATAATTTTTGCACTAGTGAACTAATACAGAGGACCAAGCCATGGAAGCTAGACTAAGGAGATGTAGCCAAGGAGGGGTGAAATCGTTCATCAAAACTATATTTTGATGGATAAATTGTGATGGTTTTCTATTTGTTATGTTGTTACTGTTCATAATTTTATTTTCATACTCTATGATCTTGAATTCACTCATAAAAACTCAATTAATTTACCTGTTGACAGACATAAGAAACAAGGAAACATATGTACAACAAGCATAATATCAACAAAAAAATTATGAATATGAAAATGAAATTAGCACAACAAAACTAACATTCATACTCAGATCAACAACATCATTTCATTCTGTAATGCATGAACCTAGTCAAGTATATAAAAAACATGTGCTAAAATAACAACATGAAAGTAAAATTTTCTAATAGTCATGAAAATAGTTTAACACAAAACAACTAAAAGGATTATATTAATTTCATCTACAATATTTGGTTGTTATTTAAATGGAAATTATACCAATTATATTCAATTCCATAGTTAAAATACAAATCAAAATCAAAACAAATTTTCAAAATAAAATCAAACAATAGAGAGAAGATATCATGAAATGAACATTGTAATTATAAAAAAATTGTTTACCTATCCACTGAAGTATTGTTTGGAATTCCTAAACATTTTCCTTCCCAAAATAACCAATGAGGTGAAAGAATCAGAGCATTAAAAACCAAAGGAATCTCTACTAGAAACATTTACAAAGTCGATGGCTCGGGTGACTAAAGTATCTCCAATAGAAAATGAATCATATCCCAGACATGTTATGTGTTGTCTCCCCATTAATTTTCCAATCACATTTCCTGTATACTACCCACAACAAAGTCAAGAAAAAATGAAACAAAGAGATTGACATGATTTTTATCTCTTATATCTATAAACTTTGAATCTGAATCAAGTGCTTGAAGGATCTCCAACAAACAATTAATCATATCCTATAAATCCTTTTCATTGTCTCCCCATATTTATTCCAATCCCATTTCTTGTAATCTTCCCACAGCAAAGTCCAACAAAAATCAATCAAAATATTTTATATTTTTGTAGAAAAAATTAGAGATTTGTGAATCATGTTAACTGCATGGCACAAATACCCATGAATAATTGTGGAAAATAATATTCAAATATTTTATATTTTTGTTTAAAAAATTGGAGATTTTTCAAGTAGAGTAACTGCATGGTACAAAAATTTCTTCCACAAATATATCCATAAATATCGTGGATCTTACTCGTAAATATTTTCAAAATATTTGTCAAGCACGCGACATGTATGGCTTTGGATTCCTAATTGTGTGAATCATTATATGGAGAAAGTATTCCATATATAGACATTAGTTGTTTCATTAACATATTTTGTATTATGTTACATTAACATATTTTTTTATATCCAACATAATTGCTTTTATAAAACCTATTTCACATGTCAAATTTCCACACAAACATCTCGACAAAACAAAAATACAAGAGAATATGGATATAGAAAGCCAAAAACAATAACCCAAAGCATTAACTTGTGATTAAATCACATTTTTTTGTAAGACAATTGCTTCCAATAATTCTTGTTAAAGAATCACATAACTAGCACCACACAAACATAAATTAAAATACTAAAAACAAAAACAAAATATGGATGAGTTTGAAAGCTAAATAGACTAGGTACAATATGTGTGTTGAGTATTCGTAATCCCACAGGAAATAAGATAGCCTATTATGAAACCATAATATATCTGTTCGACATTTTGGAGGTTCTTCCATGGCCTAATGTTCCTTCTCATTTACCCGAACTTTGGCAAGAATTTGTTGGAATCACATATTTGAGTTGTGAACTCTCTATAATCATAGTGCTTGAGGGTTTTTTCACAGTCTTGAATCCATGTATGTAGTTGAAAACCCATTTTAAACAATAGAAATCAAGATTTTACCAACAATGTTTTCACTAGACTCAAGCCAAAAACTTCAAAATCTTTAATAGGCAACAACTAATACACATGGGGTTATCAAAATATTTTGAATAATCTGGTCATAAAAGAAACATTTTACCAATCCAATCAATAAAATTATAGATCAAATACTCTCATTTCGAGAATCAAAAAACATTCTCGCTCTTTTCAAAAGAATCTACGTCTTTCATGTAAGAAATGAATGAGGAGGTAGATCATTGGCTTATGTTAGCTTCTGAACTTTAGCCCTGGAACATTATTAAAAGGTGAAGTGATGGAATTTAGAATGATCCCCCAAATTCAAAATAAAGAGGGTATTAATGTGCACAACAATCAATATGAGGTACTGAATGCAAACAAGCAAGCCAAACACCTTGGGAATGCCAGTTAAAGGAGATCCATTCACCAAGCATTGGAACATTGTTTAAAGGTAGGGTGATAGAATTTAGATTGATCCCCTAAATTCAAAATAAAGTGGATACTAATGTGCAAAAAAATCAATATAAAATATTATATGCAGATAAGACATCCAAACACTTTGGAAATGGTAGATCAAGGAGCTTTGTTTAAGGTTTGTTTGAAATGGAAAAATTTAGGTTAGGTTATGGTTCTACGTTTGTTGTTTTTTGGTCTCTATAGTTGTTTTAGTATTCATTGGTTTGTATCACTTACATATTTGAGTGTCTTATAGAGGAAGCCCCCGTGCTCTCCTTATTCCTTCCCCTAAAGTCGCTCCTATTGCACCTAGAATATATGTGTTCAGAGAACATTGTTACCGATGAAATAGGTAACCTGACCTCAAAACGAGAACTCTAGCCCAAAAAGACTCAAAAACATGAAAAATCACCCCAAAAACAAAAAAAGTGTATTCCAGAATGCACTTGGTTTTTTCTTAAGGTCAAATTTCAACATTTTATAGAATTATGCTAAAAACAAAATTGTTTCTTGAAAAAAGGATTGAAAAAACACCCTTAAAACAAAACCAGTTGATGTTGGAATAACAAAAAATAAAAATTGTGTCATATTTTTGACATTTTTAAAAATAGAAATAACATTTTTTAATTTTTAAAATTCAAACATTAAAAAAAAAAAACACAAAATTTAAGAAAAAAATAAATTTAAAAAATAAAAACATTTTAAAGCTTAAAATTTAAAAATATATAGGAATAAAAAAATAAAAATTTTAATTCAAACATTAAAAAAAACCTAAAATTTAAGAAAAAAAATAAAAAATAAAATTAAAGATTAAAATTTCAAAATATTTAGAAATAAAAAAAATAAAAATAAAAACAAAATAAAAATATTAGATTAAAAGAAAAAAACAAGTTAAAAAAAAAAGAAATTATAAAAAATAAAATATAGAAATGAAATTTAAAAAAGAAAAAGAAATGTTTTTTAATTAAAAAAAAAAAATTAAATAAAAAATTAAATTTAAAGAAATATATTAAATTTTAATAAATTTAAAACTTTAAAATAAAAATTAAAAAAAAAAAAACATTATTGAAATTTAAAAAAAAAATGAAAAATTAATTAAAAATAAAATAAAAAATACAATAAAAATATTAAATTTAAAAATATATATATTAAAAAAACAAATAGATTTTAAAAAATAAATTAAATATAAATTATAAAAATAAAATATCTATATATGAACTTAAATAAAAAATATATATATTAGATTTTATTAAATTTAAAAAAAAATGTTAATATTAAAATAACAAATTAAATTTTAAAAAAATATATTAAATTTTAATAAATAAATGAATAAACAAATAAATTTTGAAATAAAAAATAAATTTTAAATATAAAGAAAAAAAAAACATCGTTAAAATAAAAAGTTAAAAAACTTTAAGAATCAAATAAAACTGAAAAATTGAAAAAAATAAATTAAAAAAATATATTAAATAAAAATACAATAAAAAACAAATTAATTTGAAAATATTAAATTATGAGGAAATCTTTCGGTAATAATTTCTTCATAATTTATTGATGGATCACAGAAGCCAAAAATCTATTAATATTGAAAATATTAGGTTTAATTAAAAAAAAAATATATAATTTTAAATACACAATTTTAATTGAAATAAAAAAAATAAATTTTTTTTATGTAATTAAAAAAATAATAATAAAAAAATTAAAAATTAAAAAAGAAGTATTAAATTCAAATAAATAAATAAACAAATACACAATTTACTAAATTTTAAAAAATTAAATGAAAAAACTAAACATAAAATTTAATAATAAAAAAAATATATGAAAAAAAAAATCAATTAAATAAAAAAATACAAAATTTAATAAAAATTATTAACAAAATTTAGAAAAAAAATTTAAAAACAAAAAAAATGAATAAAATTAAAAAAAAAAACAAAACAAAACAAATTAAAACAAACTAAATTTTAAATATAAAAATTAAATTAAATAAAAAATAATTTTAAATTTTTTGATTTAAAAAAAAAATAAATAAATCAAATTAGAAATAAAAATTAAAAATAAAAAAAAAAAAAAGAATTTTTTGATTGTGGTCGCGCCGCCAATCGACCTCCCACCTAGGGGGCGACGGAGGCCAGCGGTTGGGCAGGAGGCCAATTTCGAGAATCACACTCCCGCGACGGGAGGCCGATTTTGGGAATCGCCCTCTAGCGACGGTAGGCCGATTCTGGGAATCGCGATAGGAGGCCGATTTTGGGAATCGCCCTCCCACCCAGGTCGTGGCAGAGGCCGGCCGCTGGGCAGGTGGGGGGCTACATGCAGCCTGCCTGCCCGCCCAGCGACCAGCCTCCGCCACGACCTGGGCGGGTGGGCGATTGGCAACACCACCACAATCAAAAAATTATTTTTATTATTTTTTTTTTTATTTTTAATATTTTTTTAATTTGATTTTTTTTTTTAAATTCATGAAATTTTAAATTTTTTTTTTTTTTTATTCAAATTTTTTATTTTAAATTTAATTTGTTTCAATTTTTTTTGTTTTTTTTTTTTAAATTTTGGTTTTTAAATTTAATATTTTAGATTAATTATTTTTTTAAAATTTAAAATTTATTTATTAAATTTATTAAATTTTAGTTTAATTTAATTTTTTTTTTTAATGTTTTAGTTTATTTATTTTTTCATTTTTAAAATTTATAAATTGTTTCATTTAAAAACTAAACAGTAAATTTATGGATATTTGTTTTTTAATTATTTGCACGATGTTTTTTTCATTTTTTTTGTTTTTTAATGATAGTTTATTATATTTTAATTCTTTTATTTTAATTTTATTTTTCAATTTTAAATTTTGTTTTTTATTTTTTATTTTTTTTTTGTTAATTTAAAAATTTGTATCTTTTTGTTCTTATTATTATTATTTTTTTAATTTAAAATTTAAAATTTTATTTTATTTTATTTTTTTTTATCTAAATTTTAATTTTGTAATTTAAATTATTTTTAAATTTTCTATTTTAAATATATTTTTTTTAATTATATCGTTTTTTTTAATAACTTAGAAAAAAATGTTTTTGATGTTTTTCTTTTTAAATTTTTTTGGTTAATTTTTGTTTTTTTCTTTAAATTATGTGTTTTTTTCTCAAATTTTGTCATTTCTTTTGATATAATTTTCGAATATTTTTGTTTTTTTCTGTTTTATTTATTTATTTTTGTTTAAATTTTTTATTTTTACGAGTTAATTTTGCTTTTTTTACATTTTTATTGGTTTTTTTTTATTTTTATTTTATATATTTTTTTATCTAAGTTTTGTGTTTTATTACCAACATGAAAATCACCACTCTAAAAAAAAAGGTTGATGCTGCATCAATACGTTTCAAAATTAGCATGAAAATTAGCGCTCTAAAAAAAAAAGGTTGATGCTACATCAATACGTTTCAAAATTAGCATGAAAATCACTAACATTTTAAAACAAATATTCATACTTCATAAATAAAATTATTAGAGTGTCAAAAATGTGCTAAAAAAAAAAAACGTGATTCTGCATCACCACTTTTCAAAATCGGGTGCTTTTTATGCTACCAAAAAAAAGTAGGTAACAGTCCGGTTACCTATTTCATCGGTAACAGTGTTAGAGATGGAATATGGAGGTTAGAAGAAGCTTCAACGCATCACAAATTGGAGGACTATTAGTGGGAAGTGTCAGTGGCTCATTGAAACTACCCATCTCAGATGTTTGCAACTTATTCCTTACATTCCATGTCCATAAAAATGGAAAGGTATGTCCTAAAACTCTGCCTTTTTTCCTTCGAATTTTTTTTTAGTGGTTTGGAAGATTACAATTTCTCTAATTTTTGGAATGGATCGAAGTCTATTTGAGTTAGTCATGCTATGCCAAGCTATTAATTATTTATATAGTTGGATTTAGATTTAATGTTCGAGGGCTACAGGGCTTGTCTTCTATTTTAGTAGAATTAATGCCTACTGCTCATACTCATAAACTTTTGTTCATAACGAGTCCTGAGTCACTCTTTTGCACACAAGATTATAAGAATCAGGGATAGAGTTGCTATGTAAAACACCAATGTTAAATAAATTTCGAGAGACTTACACTATCACAAAGAGATCAATAAAGCCAATTGTAGTACTCTAATGGCAGTTTCCTAGAATTTATAATTTGGAACAACCATGAACCACACATAATGGAAATGTAATGAGCATACAAATTTCTCATAAACAATGATTGGATACAACATAAAGTGAATGAAATAGGATGTGAAGCTTAATTATCACTTAGAAAATGGAATATGTCCATGGCTTCTAATAATCAAGGAACTCATAACTCACTCTAAGCTTTGCCAAATGAAGACACAACAATTTAGCTTTGCGACCCAATGGAAATTGAAGGCCCAATCTCCCCTCAATCTGATGAAGGGTGAGGAGAACAAAGTATCCATTTATGTCGTCAATGATATATTTTTTTGTGGTATTTATTTTGGGTATATATATATATATATAAAATAAGAAAATCAGAGCAAACAAGATATAAGTAACTCAAAAACTAACCTCAAATCTCACATTTTCAGCTCTCTAGCTCCGCAGAAGCTCCAATGCACTAATAATGTACTGCAATGAAAAATGGATCAGTATCATTATATACTGACGACAAGAATAGCAACAAATTCTTCTACATTCTTGTGTAGAAATCACCCTCAAAGGATGTGAAAGGCTTAGATACACCACCTAAGTCATAATTGTTATTAATTAAAAGTTACCACGATATTGATTATAAATATACACATATCTTCCATATTTGAAAGAATAAATGTAAATAAAAATAAAGGGTAGATCAGGACAAAATTCAAGCCCTTTTTCATGGCAAAAGAACAATCTACCCCTATCAACATATCAATGGCTTCCAGCTTGCACACAAGGAAAAATTTGAGGTACATCAGGATATGGAAGGAAATATTTCGTTGTAGTTGCTTTCTACCACTATAAAGTTTGGGTAGAATATATTGCACTAAAAAAAAACCTTCCGTAGAATATAGTTATGATTTGGATGTTACAATATTTTCTAGAACATAGTAGAAACCATTGGAGGAAGGATTCTAATCAACATAAAGCACTAGTTAGATGCAAACCACGATGAGTCCTCATAGTCTCTATAAGCCACATGTTGTGAGTACAATATTCCTGTAATCCATGAAAGGATTTTTTCGCATGAGTAGGGTTTATTGAGTGTTGGTTCATGTTAGATAATATTATTGAGGATTGGGACAAAATTAAATATGGAAAAAAAAACAAGAAGTGATTTTTCTAAGGATTATCTTCAACATGGATTGAGCCAAATTTCATAATTGATATTTTTATTGACGAAGATTTGAGAACTTACTCTTTATAGGCCCTTCATCTGAGCTGGGAGCAGTGCAATTTTCCCCACATATCCCACTACCCACATTTCTTTTACAAGAAAGGATCTCTATAGATAGATCATTTAATCAAGAGCCAAATTTGAAATTATAGCCACCTTAAAGACTGAATAAATACATAAAAAATTTCACTAATAGAGTATTCATTGTCTCTAAAACCATGCTTCATTAAAAACTCTTTGTAAGGTAAATACTGAAAAACTCAGTCATTGTTATGTTGCATCCATCACCTTTAACAAAAATTTCTTGCAGTGACCCAAATGTTATGCCTACCAACCCATCACCCTGGTGTTCCATCAATACTGGAAGTAAGATATAGTAGGACTTGCAAACTAGTGACCTGTGGCACACGCACATATATGATGAAGATGAATGAATATTCTGAGATGGATTAAAATGACTACCCTGTGAAAGCTTGGAAACAAATGATGATAAGATATGTCCTTGAGAAGGACCACTACTTCTCCTAGGTGCTTGTGGGAATGGAATATGATGTGATCCAAAAGGCATACCTGGTAGTGAATGTAGCATAAAAGAAGAAATATACCCAAGTCCATTTGTATTTTTTTCATTGGAACCCAATTTCTAGATTCATGGTTAATTTCTCTATTATTTGAACCTACAACAAACTAGGTAGTACTAGAAATACACATCATCATGTTTCATGAAATAGCTCGTTTAATGCTCCCTTGCACCATCATTGGATCTAGAATCATTGCAAAGTCTATGCATAGAATAACTTGCATTGCATCGAAGTAAATACAAACTCCTTTGTATACCAAACAACACATGAAACATAGTGGGTTGGCGTTATCATTCCAAAACATATGACAGAGTAAGCATCACTATGATATTTTCATCTGCATTTGTTTACACACAACACAATTTTTTTGCTCTATTTTAAGTAATTTTCATTATGATAGGATTTCCATTCAACCTAGATAGAAATAATATTCCAAGTCTAATATTTTTTAAACCTGCTCATATCATCACCTAATACTTTCAAATGTTTTCTTGACTGGGCTATGGTCTACCCATATTCTTGTGGGAGGTTACCACAACTTTCCCAACTTATATTATTATTGGATTTATTTATGAACTCTATTCGAGAATTCCTAGAGTTGAACGTTCCGAGATTTTGATGGATCCTTCGAGCCAGGAATTGGGTGGTTTTTGTTAAAAGATGGCTATTAAATTTTTTAGGACTTGTGAAACTAATGTAGTCTATTTTTTTTAGGAAGGTATATGGCTTAAGGGTAGAAAAAAAAAAAAAAAAAGGTATCTTAGTACAAAATTCAAGCCATTTTTCATGGCAAAGAACAATCAACCCTATCAGCATGACATTGGTTTCAAGCTTGCACACAAGACAAAACTTGAGGCAGCTTAGGGGATGGAAGGAAAGATTTCATCATAGTTGATGTTTACCACTATAGAAGGTGGGTAGGACCTAATGGACTCAAAAAAAAATTCTGGTAGAACATAGTTATAATTTGGATATCACAATTTTTTCCAGAACATAGTTTAAACCAATCGAGGAAGGGGTCCAATCAACATAGAGAATTGGCTAGAATCAAACCATAACGAATATTGATAGTCTGTACAAGACAATTTTTTAGTACAATATTCACGTTTTATATGAAAGGATTATTTCGCATGAATAGGGTTTATTAAGATTTGATTCATGTTAGATAATTTTATTCTGGACTGGGAAAAAATTAAATAAGTGAAAAAACCAAAGAAGTTATTTTTCTAAGGATTATCTTCTAAGGATTGAACCAAATTTAATAATGTATATTTGCCTTAACAAGGGAAAAAATCTAAACAAATGATTTTTCTAAGGATTATCTTTCGAGGATGAAACCAAATTTCACAAATGATATTTTTCTCGACAGGGATTTTGTAAATTTACTCTATGTTGGCCCTCCTTCTCTATGTTGGGAGTAGACGAATTTTCCCCACACATCCCACAACCGAGGTTTCTTTTAAAAGCAAGGATCACTATAGATAGATCATTTCATCAAGAGCCAAATTTCAAATTATAGTCACCTTAGATATTGAGGAACTAAACAAAAAGATGTCATTAATATACTAGTCATTATCTCTAAAACTAAGCTTCGTTAAAAATCTTGGTAAGGCAGATACTACAAACCTCAATTATTATTGTGTTTCATCCATCACTTTCAGTAGCAATTTATTGGAACGACCCAAATAGTAAACCTACCATTTTCTCTGTTCTTTGAACCTACAAGAAACGATGTATTACCACCTAGTCATTATTCATGGTTAGTTGTTTTGTTCTAAGACATTAGAAGCTCTACGAAATGAAAAATATCAATATTTCTAGCTTTCTCTAATCTCTCAATTGTTTCTTTTTGTTGTCTTGACAAAAAAATCAAAATTAGAAAATTTATTATGAACACTTCTAAGGAAACCAAATCTGAGTATTTCATAAAGCAAGGAGTAATATTTTCTGATTTAGCTTCACCCTTTACCAAGGGTAATGAAAAAATGTTTGTTCGAAGATCAAGTGTAAATTTTTACAATGTTAGCCACGATTTTCTTTTAGCCATATACCCATTTGTTGAAAGTTGAAACAACAAACCATCCATTTTTGTTTTTTAATGCTTTTCATATGTAGCTATATTTTCCTTTTAAATGGGGGAACGTCGCAAAAAAATACTTTCCCTAGTATTATCTTGAGTATAGATAAGAACGTCTCCAAACAATAAAGGCTAATAAACATATACTAGTTTCCGAGAGATCTAAATCTACACCTTGCATAAAATTTAATCATTTCAATTGGTTCTTTCCAAGATGGCACATAAGAGTAATGGTTAAGGAAGATTTCATCGATTCACATAATAATATTGAAAATTGCCACAAATATCTTGGATTTCTTCCATAAATAATTCAATATCTAGAATAGTTGATTGCCGATATTGGCACAACTACCCAAGTAGAACTACTAAATTTCATATTTCACTATTATTAATCACAATTGTTCTTTCTCTTGATAATATTTTAGTGTCTAATTCTGCAGTAATCATAGAAGATGCCAATACAGGCCCTAGTAAGGAACTGAACCCTCGAAACACCACATTACTCGGCCATAAGGAACACACATGCCATGGAACCTATGGAAGGCCACACTCTCCACCATGCTTTCAGATGACTAGTGTCCTACCTATATTTTGTGAGTGTTATTTTTTCAAAAAACACTGAGATATATAATCAATGTTTATCTCTATTTCAAGCAAAGGTTTATTTCTGTTTTCAATCTTTTGGATATTGTCAATCTCTAGCTCGTATTTCCCGCTTTGGGATATGGAAGTGATTACAAAGTTTGGCATTATTCAATATATGGAAGATTTATGTTTTTCACCATGGGGATAGCTAATTCTATACTTATGTTCAGTGGAGGGACAAGGTATGCCATCAACTCTTGGACAAAGACACTATTGATCAAAGATACCCAATGTTTAGATCCCATTTCTTGTTTTTATAAGATCTCATATTTTTATAGGAGTTTATGATCTCAACTTTTTTCTGAACTGTTTTTGAATATTTTATACAAATATAAGACATTTTTTTCAAAAAAAAAAAAAAAGCATTACAGGTTCCATCCTTAACTGGTATTAACATCAATTTCATATAACATACTTAAATAAAACTAAGATGGGGAAAAGCGGAAGACATGATCCCCAATGGAATAGGACAGTATTTTAGCATGAATAGGTCAAATTCATACCTAGATATGGACAATCAACATCAAATATCCAATTTCCTTCTGTATTTAAAAAAAAACTAAACGTGATAAAAAAAAAATTACGATTTTTTATCCCAACACAATGTTAGGGAATTGTATTGGATTAATAAGAGAGGTAAAGGTTCGAACCTACAAACATTCATACCAAAAGGTGGAGATTGAGACCAATATAAATTCTTACTGCATATTTTCCATTTTGGCATCATCCATTATTCCAAACCCAACCTAGAATTTTGATAATAGATACTAGTACAAATTGCTAATATATGATATGGACCCGTGTCAAATAATTGTGACAATACAAAACTTAAAAATATGCAAGTACATGTTTTAAGGTCATTGGGATCTGCACCATGTCTTTGCATGACGAAATTTTTTTAATAAGTGTGCTCCAAGGAAGAGATAAAATCTCCTTGATATCTACACCTTATCACTAGACTACATGCACCCTTTTTAGCTAGACTTCAGACTCATCAAAATTACAAACTATTTAAATGAATTTAAAACTAACACTTGAAAAGTGCATTCACCCTCTTTTACTTGGAAAGCACATGAAAATTGTTGAGAATAGATTGTTAAGAATAGAGAAACAATCCAATCTATAATCTTTATCACTCCCTCACAATTAGAGTGACATACGATTGAATTTGGAAAGAGGAAGTGTGACCCTCACTATCGTATCGAAATTATACAACTAAATCCCTCATACTGCGTTCACACATGTGCAGAGGAGTGCCACCTATGAAACCATATTGTAGATGACTATCCAAGGTACAGTATTTTAATACTACCTCTTATTGAGGAAATTGTTATCCACCTATCCAAGTCTCCCCATGAATATCTTGAAATTCCCTTAGTCAAGGGCTTAGTCAAGATATTTGCTACCTATCTGAATATATTCTAGATCAGTTGCTCCCTTCTAAAAAATTTCCTTACAAATGGTACCTGATGTAATGCACTTTGAGCGATCATGGAATATTGGATTATCATAGAGTTCGACACAATTTTAGTTGTCACAATTGATTCAAATGGGCTCCAACATCTCACATATTAGTGATGAAATAAACTTGGGAAGCTATATATATGGCTTTACAACTAGTCGTGTTGATTGAAATGTACTTTTTCTCTTCTAAACTCAATCTCACTAAACTGTGCTTCCTAGTCAACCAGAAAATTGTTTGTAAACCAAAACTGAAGCAACACCCTAAAATACTCTTATTATCACTTGCATATCCTACCCAATAAAAATCAATGAATCCATACTGCATCAACTCATCATGTCTTGCATATTTCAAAACATACTGTATTACATTTAAAATATCAAATAACATGTTTTTCAACTACCCTATGAATATGCCTCAGCTCGACTATGAACCAAATCAAGGTATTCACTATGAAACATACATCTATTTTGATGTTACATACAACATCTAATCAATTGTCTATACATCAAAGGATCTACCATGTATGAGTCCAAGTTAGCATGCAACTTAGAATTGGCATCAATGGGGTGACCATGGATTTACAAACAATCATTTGGAATATTTTCAAGGTCTCAAGCATGTCATTTCCATGCCAAAGGAAAACCTCACATGTACATGGCCTCACCTCTGGACCCAAGAAATAATACATCAAACCAATGACCTTCATATTTAAATAGTCGTTCCTACTGGGTATGTTTTATATTCAAGAACTGGAAGCTCTACGAAATGAACAAGATAGATATTTCCATCTTCATGTACTCTTTTAATTTATTTATTTTTGCTGCCTTTCATAAAATATTCAAAATTAGAAAATTTATTATGGAAATATGTAAGGGAAGTAGTAAATTTTTTTATTTAACTTCGCCCTTTAGAAAAGATAATGACAAAATTTTTGTTCCAATATGAAGTGCAAATTGTTACAATGCTATCCACCACTTTCTTTTAGCCATAGATCCCCTTGTTCAAACTTGAAACACCAAACCATCAATTTTTGTTGTTTAAGGCTTTTGATGTGTAGCTATATTTTCCTTTTCAATTGGAGGGCATAAAAAAAGATACTTTCCCTACTATTATCTTGAGTATAGATAAGACATTCTCCTATGATAAAGGCTAATACACGTATGCTAGTTTCCCTGAGTTCTAAGTCTACACCTTGCATAACATTTAGTCATGTAACTTGATTCTTCACAAGATCGCACAAAAGAGTAATGTGTAAGGAAGATTTCATCGACTCACATAATAAGCTTGAAAGTTGCCCAGATTTCATGATATGGGTTTTCGTCAGACATGTCTGTGGGGAACGCCCTCATTACAATGTATTCTCAATGCAGATATATAGAGTATGCACGATAATTTTTTGACAAAATGGATAAACAAGACTTGGTTACTTGGAATGCGATTATATGCAACACATGCTCAGTAGGGGAAGGGTGAGGAGGTCTTCAAACTCTTTGTAAAAATAAAAGAGGTGGGCATTAAACCCAATCATTCCACCTTAGCAAGCACTTTAAATGTTTGTGCTAGTTCAGAAATTTTCCAATATCAGAAGCAAGCCCATGCTGACGTTGTTAAAAATGGATTTGAGTGGAATAAATTTGTAGGAAGCTCTCTTGTTCCTGTATATTCCAAATGTCAAAGGAGAGAGGATGCACACCAAGTGTTCACAAAAACACCCAAGACAAATAAGGTCACATGGACCGCAATGGTAGTGGGATATGCACAAAATGGACATAATGAAGAGGCTCTGGGAATTTTTTTCTGAATGCTATGGGAAAGGGAGAAACAAAACCATTTCACTTTGGAAAGTTCTCTAAGTGCATGTGCCACTATAGAAGATATGGAGCATGGCAAGAAAGTCCGTGCTCAAATCATTAAATCGGGTTTTTAAACATATGCCTTTGTGGGTAATGCCTTTATTACCACGTATTATAGATTTGGGGAAATATAGGATGCACACCAAATTTTCAGCATAATTGATGTTAAATATATAGTATCATGAAATACAATGGTTGTGTGATATGCACAGCATGGACATGGAAAGAAAGTTCTCGATCGTTTTGAACAAATGCGACAGGAAGGCATGAAAACTAACTATATAACCTTCATAGGTATTCTATCTTGATGTAATAATGTAGGTTTAGTCAATGAAGGTCATTATTACATAGTTTCCATGGTATAGCCTAGCTTTTTTCTCACTTCCCTATCTCTCATAACTTTTATCTTCTTCACTGCATCATCAAATATGCTAGCTAACATATAAATATCTGACAACATAACATACACAGTATTCTTCTTTGGTTATATCTCAAAAGGTCATTCTGATGTGTGCTTTGCCAGCTCGAAATTTCCATGGATTCTACAAGTTCCAAGAAATGCTCTCGATGCATCAACATTTGGTTCTACTAGCATATCATTTATAAATCTCTCAGGTTCTCTAGGTGCCTAGCATGCCCAAGAAGGTCAATCATACAATCATGTCGATTTTCTCTTGGTGCGATGTTATAAACTTCAAGGACGGGTGAAAATGTGAAGTTGGGTTACACTTTTTGCCCTTTTTTGAGAAAAAACTTTCATTTTTTTCGGTTCTTCAACTTTCTGCAAACTATAACAATTTTTCTATTTAGAATTTCATTTTGCGATAAAAATAAAAGTTGTCAGAAATTTTGTTAGCTTTCTATTACTTATTTAAAAAAAAAAATTATGCATATTTGATATGTCAACTTAGTTTTTCTTTGAGTGTGTGTTTCTTAACAATCAAAGGATTCATAAGAAGTCATGTTAATACGCAATGTTGTATTCATTGAAAAATTGTGTTTTTGAGAAAACAAAATGTGTTACAACAATCTAGACAAAGTCTACTTCGGTTTCTTCATATTTACAAAGCCAATGGATGCATATCATAATTACTAGAATTTTTTGAACTGGTCCAATACAAAAAACTTCATATTTTGGATATGTTTCACGATGCAAAAAATTTCTTAACATATAAGTTATAAACTAGAAAACTAAAAGCTACCCATTAGAGACGACAGACCAATGTAATGCCCCATAATTTTTCAATTTTTTTACAATGTATTTTGGGAGATACAGAATTTTGATTTCACTGAATCACAATGACCCTCAGAAATTGTTTGCACCCATTTTATTAGAAAATTAATTAAAATTAGTAAATGTTTATGAAATTCCATAAAAGTTATATTTCCTGAAAGTAGATTCAATTCTGAAAATTCTTGTCTTGGTTCTGATAGCTAATTCAGAATGTTTCATAGAGTTTAATCAGTCCAAAGTTGCAGAAACATCAAGATGCGTAACTAGTGACGCGTTAGTTCGACCGAACTTTGATTAAAAGTTAGGCCGAACTATTTTTTGTGCCGACGGCCTGTTAAGTCTAACGACTTAATAGTTTGGCCGAACTCTTAATCAAAGTTCGTCCGAAATTTTAATCAAATTTCAGCCAAACTTTAATCTAATTTTCCAACGCCCCTCCTAGAACACATTTCGCGGCACTATAAATTGTCACGAAATCATTCATAATTTTCTCGCATTTCACACATTTGATCTGATTTTATAAAGGTTTTGGTTTGGGTTTAAAGACTTTTCTTGGAGGTTTGGGTTTAAGGGCATTTCTTGGAGGCAAACCAATTTTGCAAAGAATTGTTTTGGGTTTAAGGAATTTTCTTGGAGGACATGTCTTTGAGACGGTTTGATTCTTCAAAAAATTGTTTTGGGTTTAAAGAATTTTCTTGGACGTACGTTCAAAGAACATTTCTTGGAGGTATGTGATACATTTTTTTCAATGTTTTTTGTTCATTTTTTTTTAATTATGGATTTGTGCTTAATTTCGAATTCTTTGAGACAATCCGATTTTGCAAAGAATTGTTTTTTGTTTAAAGACTTTTCTTGGAGGTGGCTTGATTTTGCAAAGAATTGTTTTAAGTTTAAGGAATTTTCTTGGACGTACATTCAAAGGAAATTTCTTGGAGGTATGTAATACACTTTTTTGGATGTTTTTTGTGCTTCATTTTTTTTGAAGATATGGATTTGGGCTTAATTTTGAAAAGACATTTTCTGGAAGTATTTTTTGAAGTATTTTTTAAAGTGACATTTTTTTTTTTTAATTGGAGGCATTTTTTGAAGTGACATTTTTTTAGAGTACGTGTTTTGAGTTGAAGTAAATATTTTGAGCTTCGTTTCATTTTTATAAGACATTTTTTTCTCGAATTTTTTAAAGTAAGTGTTTTGGATTGGAGTATGTATTTTTTGCAAAAAATTTAAAATGATTTTTTTTTAAAATTAAATCTTTTGTGATGCTTTTTCTAATTGAGTTATTGTCTAATTTTTTGAACTTCATACTCTATTATCATGGGAAATCGAAGGACTTGTGCGAGAAAATATGATCGAAAAAGAGACCCTGAGGAACGTAGAGAAGAGAAGAGACAATCTCGCAAAAGAAAGATAGAAGCCCTCTCAAATATTGAAGGGGAAAATCAACCTCAAGAAGAAATTGAAGTAGGTATGTAAATGTAAATATTATGATCTATTGATATATTTAAAATTTTCCTAGTGTAAAATGTGAAGCTTAATTTTTATTTGATGAACTAATTTGAATTTAAATATTTTGTTTAATGTAAAAAGACAGAGATATTCCTCAAAACATTGATGATGAGATACAAAATTTTGAAAGAGAAAGTGAAAGAGGTATTGAACCAATGATTGAAGATGGTGAAAATATTGAAAGAAATTCAAATGAAGAAATTGAATCACAAGGTATGTACATATATATATATTGAACACATGCACGTATTATTGAAATTATACATATATTTATTAATTTAGTTATTTATTGTTCATATGTAAACTTATTATGTACTATTTTTTCGAATATGTACAGATGAAATCAGTGTCGATGATGAGATGTTAGAAAATGTTGACACTCACACATATGGAGATAAAAAACCTGACTATGTTATATGATATTGTGTTAACTGCATTTTTGAAAAGTATTTCTTAAATGAGTGGGTGACAGTTCAAGCTCAAATTTTGAAAGGTCTCCTATCATTAAGGAAATTAAAAGAAGCTACGACACTACTGGGTATTCGAAAATCAACCAAAGATAAAAAAAATGAAGGAAAATGTGATACAAAATATAAGTAGTACTATAAATTCAATTAAGAGATCTAGAGATAAAAATGTTTCAATTGTACGTAGAGGAATACATATGGCAATGGTTTCATCAAGTACTAAAGAGAATCGTTTGGTAACATCTATGGCACGAGCATTAAGAACCTCGCGAAAAACTTTGCACAAACATTGGAAATTTCGGCTGCAAGTAGATGTAAATGATGAACTCGCTTGTTGGAGAGCTATTTGTAGGCAACCATACAAAGATAGACTTGGAGAAAATGTTAAAAAAATAATATATGAATATTGGAAGAACAATTCGCGTGTTTCACCAACTACAAGGCATGTGATGCGAAGAAGAATAGCACGAAATCAGTACGAAGAACATGAAAAACATCTCTTGGAAACCACTCAGATAGAGTTATTCAACAAGTTCAAAGAAGAGAATCGTCAAATTCATGTTTGACTCAGTGCTTTTGTTCAACAAAAACCATGGTATGTAAAACCTATCACCGTACGCAACACTTGTTGTTGCCATTATCATGTCGAATTTGAGTTATATTATGACACATTCCTTGATTTCAGTAGAACATTATGGAAGAATTCACCTCCTCCTTCCACTATCCGTGATTTCATATCTCAAATTCTATGTGAAAGAGAAAGCGATGAACTATTTTACAAAAAGAAATGTGTTGGTGGTAAAAAATGCGATGATTGTGGAAATTTGACTAAATTTAAAAACAAATATCGTACTGATATAAATGATCAATCATTTTCCAACATGAAAGTGAAATGGAAGAGATATGAATATATCGATACATCAATTCAAGGTGCAAATAGTGTTAAAAGAATTGAATTACTAGAAGACGAAATTTTTGTGATAGACTTTTTGAGAAAGTTTGAGGCAAAAATTTACAAATACACCAAGCATTCCCATAGAGCTCGATGGCAAGACTTGCAATTAAAAAAATCTCGTGAATTTTTTCCACCAGGGACCATTTTGTCAGTGATTGATTTTGCAGAAAACTACACATTTGTTCCACAAAAAGAAATTCAGAGTGAATACTACCATTCTGACCAAGTCTCCATGCTCGTCCATATTCTATATAGACATGCTGAACAAAATGTCGATCATATAGAAAGCACGAGTGAAAATCGACATATCATTAAAGAATATCACTTTTATATTAGTGACGATCGTACACATGATACATGTTTTGTACAACATTGTTTTGGAAAAATTTATGATTCATTGAAAAATTGTGGAATAACATTCAATGAACATTGGATATGGTCAGATGGATGCGCAGGTCAATTCAAATCTACACGATCATTCTTTTGGTTGTGTTGTCTTCATAAGAAAACCTGCATTAAACATTGTTGGAATTTCTTTGAGACTGGCCATGGAAAAGGAGAACATGACGGTGCAAGAGCATGCATAAAACGAGCACTTCAAAGATATCAAATGAACCACTCTGCAAGCCGACTTGTGAATGCTAAAGAAGTTGTTCAATGGTGCATCGCTTCTCTAAGCCATGAGACTAACCCATCAATGGAAGTGCGAAGGTACATTCAATTTAATTTATATTGGAAATCTAATTTTAAACATTTTACATTTATCATGCAATGATTATCTTTGATTGTATTTTGATATCATATTTACAAATTCTTCTTCTAATTTTCCATATAAAGGTTTTTATAGCATATTGGAATCGAAGACGTAGATAGATCAATTAGAAATGACGTTGAAACAATAAAAGGGACTCGAAAATTGCATTCAATTCAAACAAAGTCGTCCAGAAATGTGTTTGCATTGGATAAAAGAAAATATTCTTGTTTTTGTGATGTTTGCATAGACAACATAAAATCCAATGACGTTTGTGAAAACAAAATGTATGTGAACGATTGGAAACATACAGAGCTAAATACAAAGGGAAAAATGTTTGTTGCAATGTTTGAAGAAATGCAATCAGAGGAAACTACAATATCATCCAATGGTGATCGAGTTTCTGATCTTGTTAGAGAAGGTAACATTTGAATTTCTTTCTAATGATTTAAAGATCTAGAAATAAATTTAAATATGTATAATTTTGTTAAGTTTGTTTTATTGTGCAGGAGATGTTTTTGCTGTAATTGCACCTATTGACAATGATGAAAATGTTAAGTATTATTTGATGCGTTGCACTGAATGAAAAATGAAATTATTAGAAAACTATAATGATCACGGATTTCAATATGACAGAGGATCTATTATACTGAAAGGTTATTTTTTCAGACAAACTAATCAAAGTGGGGACTTTGTTTACTTTGAAGACTATGAACTTGATTCCATAAGTTGTCAATATAGTCACTTGGTGTGTGCAGCACGCATAAAGTTGATAGAGGTTCAATCAAAGAAAAAAACGAAAATTAAGAAATGGAAAATGTCAAAATCTGATCATGAACGGATTATTGAAGATGGCATTCCATTGGATTTTTTTTGATTGAATTGCCCAATAGTTTATTCTCTTTGGATTAAATATGTTTTATAACTTCCAGTACTCAACTAAAAATTGAGCTGCTTATGTTATTTGTGCAAGTGTTTGCACATGTACAAATTGTTTTGGTACATGCACGTGCTCTAGTATCAACTGAAAGTAGCTTTTCTATACATGTGCATTGATGAAAAATGTTATATATATATATATATATATATATGTTCTAGAATGAAATTAATTTTTCAAGTAGTTTTACTATGTGCATTGATGAAAAATGATTCACGTACTCAATATATATGTTCTAGAATGTAATTAACTGGAACTAGTTTTTCTATGTGCATTGATGAAAAACTAGTTGGATTTTCTGGTAAAAAGTATCCACAATGTAAATGAATCATCTGCAACATAGTTTTGTATGGAGATTCCTTTCATACAAGAGACTCGGAGCACTTCCCCGACATTTATGTGGGATTTTACCCACATCTCTATTCCTGATTGAAAATCTAGTACAAAATTTGTTTGTCCAATGGTCGGATATGTTCAATGTGCATTGATGAAAAATGTTACTTACATATTGGATATATATGTTCTAGAATGAAATTAATTATTCAAGTAGTTTTACTATGTGCATTGATGAAAAATGATTTAAATGTACTCAATATATATGTTCTAGAATGCAATTTTAACTAAAAGTAGTTTTTCTATGTGCATTGATGAAAAATCGTATTGGATTTATACACGAACTTAATGTGCCCAATTTTTCTTGTGAGCTTTTCTGGTAAAAAGTATCCGTGCAATGTAAATAAATCATCCATAGTATAGTTTTGTATGAAGATTCCTTTCAGACAATAGACTCGGAGCACTTCTCCGACTTTTGGTGGGATTTGACCCACATCTCTATTCCTGATTGAAAATCTAGCACAAAATTTGTCTGTCCAATGGTCGGATATATGTTCTATGTTCTAGAATGCAATTAACTGAATGTCATCAATTTACCAAATTTTAAATAAAAAAGGCTACCTATTTGAGTGCATTAATGACATTGACCCAAATTCAACAAACATGTATGTACTAGACTTATATTTCCAATCAAAATGAAAGGGATAATTTGTACATATATCTACTTCTTTAAACTCTTTTTTCAATTAGAGCTCAATTGATACATGGTTAGTTGCATTGAAAAGCTATGTTCTTCCTATTGGAAATTTTTTCACTCAAACAAGACTATGTAGAGATCAAAAGCAATCTTAAGATTCCAAATGTACTTCAACCATCCAAAACTTGAGTTTTAAAAACTTTTTGATTAAATCAAAACAATACAAGTCACATAGGAGTCTTCTATCTAAGCCAAATGTAGATTGAAACCATCCAAAAATTAGATCAAAACATTTAACATTAGATCAAAACATTTAACATTTAACATTAAATCAAAATTAAAGGGATTTACATATAACTACTTCTTTACTCTTTTTTATTAAATCAAAACAATACTTCACATGGGAGTCTTCCATCTAGGCCAAATGTAGATTGAAACCATCAAAAACTTAAATCAAAACATTTAACATGTTATATCTTGAAACATTTAACATTTAACATTAAATCAAAATTAAAGGGATTTACATATAACTACTTTAATCTTTTTGAATATATCAAAACAATACTTCAAATAGGAGTATCTTCCATCTAGGCCAAATGTAGATTGAAACCATCCAAAAATTAGATCAAAACATTTAACATTTAACATTAAATCAAAATTAAAGGGATTTACATATACAACTACTTCTTTACTCTTTTTGATTCAATCAAAACAATACTTCACATGGGAGTCTTCCATCTAGGCCAAATGTGGATTGAAACCATCCAAAACTTAGATCAAAACATTTAACATTATATCAAAACATTTAACATTTAACATTAAATCAAAATTAAAGGATTTACATATATATAATTGTAATGAACATAATGTACATAGCGAGACCCGTCTCCTGGGTTGCCTAACTAGCCAACACCAGAGGGGGTCTGAATCAAAAAAACAGAAAAGGGGCTGCCCATAATAGGGAAAAAGCTAAAGAGGACCTGACATCAGGCTAGCTATCGATGTGTGTAGGAGTATTCTCCTCCACAATTGGACAACCGTAGTCCTCCGGATCATCATCTACTCCCTTGGAGTGCTGGGAGGAGTTTTCGCTGCTTGCACCATCGCTGTTGGAGTTCTTCGAGCCGGATTTGACTGGAAGAGCTGCTGACTTCCTGGTGTCCTGGGGCTGATGGGTTGGGATGGTGGACTTTCTCCACCGCTTCCTGGAACTAGAAGCACCTTCATCTTGCGCCTCCTCCTGAAAAGAGATGGAAATGGTTGTCGTAATTCGCGGTCTGACCATAGCGCTGGTGAAGTGAAATTGTGCTTCATTGCTTGCTGGAGGAGGGTGGCTACCTGTGTCATGGATGGAAAGAGGAGGGCGAGAGCCATCACTCCTACCTCCTCCATCCCTACCCCCACCTCCCCTTCTGCAATGCATCCGTTGTCTACACATGGGGTCTTCCATAGGCCAAATGTAGATTGAAACCATCAAAAACTTAGATAAACAAATTTAACATTATATCAAAACATTTAAAACATTTAACATTAAATCAAAATTAAAGGGATTTACATTTAAAACATTTAACATTAAATCAAAATTAAAGGGATTTACATTAAATGTAGATTAAAATGGTATCCAAAACTTAAGTTTTAAAAACTTTTTGATTATATATCGTGCAACATTACTTCACATGCCATGCCAATTATAGTTCAACTATCCAATAGAAACATTTAACATTATACCACATGTGCCAAATGTAGATTGAAACCATCCAAAACTTAAGTTTTAAAAACTATTTGATTATATATCGTGCAACATTAAACTTTTAAACATTTAAAACATTAAATATCACATAAAGTAATGTGTAGATTGAAACCATCCAAAACCTGCCTTAGCCATTATATATCGCGCAACATTACTTCACATGCCATGCCAATTATAGTTCAACTATCCAATAGAAACATTTAACATTATACCACATAGGCCAAATGTAGATTGAAACCATCCAAAACTTAAGTTTTAAATCCTTTTTTGATTATATATCATGCAACATTAAACATTTAAAACATTAAATATCACATGCAAAATGTAGATTAACCATCAAAACTCTGAGTTTTAAAAATCCTTTTGATGATATCATACATAACATTATCATGATGCCATGCCAATTATAATTCAACTAGATCCAATAGAAACATTTAACATTATACGACATGTGCCAAATGTAGATTGAAACCATCCAAAACTTAAATTTTAAAAACTTTTTGATTATATATCGTGCAACATTAAAACATTAAATATCACATGCGAAATGTAGATTGAAACCATCCAAAACTTGAGTTTTAAAAACTTTTTGATTATATCATACATAACATTACTTCACATTACTTCACATGCCATGCCAGTTATAGTTCAACTATTCAATAAAAACATTTAACATTATATCACATGCCAAATGTACTCCAAGCATCCAAAACTTAAATTTTAAAAACAAAAAAATTATAACACATCATTACATAACATGTCAAATGTAGTTCATATGACAACATTAATTTATAGATGACAACATTACTAGTAGTTCAATTATCCAAAAAAGTTTTAAAAACCAAACAAATTATATAACAACATTGCTTCACATTCACATGCCAAAAGTACTAAAACCATCCAAAAATTAACTTTTTGGAACAAAACAAATTATATTAACACTGTAATAAAATATGTCCAAAAATTGTAGATCTCACAAGTATCAAATTGTATCAAGTTATATATATATGACAGTGCATCTAGATAATATATAAAAAAGAAAATTTAAGACTATCTAAATCTTGAAATCAAATCTACAAATCATGTCCATCAAATAGAGATGGATCTAGCGTCTTTCCTATCAGGGTCTCAATCCGCGCACTATCATGTGAAGCATGGGAAACCTACATACACAATGCACATGTACTTGAACATTAAAATTTGATGTTTTAAAAATGAGTGAGAATATATATAGAACTTCATGTAAAAAACAAAATATAAAAAAAAAATCATGCAATACCTCATGAAGTTCCCTCTCCATTTGATAACCTGCAACAAGTTTCGCCCCCATGGGAACATCTGCAACGGTAAACTGTACAATATACATGTATATATATATATATATATATTAAAAAATTTCAAATGAAAATGCACGTGTACATATATAAACTTATTTTCAATAATATTAAAAAAAAAAATTAGACAACTTGTTCAAATGGTTGAAATGTTGTGGATGTTCCTATCTCTCTCGCTAGAGTCCGTGGATTAAAGAAATCTACTATAGGAACCTAAATTCAAAAAATTTAAAATAACTCAAGATATATATATATATATATCAATTTTTAATGGAACTTTTTGAGGTGTAATATATATATAAACATAAATTTTAAAAGTGAAAAATTGTCCATACTTGTGGCTCATCTCCTAAGGAAGTAGAAGGTACATCTCCCAAGGAATAAGAAGGTACCACCATCCCAAAAACATCGGACGGAATCGGAATCTGTTAAAACATTTTATCATTATATATACATACATGTACATGTGTGCACAATTATTTATTTTAAAATATCACTTAAAAAACACTAACATTTGCCAACATATCTTGATGGTGAGACCCATCTGCATTGTTTGAACCAGAGGTCCCGAACGTAATATTAACATTTTCATCATGCATCATGCGTGACAACTGCAAATGGTGTTTTAACATATAATGATACATTTTTGTTAGATTAATGTACATACAAATAAATGTATACATGTACATACACATGTATTTATTACAAATTGTACACATGTATATGTATGTTAAAATAATTTCAAACCCTAAGGTCATCCCGTGCCCTCTTCCTCATGAAGAATTAGGTCTTGAAAACCATTGCAACAATTTTTTGTATATATTCGGAGATCTTCAACATTCATGTTTTCAATCTCTTCATCTGTACAATACACAAAATTGGCACGTATATTTTCACGTGCTCTTTGTCGATTTAGACAAACATTGACTCCACCCAATTCGCTGTAAAAATTGTCGATCATGACATCCCTTGCTTCTCGACGTATTTGAGAAGTCGCTACTCATCTCTCGATCACAGTAGTTTCGACCCAAAAGGTCGAATCACCAATGGCGGCTCAAAAGCAGTAACCCAACATCGCGCTTAGTTCCTCATTTATCATACAATCGACCTTTTCCCTTGACCAAAAAATTGACTCGGTTGTCATTGTAGTTGGGTTTCATACCCAAAAAATCTGCGTAAAACAGTAAATAAACAAAAAGAACCTCGCTGCTCCATGGGAGCCTTCCATAAACCAAGGTGCCTATCAAAATTTATATCAAATATAAGCCAACTTATAGTGTATATATTTCATTATGTATGTGTGAGGATAAAGATATAAAATAATATATATCTGTGTGTGTGTGTGTGTGTGTGTGTGTGTGTGTGTGTGTGTATTACATATGTTATAAAAAATATGTGTGAGCATAAAGATGTTAACTTCTTAGTTAAAAATCAAAATTTTAAAGTTGAAATTACTAAAAAGTTTTCTTTGGATCACAAATCACTATACCATAAAAATGAGACAAAGAAAACCATAACCCACTTATAATAGAGGGATAAAGGGACTCGAGTCACCTACTCCAAACCTAAAGACATAATAATGAAAAAGAACATAAGGATGAAAAACAATGCACTTGTCATAATTGTCAAGCAAACCATAACCCACTTATAATAGAGGTATAAAGGGACTCGTGTCACCTACTCCAAACCTAAAGACATAACAATGAAAAAGAATATAAGGATCAAAAAACAATACACTTGTCATAATTGTCATAAACTTATATCTAGTTTAATATTTCTAGCTACATGGTACACAATAACACATGGTACAAAATAACACATTGATTAGTTCAGGTTATATTAAGGTATATCTATTACATATGTTATAAAAAATATGTGTGAGCATAAAGATGTTAACTTCTTAGTTAAAAATCAAAATTTTAAAGTTGAAATTACTAAAAAGTTTGCTCTGGATCCAAATCACTATACCATAACAATGAGACAAAGCAAACCATATCCCACTTATAATAGAGGGATAAAGGGACTGCAGAGCCACCTACTCCAAACCTAAATACATAATAATGAAAAAGAACATAAGGATGAAAAAACAATACACTTGTCATAATTGTCATAAACTTATATCTAGTTTAATATTTCTAGCTACATGGTACACAATAACACATGGTACAAAATAACACATTGATTATTTCAGGTTATATTAAGGTATATCAAAAAGTGCTAACTCAGCCAAGCAATTTTGTTTCAACATTGTAGCAATAGAATTCAATATTTTTTAACGATGTCAATATTCAATATGGAAATAATAATCATACAATTGAAAAGAGCTACTCAATCTGACCTGTTTCACTGTACATGAATAAAGATATATTCATATATTATTGTATGATGTATGTATTTCACAGAGAAATTTTGTAGATCAATATTTTCAATGAACTCTCCACCCATCAAAGGTTTTCTTTATTTCCCATCACTTCTTAATAGGACCAAATAATAATAGCAGGGTTCATATATGATTACCTAGCATGTCAAATTACCAAAATTGGGCTATGTTACATTGCAAGTAATTAACAACACAACTAGGAGCGGGGAAGAAAATGAAGCTAGTAATTATTGATTTTATTACAAGGTTGGCTAAGATCTAAAGATTGAAAGTACTTTTTAAATAATTTATATTTTAGAAGTTCTACAACAATTAGAAAAAAATCTCCAACAACGCTCCAATACCTAATAAATTAATCTAATTGTATAAAAATAGGTATAACTTTGCAATTTAAGTGGACTCTCTCACTCTGAAAGTAGGGATGAGTTTAATAAAAACATGGGCTACAAAATTCTTATACTGAAAAATAAAAATCAAATAAAACTCTTACATCCAAAATCAAAATTATTATAGAAACATTAGGGCACAAAGTTTTACTCCCTTTCTATATGGTTTTTGGCCCTTCCCTGGTTCGGTATGGTTCAGTCTCATCTATTAGTAGGTAAATCTCACATAGTTCATATCAGTATGAAAAGAATGGTGCCGGAAGATGGGTTACGGAGATCTAGGATATCTTCTTTTCATAAGTAGATTTACTACGGGTATGGAAGGAGGGCGCAGTTGTACCTCCATTCATAGATTGACCCGCCTAATAAGGAAGGCATTGAGTGACTCGCTCATCATGCGGTGGGGAAGGGAGTAGATATTCGTAATGCTGGGAGTTGTTAAATAGGTTCTGGGCCCTTCAAAACCGGTTTGGCCAACCAGGAGGCTGAAGGAAGTGATCCACCTATATTTTTCACTTTGACCAAAATTTCACCTGCCTAAGAAACATTGGGGCACAAAACTCTGCTACAAAAAATTCAGACAAAGAATATGTTGGGCTGTAAAAATCTGCATTCTGCTAATTTGATCTCATTCAAATTTGAATATTGAAAAATAATCATCTATATACTGATAATTTGGTGTTTATTCAAATTTCTATGTTACAAAAGAATCATATAATATAGAATATAGAAACCTGGTTGGATGATAATGGCTTACTTATAAAACCAGTCCAAAAAAAATCACATTAAAGGAAACTGTTGATGGTATCATATTCAAATAGACACACATCAAAAAGGAAAATTGAAGACTAAATGCGAAACCTATAATATGAAGTCCGACCAGATTGAATTACAGAACACATTGCATTACGAATTTTTCCCTTGTGAAAAATAGAGGAGGAGAAGGAAAAATACCTGGTAATTTGCTCGCTTGAAGTCACCGCAGACCAACAGCGCAGACGAAAGCATCCCCAGACTAGCAGTAGCACAGACAGAAAAACGCGCAAACAAATAGACATAGAAAAACACGGTAAACAAATAAACTTCATAGGCAATATATTTATAAGAACTAGTTCGGCCGAACTATTTTAAGAGTAAAAGTTTGGCCGAACTCAAAGTTCGGCCGAAATTTTGTTGTCAGTTTTCCCATCTCTGGAAAAAATTCTATTTTCCCATGTCGTCATTATGTTGTCAGTCTAAACGGAAGCACGATTTTGGTTGAACTTTCTTAGAAAATTCGGCCGAACTATCAAATAGTTTGGCCGAACTTTATAAAAGGTTCGGCTGAACTATTGCCGAAAAAAATGTTCCGCCCCCGATTCTCACAAAAGTGTAACCCATCTTCACATATCCGCCCATCTAATTCCAAGTCTAAGAAATAACTGGCAGGAAAGGAGGTTGTATAATTTATGTTATCGGATAGTGGAATGTTTGGAAAATATTTTATCATAATGATATTAGAAAATATTATGTTACTGTGTATATCCTGGAGTTGGCTAGAGAATTTATGAATTAGGGAACATGGCTGTATTAATTGGATACATCCAAGTGGGACATACATTAACTTACTCTGGAAAATATGAGTACAACTCATGATAATGCACCAAGTTTTCACTAAAATGAAAGGGACTCCTTTATGTGAGGAAGTGTGTTCTCTTTAATGCCACTATATATTCTTGACTTCCATTCTGCGAATTCAAAGTGAATTTTGATGGTGCATGACATGTTGGACATCAATGAGCCAATGTTTTAGTGTGTATCAGGGAATTACTTAGAAATAGCTATAATTGAGAATGTGAAGAGAACAAAAAAATGTTGTGCATAGACTGAGAGTTGGTCATAATACCGTGATATATACCACTATCAATATGTTGACATATATTATTCAATATAGTAGCTTATTATTGAGTGATGAAGTTTTAAACAATATCCTTGGACCTTAAAATTGTTTGTGAAATGCAAGGGATAAGTACACCAATGACAAAGAAAGAAATTATCATTGAAATTGGAGGGTCCGGTTAATTTCTAGCATTACAAATAACATTTGGATATTCAGTAATGGAAATAAGGATTCCACTCTGGCATTCGGTGAAAAAATGGAAACCAACAGAGAAAATTATATCACAAAGTTTAAAGCTCACTGGATGGAGAAAGTCATTCATACATTTTTTTAATGAGAAAAAGTATACTTGTATTATGCATCCTGCATAAAGAAATAAATTTAGTACATAGTCGTTATAAAAAGGAGATGAAAAAAATGAGCATGCCATCATAATCTTATTAACAATGAAAAAAAACCTACTATCCATGAGAACAAAAAAAATATATTAAGAACCAACAAAAGGAACTATTCACTTTATATTTAACTGAAGAATCATGTATCTAATATAGGATTCTTTCCATTCTCTTTATTTATTTTCCTTCCAATCCAACCTTTATATGTGAAACATCAAGTGGAATGGTCCTGATGAACCTGGTTTCCTTGCACAATTCAAATTTCCAAAAAGACTTGGTTTCCTTTCATTTTCCATATGATCCATCTATTCCCTATGTTGATTGTCTTGAGGAGGGATACCATTAGCGAAAACTAGAAAATCCTGCTTAATGGTACCAATTTTAGTTCTTCCTCTGTAAGGTTCCTCTTGCTAGGATTTTTTTTTTCTCTTTATGGTCGACATCCTTGGTGGATTTCACAACCTCCACTAGCTTTGTGATGTTTCTCAACACTGCGGCACCAAGCAGGCCTATGCTTTTTCTTCTTTCTTCTCTTTCATCCATGAGGTTTTGGTGATGCTTGAAATTATTTGACACAAATTTGGATATCCAGCCTTCAAGTAACCATAAGGAAAACGTGATCTTCATCTACAAGCAACCTATTTGTATCCTAATAATTACTTCCAAACCTCATGAAGCGTCAATCCACATTTCTTTAGGAAGACAGCTGCAAAACCTAATTCAATACAAAATGTACCATATGTTGTAATATGTATTTAGGAGTTTCATTGGAACAATAATGAAGCTTCCCTTAAGCATTTCAAAATGAAAACCAAAGGCTCAAGTTCCTAAAAATTCAAACTGGGGTTGGGAAGCTTAACCCACATCAAAGTTGATGCTAAAGTGTTTATCATGGGATTGGAAGCTAGTAACCAGGTTTTCATTCATAAATTAACACATCCCAAAAACATGTTATATTTTGTAGACCATGGTAAGCAGAGTCTACAATTAAGAATTCACAAAAAGCTAGATAGTTGAAAATTGAAATCAATTCACCCTTCAACTCTAATTATTCTATACTCTACAAATACATATTGTATAAATATGGAAAAACAACTCACTAAATGGATTGTCAAAACGTGTTATTTTTTTCTCATTAATCCTAAAATGAAATATACTAATACCAAAGCACTAACTACTTACTCTCTGTGAAACTGAATGAATAAGCCCCATACACCTCCCTTCTTTAGATTATAAAAACAGATGGAAATCCTAGTTCTTCTGCAGCCTCTTGTGATCTGTATCATATATTTTCATGATTGACAGGTTTTAATTAGTGTGCTCCAAGGAAGAGATAAAATCTCCATGAGTTCTATACCCTACCACTATACTACGTACACCCTTCTTAACTACACTTCATACTAGGTAAAAATTATCAAACTACTTAAATGAATTTAAAACTAACACGTGCAAAGTGCATCCACCCTCTTTTAATTGGAAACCACATGAAAATTGTTGAGAATACATTTTTAAGAGCAGAGAAACAATCCAATCTAGAATATTGATCACTCCCTCATAATTAAAATGCCATACTATTGAATTTGGAAAGAGGAAGTGTGCCCCTCACTATCCTATTGAAATTATGCAACTAAAGCACTCATATCTTATTCACACATTTGCCTAGGAGTGCCATTTGTGTAACCATATTGTATAATACTATCCATGGTACAATATTTTAATACTATCTCTAATTGAGTAAATTTTTCTCCACCCATCATAGTCTCCCCATGAATATATTGAAATTCCGTTGGCCAAGGGCTCAGTCAAGATATTTGCGACCTGTCTGAATATACTCTAGATCAACTTCTCCCTTCAAAAGCATGTTCGTAAAAAATGGTAGCTAATTTTAATGACCATGGAGAGATCATGAAATATTGGATTATCATAGAGCTCGACATAGTTTTAATTGTCACAAATGACCCAAGTGGGCTCCAACCTCTCACATGTTAGTGCTGCAATAAATTGTGAACCCATATATGGCTTTACAACTAGTAATGTTGATTACAATGTACTCTCTCTCTTCTAAACTCAATTGCACTCAACCCTTCTTCCTAGTCAACCATAAAATTGTTTCTAAACCCAAATAGAAGCAACACCCTAAAGTACTCTTCCTATCACTTGCATATCCTACCCAATAAAAATCAATGAATCCATGTTGCATCAACTCACCATATTTTGCTTATTTCAAAACATATTGTACTGTACCATTAAAATATCAAAGAACATGTTCTTCAACTACCCAAGGAATATGCCTTAGCTAAACTATGAACTAGATCAAGGTGTTCACTATGAAACATACATCATATTTTATGTTACATCAAATATCTAATCAATTTTCTATACATCAAAGGATCTGTTGTCCCTGTTTCCCGTAGGTAGTCCTTCGCTGCAAAAAATACGTGAGGAAACCAACTCAACCAACCTTTAGGTTCAAGCTAGCCCTTGCACCAGAGGGGGCTCCCTGAGTTGCTATGAGGCCTTGTTTAACAATTTTCACATGTCACCAAACAAGAGCCTTTGAAGCACAATGGCCAGATTTGTGGTTTTAAATGGGGGTGGTTAGCAATCAATGAAAATCCCTAATCATGATTAAAGACTTCCATTTCAGAGTCCTTTCTTAAAGTGTCAGTTTCCAACATGATAGAAGAACTTATCCTTTTAAAGAATTTGAAAGAAGAATGTAAGGAGGTTCCTGATAATTAAGGAGTCAAACATAATACTTAATAAATCGCGCAAAATTGGACTCATGTAGAAAGGTTTTCCAACCAAACAAAGCACATTCATGAAAAGATAAAAGTAGCTAATAATAACCAGTTTAATGAGGAGCTAACTCAAACAAAAATTCTGATATACTAATATATTTAAAAAATTATAAATTTCCAGGGGATTTCAGAGAGATTAAAACTCAATATATTCATATCCATATCTTCTATGAAACTCTGAAAATGTGCAAAAATAGAGTATGAAAATACTGGAAAAACATACAAGAAACACAAATTATGTCAAAACCAGAGCTTGAAATACTTCAATTACGCTTTTTGGAGAAATTTTTTACAAAACTAAAAGGTCTTGGCATCAAAAGCCCACCCTTTATTATTACAATTCATCAAATATATAAAAATACAAACAACTAAAATGTTACAAGCTTTGATAATTAAAATCCTGAATAGTATAGTAAAAATAAAACAATCTCCTAATAGTTTGCAAGAAATTTGGAACTGTTTACAAATTCTTTGCCTTAGAATCTAGAAATTTGTTGCAAGCTGTCTCAAGTTGTAGGTATTTCTGGAGTGTCTAAAATCATCTTCAAAATCTATGGCTTCCAAGTGTTCATTAGACTTCCAACTATGGTCCTTTGGATGCCAATAAAATATCTCCCACTAAACGTTGTGCTGATTTTGAGCATAGATAATCTCAACCTCTGCCTCTTTATTTGGTCATTGTTTGACTAAAAAATTAGTTACTCGATGAAGACCCTAATATCCCTAAAATATTTGAATATTTCCTATGTATTCATATTTCAAAATCATCTGCAATATTACTTTGAAGAGTAGTCTATTCAAAATATATTGCATTGTGTCTAGTTTCTGCATAACTGGGACAATAGAAAAAAAATTTAACAACTTAAAACTGAGAAGAACCATCATCAAATTGAGACTACAACATTAGGCTTTGAAATAGTTCCTAAATTCTCAAATCTTCATGCTAGGTGAACTTCATCAAAACTGTAGGATTTGTTCCAAATAAGATTGTATGGAAAATCATTCCTGGTTCTATCATATTCAGTCTATTTACAAAATCTAGCGGATAGCCTACAATTGTGTCTAGATGTAAATCTCGCCATGGTTGGTTTTATATCAGGACTGGAAAACCACATGATGTGATTTGTTCTTAGAATGATCGAAGTAAAAAACATGACCATATGTAGTTATGTCACCTGTAGAGGATGCCTTAATTTATTTTTGCTGTAAATCCTCATGGAAATAGCATCACTTTCATTACGATGTTGTGACCTACAAAGGTAATTACAGAGATCAAACTATTTTTGATCTCATGAAAATTGGACAGTACTTATATTCCCATGAACCGTATTATATAAACAAGAATGATTGATGGGTTGTTGAAAACTACAAAATTTTTCCATTCCTCCAATGGCCTTTCTCTAGAACACATTGCCATAAAATACAAAACATTTACAACCATACATATAAAGCCCCTGTTTCATTTCTGCTAGGTCTAAAATTTCCTCCAATTTAAACTTTTGTATATTATTGCCAGAAAATTTTGCAATGTTGCTGCAAATCCACTTGTGAAAACATTCATGCCATATACATGGTAAGGATCTAACTATTTTATATTGGTATCATCCAAACGCAAGGCTTGATTATTCTCAAAGAGGTTACAATATTCTTTTCCTAATTATGATCCCATTTGTTTTATTTTAATTTTCAACCTATCAAGCTTATGAGTACTCGTTTATTCTTACTTCTCTTTATAGACGTGAGAAAGGCTTATGAATTGGCGTTGCATGATTCATCATATAATATAATATCCTTTCCACCATGTGAAACAAGTTCAAAAGTACCCACTTCTCTTCGTGCAGGTTATTGATTGTTGCTTGGACCATTGTTACTATAAGAATTAAGATTTCTTTGTGTCCAGACACAATAAAGAATTTATCTCTTGTGACTTTCTTCATGCAGGTGAAAAAATATTGTAAAGACCATATTAGAGAGTCAATAATAATTCCTCTTATTGTTAAGTCCAAGAAGTTGGCATATCTCTGTAAAAAAAAATTGTTCCTAGGTGTTCTGCGAGAAATGGAACTAAGCATATGCCTTATAGGAAACTAGTAAAATATCTCTATTGGCTCACAATTTTCGCAAAACATTTCGCACCAAAATAAAATAGAGCCATCCTACAAAAAACCCAGGTCTCGAAATTGAGAAATACATCTTCATTTTCCCACAAAATGAGCCCAAAAATCACCTACTGAAAATGTTGCATTTTTTTTTCCAGTAAAATCTGGCTAAGTATCTGGTTATTCCTCACATGAACATAGAGATACAACAGAATTGATGAAACAAGTTAAAAAAAATATTGAACCCCGGGAGAAAATATTAAAACAATCTCCGACATAGTCGATATTTGCGTCTATAGAGATCAAAATATAAGCTGAAAAC
Organism: Pinus albicaulis; assembly: GCA_034641835.2. Classification (NCBI taxonomy): domain Eukaryota; kingdom Viridiplantae; phylum Streptophyta; class Pinopsida; order Pinales; family Pinaceae; genus Pinus; species Pinus albicaulis. The sequence continues at coordinate 294,423,451 of CM076572.1, forward strand.
TAAAATGTATACACAAGTTCCAAGAAAGTTGTGGCACCCTAGAATTTTACAAGAAAATCCTCAGTTACTAATTTAAACCATGATGGCCCATCCTATACAATGCCCTCGTAACCTCCAAATTTCATGATTTAGCCAACATTTGGAAACATATTTATAGAATATGCGTGAGGTATTATCACCTACACCGACAGTGACAGCCATAGACAAACCCAACATTGAAACTATCGGCAAATTTCAGAGGGGGTCCATAATGATAAGCAATTTTGTAGTTTGGCGGTGAAAACTACTCCAATTTCTACCACGTGCTCAATTTTTTTTTTGAAAAACAACTAATTTCTGACCCCCCTCCTCCATTAAATTTCGAAAAGCTTGAGGTGGTCTGAAATTTGATATGTGTCTTTGATTTTTTTTTGACAATCTTGGTCGTTCATAACTGCCTGAACATTATCCCATGCACTAACTTTGATTTTCCCAAGATATTCTAATTTTGATATGCTAATTTGACTCTGAGATTTTGGATTCTTATGAATTTTTGCTTTTACTTAGGCTCAAACTTAAATTTTTTATAATATTATTTTAATTTCAAATTCATATTTCCATAAAAAATATATAATTATATTTTTATAAAAATAATATATTTTAAATTAAATTATTACATATAAAAAGAATAAACCATTCAAAAGCATAATAAATATATCTCTCAGCATTTAGATTAGTGATAAATTGACAATTTCTCACTGAAAATTAACAATTTTTGGTGTGCCAAAATATGTTACAAGATCAGCTCTAATGGGGATTGCTTCCCCCTGTGGGATGTAGAGAACTAGTAGACCTGTTTCCTTTAGTGTTGGGCATGGAGCCATACCATTAAACCATAAACCAATGATCTTCCATCTTATGTAGAAATATAACCAATCCCCACGGATCAACTCTGTCATTTGAATAGCCTACAACTGCACACTAAAACCTCCAACTATGAAATGCAACCATATGCCTGCACTATTTCAGATACACTTTCATACTGAAATCTGTAAACTTAAAAATTATAGACTAAAAATATAAGCCGATCTATCACACCATTCATAAAAAATGAACACTTTCATCTACTACATACTGAAACTATGAATATCTATTCAATCCCCACATTTCTATCTAACTGAAATGGAAAAAATTTCACTGTTAGGTGTAATCTGTTTTCCAATGTAACCAAGTGTGGAGTGGATTTATTGACAAACCACGTTGGCAGTAGCTGAAAATATGAGGAATATATATAATATGAACATGAAATCCCATGGAAATCTTATACTCATAGGTGTACTTTAAAAGTAGCTTCCTTTGCTGACATTTTAGATTTCTGACCATGGCTAAGAGGGGGATACATATACTGCCGAATACAAGTATCAATGAACCTTGCATAGAAGTAAAGATGGTTTAAATATTGAAATAATGGGATCGATAATCCAGTGGAATCGCCATTTTACAAAGTGGAGTCGCTAGGTGAAAATAGTGAAACCAATACAAATGCCTACTCCTTTTTCACCACCAAGGAATAGATATAATCTTTATCATTCTCTAGAGAAAGATATTTTTGTTACTTCACTCCCTGGAAATGGTTCCAAATGATGTCCCTGTTCCCAGTAGGCATTCCTTGGCTACAAGAACTATGCCACGAAACCAACTCAACCAGCGTTTAGGTTCAAGTTTGCCCTTGAACCAGAGGTTGATCCCTCAGTCGTTATGAGGCTTTGTTTAATGTTGTTCACCTGTCACTGAACAATACCATTAGGAGCACAATGGCCAGATTTAAGGTTTTAATTTTTGGTGGTTGGAAATCAATGACAATCCCTAATCATGATTAAAGCCTTCCCTTGCAGAGTCCTTTCTTAAAGTGTCAGCTTCCAGCCTGACATAAGAACATAGATTTTCAAATAATTTAAAGGAAGAACGTAAGTAGGTTCCTCATAATTAAGGATTCAAATAGAATACTTAATAAATCATGCAGAATTTGATGCATGTAGAACGGTTCTACATACAAAAAAATAAAATTTAGGAGAAGATAGAAGTGGATAACAATAACCAGTTCAAAGAGGAGATAACTCAAACAAAAATTCTGATATACTAATCTCTTTAAAAAATTATAAATTTGCAGGGGATTTCAGAGAGATTGAAACTCAATCTATTCCTACCTAGCTCTTCTATGCAGCTTTGAAGATGTGCAGTAATAGAATATGAAAATACTGGAAAAATATAGAAGAAACACAAACTATTTCAAAACCAGCTTGAAATACTTCAATTAGGATTTCTGGAGAAGATTTTTACAAAACTAAAATGTCTTCACATAAAAATCCCACCCTTTATTATTAGAATTCATTAAATATATATAAATACAAACAACTAAATTGTTACAAACTTTTAGGATTAAAATCTTGAATAGTATACTAAAAATAAAACAATCTCCTAATAGTCTGCAAGAAATTTGGAACTGTTTACAAATTCTCTGCCTTAGAATCTGGAAAGTTTTTGCAATGTGTGTCAAGTTGTAGGTATTGATGGAGTGTTTAGAATCATCTTTAGAATATGAGTCTGCCAAGTGTTCATTGGACTGTGAGCTATGGTCCTTTGGATGCCAATAAAATATCTCCCACTGAATGTTGTTGTTCATTTTGAGCACTAAAATCTCAACCTCTACCCCTTTATTTCGTCACTGTTTGTCCTGCTCAAAAATTAGTTACCCAGTGAAGTCCCTAAGCTCCCTAAAATATTTGTATATTTCTTGTGTATCCATATTTCAAAACCATAAGAAATAATACTTTTAAGAGTAGTATAATCAAAATATATTCCATCATGTCTAGTTTCCGCATAATTGGGGCAACAAACAAAATTTTGACAACTTAAAACTAAGAAGAACCATCATCAGATTAAAATTGCAACATTAGGCTTCAAACTAGTTGCTAAATTCTCAAAGCTTCGTGCTAGGTGCACTTCATCAAAATTGTAGGATTTTTTCCAAATATGATTGTATGGAAAATCATCCTTGGTTCTATCATATACAGTCTATTTACCAAATCCACGGGATAGCCCACAATTGTGTATAGATATAAGTCTCACCATGGTTGGTTTTATATTAGGACTGGAAAACCACATGATGTGATTTGTTCTTGGAATGATCAAAGTAAAAAACATGACCATCTACAGTTATGTGACCTATAGATGATGCCTTAATTTATTTCTACAGTAAAACCTCATGGAATTAGGATCAGTTTCATTATTCTCTTCTGACCTACAAAGGTAATTACAGAGATCAAACTATTTTTGATATGATGCAAATTGGACACTACTTATATTCCCATGAGCCATATTATATAAACCAAAATGATTGATGGGTTGGTTAAAACTACAAAATTTTGACATTCCTCCAATGGCCTTTCTCTAGAAAAAATTTCGAAAAAATGAAAAACATTTACAACAATACACATAAAGCCCCTATTTGATTTCTGCTAGGTCTAAAATTGCCTCCAATTACAACTTTTGTATATTATTGCTAGAAAATTCTGCAATGTTGCTGCAAAGCCACTTATGAACACGATCATGTCGTCTACATGGTAATAAGGATCTAAATATTTTATAGTGGTATCAACCTAGACCTAGGCTTCATTTTTCTCAGCAAGATTACCATCTTCTTTGCCTAATTCTGATCTCATTTATTTTATTTTAATTTTCAACCTGTCAAGCGTAGGATCTACTTGTTTATTCTTACTTATCTTTATAGAGGTGATACAGTCTTCTGAATTGGCATTGCATGAATCACCCTCTAATATAATCACCTACTTAAAATTTTGAACCCTAGAAGCAGCTACTAAACAATACTCCCACATAATCGATCTCAACTTATACAGAGATCAAAATATAATATAATCACCCACTTAAGAATCACAAATGAGCCCGAAAATCACCTACTTAAAATGCTACGTTTTTAGTTTTCTGGTGAAATTTAGCATTCATGCGTATCTGGTTATTCCTCACTCTAAAAGAGAGATATAACCGAATTGGTGAAACAAGTTAAAAAAAAAATTGAACCCTAGAAGCGACTACTAAACAATACTCCCACATAATCGATCTCAACTTATACAGAGATCAAAATATCAGCCGAAAACAAAAATGTATACACAAGTTCCAAGTAAGTCATGGTACCCTGGCATTTTACAAGAAAATCCTCAGATACTGATTTAAAGAATGATGACCCATCTGAGGAAATGATTTCACCATGCACCCAATGGTTCTCTCCTATAGAATTCCCTCATACCCTCCAAATTTGATGATTCAGCCAGCATTTGGAAAAATATTTACCGAGTATGCATAAGGTATTATCACCTAGACCGACGCTGAAAACCACGGATAAACTCAACCTTGAAACCACCTGTGGATTTCATAGGGGGTCCATAATGGTAAGTAGTTTCTTAGATTGGGGGTGCGAACTGCTCCAATTTCTACCACGTGTTCAAAATTTGTTTTGAAAAACAACTAATTTCGGACCCCCTCCTCCATTAAATGTCAAAAAGCTTCAGGGGTTCCGAAATTTGATATGTGTCGTTGATTTTCTTTTTACAATCTCAGCCATTCAAAACTTCCCAAACATTATCCTATTCACTAACTTTTATTTTCAAAAGATATTTTAACTTTGATATGCTAATTTGACTCTGATATTTGGGCTTGCTATGAATTTTTTCTTTTAATTAGGCTCAAATTTAAATTTTCTATAACATAGTTTTAATTTAAAATAAATATTTCCATAAAAATATATAATTATATTTTTATAAAAATAATATATTTTAAATTAAAATTGTTATATATAAAATTAATTAACCATTCAAAAGCATATAAATATATCTCTTAGCATTTATCTTATTGAGAAATGGACAATTTGTCACTGAAAATAACAATTTTCGGTGTACACAAATATTTTACAATAGGATCTACCATGTCTAAGTGCAAGTCAACATGAACATTTGAATTTTCATCATTGGGGTGACCCTAGATTTAAAAACAATAATTTGGAATATTCCGAAGGTGTGAAATATGTACTTTCCATGGCAAACGAAAACCTCACTTATACTTGGCCACACCTCTGGACCCAAGAAACAATACATCAAACCAATGACATTCATATTTAAATACACATTCCTACTAGGTATGTGTTATATTCAGACACTGGAAGCTTTATGAAATGAACCAAACCGATATTTCAAGCTTCCTCTACTCTTTCAATTATTTATTTTTCTTGCCTTCATAAAAAAATTCAAAATTAGAAAATTTATTATGAAAAATTGTAAGGAAAACAAACCTGAGTATTTCGCAAAGGAAGCAGTAATATTTTATGATTTAGCGTCACCGTTTACCAAGGACAATGAAACAATGTTTTTTCCAAAATCAAGTGAAATTTTTTATAATGTTATCCACCATTTTATTTTAGCCATAGATCCCCTTGTTGAAAGTTGAAACACCAAACCATCCATATTTGTTGTTTAAGGCTTTTCATGTGTAGCTATATTTCCCTTTTGAATGGCAGGGCATCGCAAAAGAATATTTTCCCTAGTATTATCTTGAGTATATATAAGACCTTCTCCAAAGATAAAAGATAATAGACATATAATAGTTTCCCTGAGTTTTAAATATACGCCTTGCATAACATTTATTCATGTCACCCAGTTCTTTTCAAGATGTCACATAAGAGTAACGACATGCTCTTTTTCCTGTAATGCAATAAGAGAGGTCTAGGGCCTTTTATGTTATGTTACTTTCCCACCAATTGCATCGATAGGAAGGTCAGGGGAATACAACTGACACAAGATATAATCCTTTTAAGGTTTAAAAAATTGTCATTGGATTGCCTAGAATTGAAATACCATCAATGTTTTCCACAATATAATTCACCTTCATTGTTACAACTGTTAGCCCTAAACCCCAAAACCCATCACATTGTCTATCTTTATGCCACATAGAGAATGGACCCTCTATATCTCTAAAGCCTTATGAGATTTCATCTCGTAGGACGTGACTAAATGTTGACAAGATTGAAAAAATCTTACGAGACTGCAACATATCATCACCTCCTCTAACACATGCTAAAGATAAACATAAATTCAGGATTAAAAGAGCTAAATCTCTCCAACTATCATATAGAAGCTGACTAATTACACATTGTGTGGGAAAATGCTTTTCAAAAATAGGAATCCATGTATTATATGCCAGGAAAACTTTTAAGATCATATCAATTACAACTAAATATAGGTTTGCAACATTATTTTTCAACACAACTGCAAAGAACAGGAAAGAATCCCAAACTCATAAGAGAAATATCATAAATGACATCTCCCACATTCTTCCTATCTTTGATTCTCCATTTTCCTAGTACTTTTTATTTTGATAATGAATAATCTCTAATTATGTGACAAGCACTTCCACAAGTCATCTAAGCATTGTTTCAAATACATATGGAATATATGGCTCGATATACGTCAATGGTATTATGCTTTTGATCACTATTTTGATCTCATTTGCATAAAGTGTCCAAGTTTTAATATTACTTGTTATTGATACTATACAGATGGACATCCATCTCACAAAAAATAGCAAAATTTCGGCCTATTTTAAGAGAAAATCTAGCATGTATTTAGTTGGATCACCAAGAGGTCCTAACAGTTGTATTGATAATAGATAATTTAAAATATCTTCAACACAAAACCTTGTTGATTCTTCTGACAAGTTTTCATTTAGGTTTATTGATCCAAACTCCATCCCCTATCCAAGAAAACCAAATATGAGGTGTTATAAACAAAAGGATAAGCACCAAAACAAACTAAACCAAAAATGTTATACCATAAACAAGGAATGTAGGTCGAGTCTAGATACATAACAGACACATAATTTTTTTTGGATAAGCTAGATAGTTATCAAGCATGAATTAAATTACAATTTTTTTTTCTAATATTGAAAATGTTAACACATTAATCCATGATTTTAATGCATTCAACTAAAAATATGCAAGACAAGAGGCCTTGTTTACACAAATAAAGATTTCTAGTGTCTTTTTTTATGCAACTATGAATCCTTTGTCTTCAGAGTGAGACCACCACTCTATAATCAATCATATTTCAAGGCATTTTTTATCATTAATATACTTATCTTCATACAATGGATGAATATCATGTTATCTGGAGTCTTGATCACAACTTATTGATCTTTTTTTATTACATTCATAGCGGTGTCGAAGGTTGTTGAACTTAATTATTTTTTTTCTCTTTGCAATTCGAGCTACAGGAGCACGTCTACCAATTTTGTGGTGTATTAAATCATAATAATTTGCTCTAAGCTATTGAATACTATAATATAATGCTATTAAAGAGCTCTGTGTGCCTCTATAACCTATTAAAGTTGTTATTGTGTGAAGGTAGTTGTTCTTTCCTCATAGGCGACTTATACAGTTTGACTGTGGTAAATTGTAGAAGTTAGTGATTTTACTCAGATAGTTAATAAATTTAGATTAGTAGGGAATAAATAATTGGCGTTCACTCAGATGATGAAAAAAATTAGAAATACCTTTCTTTGGATTAGTTGAAGGTAATTCTGTACCACCTTGAGATGAGTTGAATTATCGTACAAGCCTAGATAGATCTATTTAGATGATGAATTTGATGCCATTATGATAGCCCTCTTTCCATATCATTAATGCCATAAATATCATCCAATATTATCATGAATATGCTAGGTATGGTGCTGAATTGGAAGATCCCTTCAATTATTTTCTGACATCATAAATGTTTGAGGAGTCTCGCTAAGAGTCTATCCATAAATTCTGATGAACAGTGTAGGAAAACAATTGTTTGCATTATGGTGACAGGTCCTTTGCACTCTATAGAAGATAATTTAATCACCCTAAATTTCCATTTGTGAAATAAAGATATAACATTTTCCATTGACAGGCCTTTCAAGAGCAATTTAGCATCATCGTAGAAATTCCTCAAAAATATTTCAAGGTTGTCCTAGTTATCTTAGAAATGGAAAGAAGTCATTAAGATTAAAAGAGTTTTCTTTTATTTTTCTTTATTGGTGCTTTGATCATGCCATCGGTAGGTTTGTTGATATGACAACCTATAGGAAATGAATTTAAATTATTCTGAACATATTTATTTTATTGGTCCACAATGAAGTTTACTAGCATGAAGTCCTTAATGAAACAATCCAATTAGCTAGAAAAACAAGATAAGCAACCAGAAATCATAAATCAGATCCCTGATGCATCAATTAGTATGTATCATAGCCATTTCGGGTTCATAATTCTCCATGATATATATTTTTTGGATCACTTGTAATCATTTTGAACCATCTCTTGCCAAGTATGGAAGTAGAACTAATAGAAAAATGCTTAGATGGATCAGTGTAGCTTGCTAAATATAGTCTTCACACCTAGAAGTCAATTCATTAAATCAGGTATACATATAAGGGGGAATTCATAAAGGAGGATGGTCTTTATTTCTCACACTAGTACCACCACTACCTCTTATTTCATTCACTAGAAATATTCGAGCTTAGGATATCTGCACATCATGATCTCAAAATGGTATCCTTATATCTGCAACTTATAAATGTTGGCATTATGATGTAATATGTTGTCCTTGATGGCAACCTACTTGATGAAGTTCTCCTTGATGGAAAACTATTTGATGAAGGCAACCAGAGTGGGCCTGCAGGTTTGATGAAAGCAACCCATGTATACATCTAGAATTACTATATACATAGTTTTGATAAATATAGGTCATGTATATACAAGGGTATGAAGAATCCAAGTCACGTATGTACTTACGCACTCACTTTATAATATCAACGGTCCTTACCATGGTATGACCTCACAATATTGAGTGTTGTGTCATCTAGTTGATTCCCTCCAAGAATACCATCAGCACTTGTGTGGTTTTGACTCATGGTATTAGGAAATGATAAAACTATGTAAGGATAAGAAGATCATAGTACAAAAAGTGTGCATATGAATGGGTGTTGAATGAATAATTCACTCTAAACTATATCTGCAATGAATGGGTTACAGTTTGTTGATAGATCTAAAATAATGATGCACCTATGGATACAATGATGGATGAGGATCTCTAGACGTGAAATGACTATGTAATTGTGTGATCTATTTATAAAATGTTGAGATCTGTGATCTGGTGAATGTTTGCTGAAGTGAAGGGTAATATCTAAGCTGATTATTTGATCTAAAGAGTTACACAGTCCCAAATTTTTTGTAGATATATACGTAAGCCCTTCTCTTTATAAGCACGTATATACGAAGGTTCGATTCAACAAAAGCGCGTATAAAATCTAGGTTTGTGCAGAAGTATGTGGAAGGAAATTTCCGATCAGTTTTTTTGTATTACTATTGTCTGTCAAGGATGTCTCCATACAGATCTGAGTTGTCTAAATACTGCTTATGTTGCTCGTTGATTATAATTGAAGATGAGTCGTTGGTTCTTTGATTGATGATTAAGTGATGTATTTGATACTGTTATGAGTTTCATTTAATGTATGTTCTTTGAGCTTACATGTATGGAGTGGGTCAAGTCTAGAAATATGATGAAAAGGGGTTTGCAAATAGTGTTGTGTTGAAGATGTTGGATCCAGTGTGAAAATTTATGAAACATGGTCTGCGGTGGTGCTGAGGGTCAAAGCCTTCAATAAGGGGGTCCTAGCTCCCTTATAGTGGTTGCTGGTAAACAAGATCAAGGAGTACTAGCTCCCTTCCAGAAGTGGATGGTAAATGAGAAGTAGGGGTTCATAACTCACTTCCAATGGTAGCTGGTAAACGAGATCAAGGGTTGCAACTCCCTTCCAGTAAAAGCCGGATAACGAGAGAAGGTTGTATCCTTCTGCTAGTGGGTGCCTACGTGCTAGTATGAGTGTGCACCAGTACAATATTGTAAGATTTTTTCTTTATAATAAATATCGAAGACAGATATGATAGCAGTGGCGGTTTTCTCCCGACTTGGGTTTCCACCGTAAATCTTGGTGTTCATGTGTTTTTGTTATGTGCGATTATTAATTCTGTTATTACTGCACATTCTTCTTACTTACTAAAGATCCGATGAATGAATGATGCGGTGATCTAAGTAAAGATTTATCTTATTAGTAAGATCTTTGGACATACATAGGTATAATTAAAGATATCCACATGGATAGGCTATTTTGGTTCATTAAAGTTGTGTATAGAAATCAATAAGGAATAGTAAACGTTTTATAGTAAGTTATAAATACCTCTTTGTCCCCCCTCTCAGTATTTTTCCCAAAATTTTGGATAAGAGTAGGTCCTTTGGAAGAAGCTCAATCACTTGAAGGAGATTTGTTGCAATGGGAAGTCATGAAGGAGTATTTTCTATCAAGGCACCAGTGTTCAATGGAAGTAATCTATTATTTTATAAGATACAAACAAGAGCTTATTTGCAAAGTCTTGGAGCAGATGTATGGGGAATCATGGAAGGAGGTTACTAATATCTATCAAGTGTTCCTACAGATGCATTATAATGGAAGAGATATGAAACCAATGAAAAATTGTTAAATTATTTATTATGGAGTCTGTCAGAAATAGAATTTTTCAAACTTATGCAGCTAAATTCAACAAAGGAAATATGGGACAAGATCATTCAAAGTTGTGAAGGTGATGAAAAGGTGAAAAGTGCCAAACTTCAAACTCTTAGAATGCAATATGAAAATTTTAGAATGCATGATGACGAAAGTATTGTAAATGTATTCTTAAGATTAGATGAGATTGAGAATTCTATGAGGAATATGGGTCAAGATATAAAAGACTCAACTTTATTAGAAAATATATTGAGATCTCTAAGTCTAAATTTCGAGTCAAAAGTGTTAGCTATTGAATAAAAGTAGGATCTGCAAACTCTTATTATTATTCAACTGAATGGTATCCTGACTGCTTTTGAAATGATAAGAGGAGGTCCCTCACAAGTGAGAGAAGCTTCTTTCAAGGCCTTTGCAAAAGGAAAAGAAAAGGAAGTTCTCAAGGAATAAAGCTACATATAAAAAGAAGAGGAATAAAACTTTGTGAGAAGACTTCAACCATGTACTTGAATATTCAGAGGTAATATTCCCTTCAAGTGTTTTTCTTGTGGTAGAGTTGGCCATTATGTTGATAAATGTCCTGATAAAGAAAATCATGATAAAGGGAAACAATTTGAAAAAGGAAGGAGTTATTATGCAAATGAATATAATGATGGATTATCAAATGAAGAATAATATTTTCATCAAGATCTGCAAGTGCTCATGGCATGTACCATGGATGATGATAATTACCTAAAATAAAGGGATCCGGTTATTGAAGAATTGCATAGATCAAGAAAGAAATGATTATGTCATAGTTTTTGTTTCTATTATAACTCATTTGGGCATAAGGCCACTGATTGCAGGTTAAGTATGATGAACATATCTGATAAACTGGAGAATTTCCAACACAAAATAAGAAATTTCAAGAAAAGCTCGGAAAATAAGATGCATCAGTCAAAAAAGAATGAATATTGACCCTATTGTATTCATCTGTTTCTAAAGTTTGCTTCTCATAATGACTTCAGGAGTGATGTGAGATACATTATAGGAATCAGTAATGTATCATCACAAGGGGAGAAATATATGGCGATTCTCGTAGTTGGTTTGGTAATTTTGGTTGTATTTATTACTAACAATGTATCTGATGTGACAAAAAAAGACAAGTACAAAATGTATAACTCCAGGGGGAGATGGAGATGTGAAATCTCCATTATTTCACTTTCTGTCACGTATACACGCGAGTTCCGTTGGAGATAGCTGCTTATTTTTTTATTTCATAAGAAAAATAGTGAGATAGACTCAAGAACAATTTCTGATTGTTGAATATGATTTTATGAATAGGTTTTTGTAATGATCAAGAGCATAGTTTTAGGGGGAGCATTAGCCTTGCTAAAAGTAATGCATTATTAGCATTATGTTTTTTTCTGAATTATGATCTCTCTCTTGAGATCTTTTGGTCTTGGTTATACCAAATCATATCTATTATTTGATGAAAAGGTCATATTGAGACCTATGATGTAAAATTTTTATATTCACTCATGTAAGGACTTGTTCAAAATTGTAAACCCACTTGGTTGGGTAGTTGATTCAAATATGTAATTTGACTTGGTTGGATCATTGATGTAAGTATGAGTTCTTGGTGATAGGAATGGTCATACTTGGTTGAGTTATAGAGTCATGTAATTCATTGAAAAATCTGTCTGAAGATTCAAAACGAACTCAGGGGGAGCATTCTCAATACATTCCACATCAAATCTGCAGAGCTCTTCTTTCTACAAGGAAAGAGAAACCGTGTTTCGATATTATCCACCATTTTCCCATGATGTCAAAGGGGGAGATATCTTGGTGTTTGAATAATGTTTATGATCTGTTGTAGTGAAAAAACACCAACATGGTTGCCATCAAGTCCAAAGGGGGATATTATTGGCATTATAATGTATTATGTTGTCCTTGATGGCAACTTACTTGATGAATTTTTCGTTGGTGGAAACCTATTTGATGAAGGAAACATGAGTGTGCCCACATGTTTGTTGAAGGAAACCCATGTATACATCTGGAATTAGTATATACACAATTTTGATGAAGAGAAGTCGCGTATACACATTGGTACGAAGAAGCCAAGTCGCGTATGTACTTAGACACTCAATTTATAATACCCACGATCCTTAACATGGTATTAGCCCACACTATTGAGCGATGTGTCATCTAGTTGATTCCGTCTAAGAATACCATCGGCAATCGTGTAGTTTTGGCTCATGGTATTAGGAAAGGTTCAACAATAGAAGGAGAAGAAGATCATAGTTCCAAATGTGTGCATATGAGTGGGTATTGAATGAATACTTCACTCTGAGGTATATTTTCATTGAATGGGTTACAATTTATTGATAGATCTGAAATAATGATGCACCTAGGATACAATGATGGATCAAGACCTCTAGACCTGAAATGACTATGTATTTTCTTGATCTTTTTATGAAATGTTTAGATCTGTGATCCGGAGAATGTTTTTTGAAGTGAAGGGCAGGATCTAAGATGCTTATTTTTTTTGAAGAGTTACGTTGTCCTAATATGTTTGCAGATCTATATGCAGGTTCATCTTTGTAAAAGCGTGTATATACGCGGGTTCGATTCAGCAAAAGCTCATATGGAATCTAGGGTTTTAATGAAGTATGAAAAAGAAAATTTATGATCAGTTTTGCTATATTACTGCTCCCTGTCAATGATGTCTTCATACAGATCTGAGTTGCTTGAATACTGATTATGCTGCTAGTTTATTATGATTAAAGATCAGTGGTTCATTGGTTGATTTATGATTAAGTGAATGGTTTGATACGGTTATGAGTTTCAGTTTGATATATGTTCTTTGAGCTTAAATGTGTGGAGTGGGTCCAGTCTGAGAATCTGATGAAAAGAGGACTGCAAATAGTGTTGTGTTGAATTTGTTGGATCCAGTGTGAAAATTTATGAAACATGGTCCGCAGTGGCGCTGAGGGTCGAAGACTTCAGTAAGGGGGTCATAGCTCCCTTCTAGTGGTTGCCGGTAAATGATATCAGAGGGCACTAGCTCTCTTCCAGGAGTGGCTAGTAAATGAGAATCAGGGGGTCATAGCTCCCTTCCAGTGGTATATGGTAAAAGAGATCATGGGATTGGAGCTCCCTTCCAGTAGAAGCTCGAGAACGAGAGAAGGTTGAAATCGTCTGCAGGTGGGTGCCTATGTGGTGCATTGAGTTTGAACCAATACAACATTGTAAGAAGACTTATCTATATTAAATATTGAAGGAAAAGATGACACGAATGGTGGTTTTCTCCCGACTTGGGTTTCCACCTTAAATCATGGCGTTCATGTGTGTTTCTTATGTGTGATTATTTATTCTTTTATTACTGGACATGATTACTGCTTACTAAACGTCTGATGAATGAATGATGCACTGATGTAAGTAAATAATTATCTACTTAATAAGATCTGTGTACATACACAAGTTTCATTAAAGATAGTCGCGTGCATACACTGGTTGGGTTCATTAAAGTAGCATATAGAAATCAGTAAATAACAATAAAAGTTTTATAGTAAGTTATAAATAATGATTCACCCCCCGCCCCCTCCTCACTATTTTTCCTTAAAATAAACTTCATGAAAAATAAATAAATCCCAAGGCCACAACAACGATGTAAATTTTAGTCCAAATTTGTGCCCAATTTTTTTTCAACAACTTTGAAATACATTTCTCAATGATCATTTGGACGAACACCCTTATGTTTTTTCTGTTGAAATCTAGTTCAAGATCAATTGTGACCACCTTAATTAAAATAGCCACCGCTCATCATGTGCCACATTTATCCCCTCATCTTAGCAAATCCCCTTGACATACGCTGACAAAATTTTTCCAAGGAAATGTCATTTATCAAAAATGAAATTGAAGTAAAAGAGGGAGGGCCATGTATGAAGAATATAAGACATTTGTGCAACAAAACTAGAAAATTTCATAGGTTAAAAACTCGCCTGGACATGGACTTAGATGCTCCCAGTTGTTTCTGTACACCCTACAATTTTTTAGCAAGCCATCTTAACTTCCTGGCTACACTAATAAGAAATGAGGTCTTTGTTCTTTTACTATAATCTTGTTAATGTGATTTTGATTTATTTTTCAATTTTAGAACATAATCTAGAACAAGATTTTCACATTCATTAATCACTATAGGATTGTTTCTATGATTTTGAGGACCATTCATTCTCATAAAGCTTCATATCCTTGCTCACCAATGTTGTAAGTTGCACTTTAATTTAGATCACGTATGCCTTTCATGTCTTACTAGATCCAACACAAATCGCCTTTATGTTCAAGGTTTCAAGATTAATCCTTTTCTCATCATGAATATGAATATAAATTGGACAAAAATAAAGAAACAAAAATGTAATACTTGTGGATTCTCACCAACAAAATATTTCTTTGGTGTTTTTCCTTCAATATCACATGAGGACATCGGTTCAAGATATAGACAATTGTGTTGCAAGCTTTGGATTAAAGACACATGGGTAGATCGATGTCCTGGATCATTATTTTAGCTATCCCAATGATGGATTTGTCACTCTACAAGCCCATTATTAGCACCCTCTTCATCCTTGTTTCCTTGAAAAATGTATCAAAGTCCTTGCACAAGGTTAGTTCACTAGATTTGTCCCTCTCATAACTTCTAAGGTTGAATTTAGGAAACTCAAGGCATAATAGCAAAAAAATGGGTATGTCAAAAAATTTGGATTAGAAAAATACTTGTAGATATGCAAGTTCATTAGGATAAGCATAGTATTTTTTATGATAATGAGGGAGTTATCAAGATGGGAAAAGGACCCGCTTTCGATATTAATCAATTGCATTGATGTGCACATATTAAAACACTCTAGGTTGTTATTTTTTCTTTCATCAAAAGTAGGGGAAACAATTCCCCACTATAACATGGGGAGGACCACTATCAAATAGAGTGGACCATTGGCTAAGATGCTGCATTTGAGGGGTTTATATGGCCATATAAAATCCATTTGGACTTGAAATTTGT
The DNA here is from genome assembly GCA_034641835.2 of Pinus albicaulis. NCBI lineage: Eukaryota > Viridiplantae > Streptophyta > Pinopsida > Pinales > Pinaceae > Pinus > Pinus albicaulis. Next base: position 294,439,112 of record CM076572.1, read on the forward strand.
AATTTTATCTTAGCCTCATCATGGGATCATAGTAACAAAATTGAGTGTGCTTGTCAGGGTTTGAACCCATGTCACCATATGAACTCCCTCTCACTGGTAGACCATTTTATCTGTAGCTCATGTTCATGGCCAAAATCCCTCTTAATTGTGCCACTAACGTTGTGGGCTAGCCAATCAAGATAGTCCTTGTCAACGTATATGTCTATAGAGAATAGAAACTTGGTATCCAGTATCGAAATTGGTCCAACTTACCAGTAGACCAAGCCTTATGCAGGCTAAATGTTGATGGTGAGAAATCACCAAACATAGCCATTGATGTTGGAAGCTACTCAATGGGGATAAACTTGGTCACTTTTGTGGCAAATAGGAATAAAACATTAGTCCCTAGCATGGTATATGTTCTTATATTCTCTATGACAAGCCTAATCGACTCATATTTTTATTAGTAGGAATGATAGTGATGTGATTTTTAAGGAGAGTCTAGCTTTAATCTCTTGAAGAATCTTCTTTCTGATTTCCCTCTATGTGTGACATTTTCTAAATGGACTCCTTAAGTTATTATGACTAGAAACACTAAAGGATATATCTAGTGCCTGCGAATATTTTTAAAGCTTTAAGTGAGAATGTTAGCATCTAGTTATAATTTATTGTTTTGTATCAATATTAAATTGATGGAATTTGAATGCTGGGAAATTGGACTTCACCTGTTGATTTTGGAAATGCACTGCTGACTTACACATGATGTTACGGGTTCTGTAGACTTTTTATAAACTTCCAAAGTATGAAGTTGGACTAAGATAAGCAAGAATCAAGATGACACAAGGAAGGAAAATTCAACTGGGTTATGGCGCATGTAGAAATGGAGAAATATTGTCTAGAATATGAGAGGTGTATCATTTTGTAGTTATCAGAAGAAGGAAAATTCAACTGGGTTCTGACACAGGTAGAAATGAAGAAATCATGTCTTGAATATGAGCAGTGTATCTTGTCCTGTTTTAATGATTAACCTCAATATTATCATCTAGAGGATCGATGGAAGAAGGAAGGATTCTAAGAATAGAGGAAAGGTAACAAGGTTATTTTGGATATTTTTGTAATAAATAAGGGAAAGGGGACACCTAAAAGGCATCCTTGTGCTCTCAAAGAAATGAGCTAGTAAGAGTAGATAAACAATACAAGTTGGAAAGAGAAAATAAACAATAAGGACATAGTTAAATCTTTGCTCTATAAATCATACTACAATAGCTAAAAGACTAAGTATGAAGGAGGAGCTATGTATTTCAGATGGTTGGAAAAAATTATCATTGTATCATTTGCTTCACATTGAGAGGAAAGGACTGTAAGAAGGTTCTTGTACAATAATTTCTTACCATTTTTTAATACCATTACCGAAATTGCATCTGTCTTTCATGTGTGTTGGGGAAGAGTTCAGAAATTTGATTCCTTATGCAACAAGAGAGGAAAATGCTAAGGCTTTATGAAATCAATTATATGCCCACTACACAATGGGAAACTATATAGAGAGTGTTACTATTTAACTGTCAAGAACTTATGCTTGACTAGCTGAAAAGTATTGGATTTTTTTTGTCACGACCTTAAGTACAAAGTCTCATAATCAACTAGATGAAAAATCAAGTCTATATTTCAAATGATTGGACTAGGACCATATAACTGATATTATAGAAATGAAAGAAATAGTTCTGGTCTATAGAAAAGTAGCATAGTAGCAACATACTTGAATTTTTGGAGAGCTTCAAACAATCTCGTCCTGAAGATAGGATTCCAAGTTGTTTTCAGTTTTCAATTCATGAATTTGGCTCTAATGCTTGAGCTTTTTTGGCTCTGATACAAGTATCATTTTACACCAGTTATTGACCAAGCCTTTTTCTTAGACTCACTAAAGGATTTTCATTTTACGCATCCTTTGTATGCTTAAACCTTCAATAGAACACAAGTTTTCCATAAAAACTTTCTTAGAGAGAATATTGAAAATCGGAGCAGGTTACAAGACCTCCTTCTATAATTTACAAATGTGACACCAATTTTGGAAATAGTTCACCACTTCATCTGGTGTTACAGAAAAAAAATAGCTTCTCTATGTAATTTCTAACAGCCTTCTTAGATGTCCTATTTTGGCATAAAATACAAAAAAGTACCATGACTTTTCCTCTACGTTGTTATCTTGTGAAGGATAATGTTTTCCTGCATTACTAACTTTTTTTATAGTCCCTCCTTCTGGATCCATTAGTTTTGACTTCTCGAGACAATAAAGGGAATTAAATATTGTATTTTATTGCACAGAGATGATCCTAAAAGGGAAAACTAGTTGGAGCATTGTATTTCACTTGAAGTATCAAATTCTTGGTTCCATACAAACAGAAATTGGTTCTTCCATACAAAAGAAACCACTTGAAGATATCTATGAACCACTTGAACATTAAAAATGTTTAGTCTCGTAACTTTTATGTAAATATGTAAAGAATGTGACATTAGCTTTCTTGTCTTAGTGAAATCCCTAATGTTCTGTCCTATTTTCCAATCTTAAAAATCTCACGAAAATTTTTTTCATTCTCTCCACCAAGCCTCTAAAAGCACTAGATTTCTATCTTCCTCTATGTAATTTGAATAAAATAAAGTCAAATACAAAAATAATGAATGCCCATTCTCCAAATACTTTGAAATGTGAATAACTGAAAGAGAAATCACTCAATCAAACTACTCAAAATGTATCAGAATCCCCATCCTTTAACTCAATGAATTTCTTTCCAAATTCTATCATTTTTTTAAACAAAATTTTGAGGACAACCTACTCTAGTCCATTTCTAGAGAGCCTTAGCTTATGAGATCTTATCTATAAGGAAAAATATAGTCAAACTTTTCCATTGAAATCTCAGAATAATTGAAGAGAATGAACCCTTGTAAATACTTGAATGAACATTTTTCTCTAATTCTACCACTTAAAATAATACTATATACACAACCTCTTTTGAAAAATTTATTTCAGAGAATACAATGGCTTATTTAATTAATTTTATAATGAATTTTGTCCAAGACAAAGGAGGGAGGATTCATGACATTCATAAGATAAATTATGGGGTTTTTCTATTTTAGCACTCTCTTCCATTAAAATACTTGTTTTGAAGTCATTTTGATGGTGATGAAACACAAAAAAATTGTTGGAAGTTGTGCATGAAGAGATCTTGGGGCTCGGGGATCTATTCTAGGAAAACTACAAACCATTATTGTTCAAAAGAAAGCTCATGAGCTCGTTTTAGTGTAGGGAGAGGGTTAAGACAATGGAGGCAAAATACAAAGAGGCGTTAAATCTAAAGGCACCATATTTTCATTTTTTTGGATCAAATGATTTTCAAATAATTTGGAATATTTTACAGTTTAGTGTATATATATATATATATATATGGAAAAATAAATGGGCACAAAAGGGAAAAGGAATGAACCTAAGTGAGTGGGTGGGATAAAAATGGCTTATCTCATTTATTTGATCCATATTGAATTGATATACATAATATTCTACATAAATCAATTATAAATCAATATTAAATTAAGTAATTAGTCATTACTAAAGTGAGATTTTAATATAAATTATTCATTATTAATGTTAATTTGTAGTTTTTAATATATTTATGTTAAAGAGAATTATTTAAATTATTTTTGTATTAATATTTTTTCTAACACTTCTATATTATATTGTAATTTTATTTAAACATGATTAAAATATGCTTTCATCTTCATGTGTGGAAGTTATTTATTTGCATACTTAGAGAGTTTTGATGTAGTTTTTTCCTTAAAAATATGACAATTGTGATTGTGACGATCACAAGGTACTCTATAAATAGAGTTAAGTTTTATTTAGAATAAATAGGAGATTCTTTCCCATTATCTAAGGCCAATATTTGAGATAATGTATATGCATTCCCTAATTATCAAATAAACAATAGTTTAATCTTGTATTTATTGCTTTATCTCCATGGAGGTTCGCTAAACAAAGGGAATACCTCCTCCTATGTGACTTTGGTTGGCTCTCCCTCTTAAAGGATCTTCAAACATTAAGAATTAAATCTTCATTACTTTAAAGTTGTAGTCTTGTCAAATATACCAAAAACATAGTAGGATTATTTCATTGTGGAAAAAATCAAGTACATGTCTGAGGGAAGTATTCCTCTATGGATGGTTAAGAAGTTCGTCAATAACTACAAGAAAATTCTTATATATATCTATATTTAATGATATTTAGTCATCATATAAGGAGTTTAAGAATCAAATAAACTCCAACGTAGGTTCTAAGTATATGGTAATATTGTACTTTAGAGGTTCTATTATTGTAAAATTTGGCAACTATGGAAGTTGTGGCAAGGTATTGGAGGAGGGACTATTATTTTTTGGCAAAGCTAGCCTCTTTTTAAATGAAAATTTCTAAAATTGAACCCATCTTCAATGTTTGTACGTTGTATAGCTTTGACTTTAGTTTCCCTTTCATCCTAGAAAGAGGTCAGAGAAAGACATGCAATGTATTATGACTTTCTTAGGGTTTTGAGAAGATTCAGAAGTTACGACTTTCTCATGTTTATTTTTTATATTTTCCTTCATGTCAAGTGACATTGGCCTTCCCCTCCTTGGACGAACTAGTGAAGGAGAGTCTTGCCCCGATGATGAAGGAAGGTCAAACAAATATTGAGGATATGTGAATCCATCTGTAATGTTAAAATTTAGAGACAAAAGGGTATCTAGAATTTTAACAGTGTAGATGGATTCAAAGACCCATTTTTATATAAATTTTAACAATGCATATGGATTCAGAGACCCCTATAGTGAAATGAAACACGTCACTATCAAAATTGCAATTTTCCATTTCCAGAGTGACACAATTAAAAGTTACTAACATAAATGACTAATTCATATACATTTTTTACTTGTTATTTGGTCATATTTTTATTCTTGAATTATAGTAGTCATTTATGTTAATCATTACTAATTTAGTCACTTATTATCTAGTCATATATTTCAGTCCTAGACTAAATTAGTCATTTTAGTTAGTCACTATTAGTTTGGTCACTTATTATCTAGTCAAATATTTTATCCCTAAAATAAATTAGTCATTTAATTTACCTATTGTTAGTTCAATTACTTAAAATTGATCAAATTTGGTAGTAATTGACTTGAAATAATTGCGGTGACTAACTTTTTTAGTCACCTAGTCACTAATTTCATCATTTTATACTAGTGGTTGGAGTGATCCAGTTAATAGAGTGTTGACTGGATCAGGCATGTTCCCAGACATGGAATAGGAAATTAGGCTATAAAGAATAATATAAAGGAATTACAGGATAGGCATAAGAGTTATGTAGACCAAAAAAGTGAATTTAGTGAGTTTCGGGTTGGGGAGCATGTGTATTTCCGCATCAATCCCGAGAAGAGCTACTTGAGGATGACATCATGTGCCAAGTTGGCACTACGATATTTTAGGCCCTTTCAGATCCTTGAGACGCTTGGATGAGTGGCTTATTGACTTTCATTGCCTCTAATAGTGAAATTCAATGATGTTTTCCATGTTTCATTAGTTAAGAGGGATATAGAGGATATTCATCATGTTATTGATTGGTTTGTATTTTAGGTGGATAAAGAAGGATAATAGCAGTCGAAACTTCAGTGCATATTTTAGTGGAAACAACTTATTCTTAGGAACAAATCCATCAAGAAAGTTAGAGTGCAGTGGAAGCACTTTGGGCCCGAAGAAGCTTCATGGGAGATGGTAGATCGGATATGGGCTATCTATCCTTCATTGTTTGTTAGTTGAGGAAAATAAATTTTGGTATGATGTTTGGTATATTTTTGGCATATGTTTTGGTGTTTTTTTTCTATATGTACAAATGTATATGGATTTAAATAACACATGAGATAAGTTATAAATATCCAATAAGTGGTATGGTTGTGATATGGCCATGTTTTCATGGTGTTTTTCTTTGAGTATGTCATTGATTGTAAAAACAACAACGAGCTAAGTTATAAACCTCCATGGGAAATATTTTTTCTTTTTAGCAGCTTTGCTGAGGTGTAGGTGTGGTTTAACACATACGATGGTGTTTCGTAAGGTTTAGGGGCATGTAAAAACTCCAGGTTAAATTTTCACATAACAAAATTAATAAATGAAAAACAAGACCATGGTTAAGAGACACTTATTACAAGATCAATTAAATATATCCTCGTGGGCATCATTGGATGTGTTTATGGCTAAGTGGAAATTGGAAAAGGAAATGGATAAGGAATTAAAAGGGAAAAAAGGTATGTTGGCACATTTATTTATGAAAATAAAGGAAATTAGGAGAAAAGGAAGTTGAAAGGTCACGAGTTGCATGTGAGGATTAAAATGAAGGAAAATAATATAAAATTGAAGAAATAGGATCCATGATCAAGAAAAAGGCCTAATATCATGAGCTGAAAATATTTTGGTTGGTTTAGTCTTTTGTCATTTCATTTTTAGAATTACACATAGAGAGGAGAAGAGAACCAAGACGACAAGGAGATAAATAAAGAAAGGGAAAGAAAATGAAAGGAAAGGAAATAAATGATCAATAAAGGAAGAGAAGGATCAAAAAACTTCAGAGCAATACTTGCAGGTAACATATTTCATCTGTGATTTCCTACATGGTTTCGACATGCATGGCTTATGCATGTTGGTATTTGGATCTTTTTCTATCAGTGGAATGGTTTTTGGTTTTGACAGTGGTTTTCAACCTTGAAATTCCTTTCTCTAGATAGCCATGGTGTGATGGGACTCATCTTGGTTTTAAGCTTTGGACTTGTTGGATTTTTCTTTTCAGAATCCAGGAGGAGGTGGTCTCAGGAAATTCTCAAAGTCCTCATAATATCGTAATCGATTTTGGTGAGATACACAGTAAATACCGACTGTGGAGTCATGTTTTAAGGCCTAGTGATATGTTATGGATTGCGTTAAAGCCTAAGAAACAAGGAGATATAAAATTCCTGAAGGATAGTGATGGAGTCCGAGGGTATTCCAAGATCATTTTGATTTTGTGATCTCGGTGCTTGTTTAGGTGAGATCACAGTATGTTGAGGGTCAAGGTTGTTTAACCTCTCTATTCCCTTGATTTTTTTTGGATTTTTTTATCGATTATATCCAACATTAACACTTGGAATATGGAAAAGGGGTGACTAGCTGAAGAGAGATTTGGCTCAACCATGTTTATGGTTGGGTGATATAGGGTAGTCCCGAACTTGGTTAGCTTTAATGGTTGTTATCTCCTTGTTATTTACATTGCTTTTCCCGTTATATGACTGGTTCACGTCATGGTTAATTCATGTATTTACTTGTAACTATAATGATAATGGATGCACGTCTTAATTAGTTTCATAATAGCTCGAGGGATGTGAGTGTTTTATTTCGTGTCATGTCTCATAAGATTTTTCAATAATTCATGATTTGTCTTGTATCTTAAACATGTATATTTCATTGATGTCAAGTTTTTGACAAAATCTCAGTCCCGGTTGGGGATGGTCATGCCTAGTTCTAGAGTTAGCTTATCATTCAGTAGCATTTTCATAATGTGTTTGATGGAACTTGGAAGCTAAAGGAATTTATGGGTAGTGACCTATATTAAGGTCTTAAAAAGTGGAAAAAATCCTGGAGATACGGGCAAAATTCTAAGGATAAAAGTTCCCAAACGCATGCATACACATGTGGTGGGAGAGTCTAAAGCCACCCAGACACACCATTGTCCACATCAAGGGAGGGTTTGGGGGTTTAATGGTCTAAAAACTAAGTGGGACTGAGGGAATTGTCAAATGGATGCATTGGGTAGCCTTTGTGGGTATTGTAGTAGGTACACGAGGTTTGGATTATGGGTTATCATTGATTCCACTTCCTTAAAATAAACAAGGAGGTTGAGACTTTTCATAGTATCTCATAATCTCATGTTTACCCAAGGTGAGTTGGTGAAAGTGGGTATATATGAGGGGAGGGTGTTGCTACATTATCCTTTCCTCATGCCTATGTATTTCATGATTTATTGGTATAGTCATATCTTTTTATGGCTATAATGTTAGGTTTTCAAGCTATATTTAGCTCTCTACATATTACATTCATTATAAGTTCTTGTTCCAAAACTCTAAGACGTAGGTATAATTCAAATTTCATTAGGATTTTCTCACAACTTAGGAGTGCTTAGGTATAAATATCTGTTTATACATAGATATGGAATTTTTTTTTGAGATACGCTCTTGCCTAAGAATTCAAAAGTAACTCATTCTCTTAAGGGTTTGAGTGGAGTTTATTTATATATATGAAAAAAAAACATCTTAAATCTGATCTATTTTGAGGAAATTTTACCATTCTATATCAAAAAATAAAACTGTATTCTACAATAATTTTACAGAATTCCATATTCTAGCAAATTTACAAGAGTTCATCCATATTTTATAAATAACTCACAATAGGTTCTCTTTGTTTTTTTTTTTTAACTTCTACACACTATTTGTTTCTAGAAGAATTATGTAATTCCAAGAAAAAGTCATTTCGTAAACCTCTTATTGCAAACAAAATTAATTCCATTCGCAATAAAGTAGTTCTAATGAAACATTAATATTTGTACAATAATTATCTGTTAACATTGGATTGTCAGGGAAATTACTGGTTCCATCTATACATTAATATTGTATAAATATCTATTGTCCACATAGTCTCACCCAATATGAATTATTTTACATATCCAGATACAAATCGTTATCACTCAAAAATATTTTGCAGAGGAACCATACTTCTGTAACTATATAAATTACTTTCATATCTTAAGGAACAATAATTAAAATACTTATTTGTTCGAGTTAGGGATTGTCGGGAAATAAATTTGGAATTAAGTTCACTCCACCCAGCCAATGAGAATGGTATCCATTACCATTTATCACTCCATGTCAATTTTGACTTCCTTAACAGTAATAGATGAACACAACACAAGGTATTCCCTAGACTCCAAGTCTAAATAATGTTTCCACTAGAAAACTAAAAAGGATGCCCTTAACTGGTAGTTCCTTGAATTCCTCAATCGTGTCGGCTTTGAGAAAATCAAATTATTCTTTCAATTATCCCTTCTCATTTGGCTTCGGTTTTTCCTCATGCCCTCTTGGCATATTTCCCCCAAATAAGATGATTTATCACTAGGGATGGGAGTAATTTTCTCTAACTATAACACAAGTGAAACTTTCACTTACTCTCTTTTCCCACAAATTCCTTCGATAACCATAACCAAATTTTCATTGAAATTTTAAATATTAAAATTTTCAGGAGACTTCCACACAACCCCCAATTTACTAAATTACTGTAGTAAAAGTAAATTAAATAATTAATTTCACTAAGGGGTGTTATATATTTACCCTTTGAAGTGAAACACCTTCCCTGATGTTTCATAACATCAAATAATGACGTAAAAAGTCTTGCACATAACCTTCTCATATTTCCAGATATATTTTTCTGGTTGAGGTGCTTAATACTCTAATTTGGGTGATTTATTTCTTCAGAAGAATAACCATTCTATGTTAAATGTGCACATAGGTTAGACTAGGAATACATTGTTCAGTTCACCCTATTCCATACTCATAAGGTTTTCATTATTTTTCATCAATCATCATTTAAGAACAGATATACATACATTTCATACCTTATTATAGATGTCACCAATTGTTATTTACGTACCTAGTGTGGGTCACAGGAATATATCACAACCTTCCATGAGTTAGCAGCCTGAAGTATATCAAAGTAGCAGCATAAATGTAGCTTAAAACCATTATTTATTTTACTTACCCAATGGCCAATAAAATTTCTAATGCCTCCATAATTTGGTTCCATTGTAATTTCATATCAGTATTTTCATTGTTCATGTAAGGGTATTAAGATTTTTGAAAACCATTTGTTGTTCTTTGACTTTTGTAATAGATTGAACTAAATAACACTACTTAGTTCAAATGCTTCATATGCATTAATCATGCACGAGCTTGGTGACTCCTATTTTTGACTATTTCAAGATGGCTATATTGTTTTCTACTTTTTTGAAGTAAACTCAATTATGCCCTTCTTGAGTTGCTTTGTTGTATTCGAGAGCACTAACTAAAGGTGTCGATTGTAGTATGTTTTCATTTTAGGGCCACTTTATCATCCTATGTTTAGGTCATTGATGTATATTATATGCAACTCCGCTTCTGAGTACAACCATGGGTTCTCTCCATTTTGTATTCATCTGTGTATTGTTATATATATATATATATATATATATATATATATATATATATATATATATATATATATATATATATATATATATATATATTGTTTTTCCTTATAAATTCAAACATGTCCTATTATCTACTTCGTTTAGACAAAATATATTTTAATACACTTGACATGTAAGGTTTCTTGAAATCATAATAATTTTATTCCACCCTGCGACTATCTGGTTCTCTTATTATACCCTTACACAGGAAGCATATTTCTCATTGTCACAAGAAAGGTTTCCCTACCTATTTATCATAATGATCTGCGAATTATGATTTTCTACTTATATGCCATGATATCAAATGTGTTATCACAATTACTTCAATCGACCCCTTTAAAATGAATATTTATCTTTTCCTTTGTTCAATTCATGCCAATCGTGTCAATGTTCCATATCCACTAGAAGTTTCATGAAAAAGTCAATTTTCTATCCCACTGTTGGTTTTCTTTAGTATATATGTTTCCGTCTAATATCTTGCAGTATATCATTAAGGCATCATATCTTTCTGATATGGCCCACCTATAGCTTTCTTCAAAAAAAATTTCGTACATTTTGCATCCCTCTCTATTCTATGACTTATTGATAATGGTACCTGAAATTCGCATGAGCTTCATACTTATTGTTGGGGTGCAATCAACTATGGGTATTTTGGCATGCTTGTCACTTGTCTCCACGCACTATGTTATTGTGGTCCTCTTAACTCAATGATTTCTAATAATATATTCATATAATCAAATATTTGATGAAACTTCGTTTGTGTCTATAAAATCATTTGAAGTTCCTTAAGGTACATCTCTCGTGAAGTATTGATAAGTGGCATGTTGCACCTTGCATGTTAAAACATCATATGATGATAGGTTTAAGACACAAAAATTTCCTTTGCCATGGATTTATTATTATTACTATTAACACACACATTCTTGTGTGTGTTAATACTTGTTGATGTTGTCTCTTTTTCTTTTCTTTCTTATGTTTTCCAGGAAAGAATTAGAGTTTCCCACTTCTTGTATCATTTGCATATAATTTCTACGTTCATACTAAACGTCCCAAAGGATTTTTCTCACATCTCTTCCTCTTCATCTTATTGTACAACAGTAATTGCAATTTTTCTAGATTATATTGTCATTTTAATTTTAATCAAGCTCAGTTTTATATAATGTGATCCAATTACAGAACAAATTGATTAGAAAGTAATTCCTACAATTCAGTATTACATGTTTGTATCTCACATCATGTTGATTTTTTCCCCTACATCCATCACGTGCAGCAAATCAACTTGTTTTTAGAAACTTTCTAAATGTGATGTGCAGTCGATCTCCTTTCAATTATCAGAAACAATATTCTAATATAATTTTGTGCTTTTCGATGTATTGGAGTAGACATGTACTATTATCATTTTGCTTTCAGCCTACATGTCTCATATATTCTACTTACCGTACTATTTCTGATACTAGTTTCCTTTCCACCTTAAATTGTTATGACAATTTATTAGAATGTACTTCTTTTGGGTTGCCTTTAAACTGTATTTTATCTGGTGATTATATTTCAATTCTCAATTTCTTCACTTTTTCAATCTCTCTTGTTATGGTTTCTGCTAGCTATTATTTTCTTGTAATTAGTGTTTTGTGGCTTTATGCTACTCATGAAGAGACTCTCTAATAAGGAAGTTCATTACCTTCTTATCCATGTGAAATCTGTACTAGTTGGTTATTTATGCATTAGACTTGTCTATATATGACTTATAGAACTAATATATAGGTTTTATTCCTTTATTGTCACTATTGATCATTTATAACATATCACTTTCTAATATTTAGCTTGATGAAAAACATTGCATCCACAGTCACCTCTTACCCAAGACAATTCCAATTGACTTGTGCTCATACTATATATTTTGCAGTCATAAGTTTTTATATATCCTTGATAATTCTATGACGATAGTTAAAATTAATCTTGTTGAGGTGACTTTCATGGTTTTACCAATGGACCAGATCCTTTTCTAAGAGACGATAGGTTTTTCAATCCCCTATCCTATTATATAAATCGTAAAATTATTATATATACATTTTCCCACAGTTACGCGATATGGTTTACTTTTTAATGTTTTTTAATACCTAAGTCATCCAACAATTGTTTACTCTCCTAGAATCCATCCTATTAGTTCTTATAGGTCAGGAATTCCATCAAGAATCCGACTCATACCTTAAAAAAAAAAAAAAATCAGTTTGATGTACCCAAGATATGATTCATCTTTTACAACGTCCAATTAGTAGTTAGTGCCCTTAAATCTGTTGCTCTAACTAAACAGATGTAAGTTATTTATTTATTTATTCAATGTTGTGGTTTATTATACCTGGTTGTACCCATATTCCAGAATGTGGTTTCGGTAAGGGTGAAATTTTTTTTCATGTAGGGAATATTGGCATATTCCAATTCTCCATCGCTATGGAACACCCTAGTCTTGTTACCACTTTCCCATAAGAAAGGCAGAGTGAAACACCCTTCAGCTCTGACAGCACTTGTAACATTCCCCACAATTTTTTTTAATTATTTAATCTTATAAACTCAAAATAATATCAAGATCCCTAATGTGCATATAAGAGATTACAAATTCCATTCCCTGATACCAGTATGAGAAGATAGCTCACTTCCCAAATAAATTTTGTATTTTAATTGTGGTTACATAATAAAATGCCTCAATTTTTCGTCCTTAATTTACAATATGGCCGAGATAAACTTGGAATTCACGACCAAAAGGGGGGCATATTGTTATTGGAAAATTTTAACATGGATTTGGGATTATTGCCACATCAACCTTAGATCTAAAAATTTCTTAAATCATTCCCTATGAATATTCTTGATACTTATAATTGGAATCCATTACTCCAATTGAGGCCATATCAATGGTTGTAGTATTAGGGTTTCCAATCCGACAGTGAGGATGGAAATTGGTAAGTTCTGGTATTTTCCTCCCTTCTATCATGTGGCAGGCTTTAGTTTTCCTCTAGCCTTTGAGTATTGTCACAACTATCTCCTTATTCATTTACATTTACCATATAAAAAAAACTTATATAATTTTTACGTGCAAACTGTATACAATTGGTTCATGTAAGTTGGTTTTGTTTTAATTACACTATAAGAGTTTACCATGGATTTGGCACCCTTAACACCGCATCAGTGAGTCTGTCAGGATTGTACAGGAAATAATCTCTGGGGATACTTAATTAAGCTTATCATGCGATCTCCATCTCATTTAAAAAATTAAAAACAATCCAAAGGATTTAACCTGTACCATGCACTGAAAATTGATTTGGCATATTCATTGTTTTTATTTATTTATTTGTCCTATCGAATTCATTACACTAGCGATTAAAAATCATGCATCAAGGGTTGTGCTGCAACCTCCACCTGTTGTAGCTATCTGGCTCCCTCCTGTCTGTTGGATCGACATCTCTCACCATCAACGGTGATCTGAGCAAAAGAGGTGGGTTAGGGTGACTACCCACCCCAAACCCCCCACCATTGCTCCATTTTTGTTGCCATTGGTGTGGTGAGCTCGACTCTGCAATCGGAAGACCATGCAGATTCCTCCGGCCATGCCTCTTCCATGAGTGCTCTGCCAGCGTAAATGAATTGTGAGTTTTAGTTTCTCTGTCTGTTCTCCTTCTTTCTTGGGTGGACAGTGAGGAAAATGAACTGTGTAACCCTTTGGCACTGCTGGTCTCGCTCTACAAGTCAACCTGTGACTATGCAAGCTTTTTCGCCTTCAAACTCGGTGGTTGGCTCCATGCTTGCTCCCATGGCTTCGTGGCTAGAGCTTAACACTGTGATTTCTCCGACAAAATTCTACAAGCTTATTTCTGTGGTAATGTTTAAAAACTAATTCTTTGTTTTCCTCGTTAACTCGCACATGTTTTAAGTCTAAACTTACAATGAGATTTCTAGGTTTTCGGTTTTCATTTATATAACTCTGCATTGTTTGTTTGGCTGGAAAATGGAAAATATAGGCTTTGTGTGGTCTCGAGACACCTCAAGTATGCAGAATTTATCACAACTTCCTCTCAGCTTCTCTGGGGTAAGTACTGCTCTCTTCCTTGTCAACACTCTGTCTACCCTCCACATACAATAATATTCTTTCGTTCCTATGCTTATCTTGTAGGCAAGGATTTTCTAGCTACCGAGTGTTTGTGACCCAGTTCTAAGATTATTTTTGTTTCAATGAGGGTTTTTAGTTTTGGCTATGGACTACCTCCGGGCTTTGTCCCATTCCAATTCATATAATCGGACTTGTTTACGGTTTTCCCACAACTATTTTACGAGGGTTTAATTCCCTGAACCACATTACTTAATCTCCAATAAGTAGATTTAACTTGTACATATTTTTAGTATTGCTTACTATGTCTACTTCGTCACTGTTTATAAAACATGAGCATTATTAGCATCACGCTGGTTAATCTGGTGAGTTATGTGGATTCCAAAGATATTATTGCTTAATTTACATTGTTGTATTTTTGGTTTTATGAGCATGGCTATTATGTCCATCAAAGACTCTGCTTATTCCAGTTTTTCATTTTCTAAATGTTATACTAGTAACATGAATTTATTATTAAATCTAATTCTTTCCAAATGGAGTATTCTATTTAGATTTAATATGCTTTAATTCTTTCTATTTGAACCCGCAGTGCTTTCCCACTATCCGGCTAGGGTTCTGTGGAAACTAGAGCCATGAACCTATTATTTGGTTCTGGTTCTAAATCCGCAACTGACCAGTTCTCCCTAGCTTTGTGTGTATATATTCTAATTGGAAGCTTTATCTAGCTTCTTCAATATATTTGAACAATATCTTATCTATTCTTATACATAGTTCCATACAATATCCTGTATTTTCATGGTTCTCTACGGTAGTACATATTTTCTTAATCAATATAGTGACATGTATTTTATCAAACCAAAACAATAGCGTGTATTTTCACTAATAATTACAGTCTCATGAATTTCATAAATTTATACAGTATCATGTATTGTTCTTAAATCTCTACAGTTTCATGTATATTTACATTATTTGATGTAGTAGCATTTAGTTACTATTAATTCCACAAAGAGTGAAAACAATACATTATTCCTACTATAGCTTTCCTTTTTATAATATTTACATCATGTATTTCGAGCTATCTTCTAGAACGAAATACATAGTTAATATGCTGTTCCATTCATGGTGCACAAAAACTCAGTAAATATAAATTCGTATTTCTTCTCACAACTATAAATTACAAAATTAAATGCAAAAAATTGAATAATAAATTCAGGTGTACTTTTGTACATACTTTCGACTAACAGGTATTCTCAGTAACTATCGGTCCACCCAACCTTGAGCGAGGCGATTACATCCTCCGCTCCCTCCTTGCTCCTCACCAGGTCTGAGGTAATTTTCTGAGACGGGAAGTCTGACCTCGAGATTGGAAAAGTCTAGGCTTTCTTCTCTAGGGAAATTTTCTGAGTCCCACTAGTACTCCCACTAGCTCTAGACAACTCAGTACAAGCATTAGTTGCTTAACCCTCTACCTTCTCTGCACAAAACCACATTCCCTCCCAGGATTTTTTGTTAAATCCTTTCAGGGAAGGTAACTACCAAAACTCTCTCAACCTCTTCCTAAGTTTCTTGGAATATTTTACCACACAGTTACTTCTACCTTTTACTCAGGAGAAATTATCATTTAAATAAAATTCATGTATAATGTCATAAATGAGTGCGTCATTCCTTACCCATTATGAATGTGTGTCATAACAAATCAAGTAACAATAATTAAGTATTAAAAGAATACAAAAAGAGGTTACATCTTCCCCCACTGAGAATAAACACCATCCTCGGTGTTACTCGTTTTTTGAAAACATCTTCGGATAAGCCTCATACATAAATTTTTCGTCTTCCCAAGTAGCCTCCTCCGGGCCAAAGTGCTCCCAATGAACTTTAACCTGGGGGATGACTCATTTCCAGAGCGTTGTTTATCTCCTATCTAGGATATGTTGTAGTTCTACCAGGAACTCGCCGTCCGGTTGTACCTACAAGCAACAAGATTTTGAGTTAGTTGAAATCGGGAAGTTAATATATGCAAATCATAGGTCTTTGTTTACTTACATGTATACCCTTCCAATGTATGATGTGTTTGGAACTGTGTACATAATGCTTCAATAAAGACACATGAAATACATTGTGGACTAATATATGGCTTTGTAAAGCCAATCAATAGGCCAGTATCCCTATCCTCTCTAAGACTTGAAAGGGTCCGCAGTAGTGGCGAGCCAATTTGGCACAAGAATTCCATCGTAAAGTCCTTTTCTTTGGTTTAATTCTCACATACACATGGTCCCCCACTGTAAATTCCCAAAAGGTTCTTTTTCTTTCTGCATAAACCTTTTGCTAGTCCTGTGCTACCTTCAAGTTCTGCCTAATTTTCTTGACTTCCCTCTCCATCTCTTCTAGCATATCTGGTCCAAGAATCATCTTGTTTTCTGGGCTATTCTAGTTTATAGGAGTCCGACACTGTCTCCCATAAAATGCTTCGAAATGGCTCATCTTAAGATATTATTGATATCCATTATTGTATGAAAACTCAACCAAATGCAAGTACTCCTCCCATTTCGTTGGTTGTTGCATTACATACATGCGCATCATGTCCTCTAAAACTTGATTTACCCTTTCTGTTTTCCCATCCGTTTGTGGGTGGTAGGCAGTACCAAATTGTATTTTCGTTCTCAGTCCACTTAATAAAATCTTCCAAAATGTTGATGTAAACTTTAAATCGTGATCTTAAATGACTGCTCGGGGTATACCATGCAATCTGAAAATCTCTTTCATAAAAATGTCAGCAATTTGCACTGTCTTATAGGTAGATTGAATAGGGATAAAGTGTGCCAATTTGTTGAGTCTATCAACTACCACCATAATCAAATCATTATGATTTTTGTTTCTAGGTAATCTAGTGATAAATTCAAGGGAAATGACTTCCCACTTCCATTCGGGCACTGGAATTGGTTGAAGCAATCCCACAGGGTGTTGATGTTCAACCTTAATTTGTTGACACTCTAGACACTTAGTCAAATATTATGCTATGTCTCCTCACATTCCCGGACAGGTGTACTCTTTTATGATTGTTGTTTACATATTTTGATATCCTGGATGCTCAACATAGGTGCTCCTGTGATACTCATCCAAAATAATTATTTTTAGGATATTCCGATTGGAAATATATATTCTCTTCCGAAAAAATAAAAGTTTCTTCTCATTGATTTTATACTCAGACTGTTTCCATAGTTTTTCATCCTCTTTTACTTGCTACCAAGGTCTTATATTCTGGGTCCTCCCTTGCTGCTTCCATAATTTGACCTTGGAAATTAAATTCAATTTGGTTAAAATAAAGTTCATATATGCCGTGCAATTTTTTGGTTAAGGCATCCACCACATTGTTCTCTTTTCCTTTCACATGTTGAATATCGAAATCAAATTCACTAAGAAATACATTTCATCTGTCTTGGCGGGTATTCAAATCAACCTGCCTAAAGTAGTTGGTTAAGCTACTATTATCGGTTCTTAGCATGACTCTTTTTCTTAGTAGATAATGCCTCCATATTCACAAGGCATGCACAACTACAATTAGCTCCATATCATATGTTGAATACCTATGCTTGTGATCCTTCAACTTCCTATACTCATATGCTATGACTCTTCCCTCCTGAGTCAACACTACTCTTACACCATCCTTGCATGCATCAGTACATACTTAAAATTCTTTACTTGAATCTACTACCCTCAAGATAGGAGTAGTGGTTAGCAGCTCTTTTAATAGTTCAAAACTGTTCTCACACTCTTGAGTCCACTTAAAAACCCGTCCTTTCCTTTACAAAGAGGTAATATGATAAGCTATTTTAGAGAAACCATTGATGAATCATCGGTAGTAACCAGCCAAACCCATAAACAAGTGTATGTCTACTACATTATTTGGAACCCTCCATTCCATAATTGCCTTTATATTTTCCGGGTCAACAACTGTAGCTTCAGGTGAATTCACATGGCCCAAGTATTGGATCTGCTCCATAAGGAAATCACATTTACTAAACTTGGCATAGAGCTGATGTTCTCTTAGCATTTCTAGCACAAT
The DNA here is from genome assembly GCA_034641835.2 of Pinus albicaulis. NCBI lineage: Eukaryota > Viridiplantae > Streptophyta > Pinopsida > Pinales > Pinaceae > Pinus > Pinus albicaulis. The sequence goes on from CM076572.1 coordinate 294,457,569, forward strand.
GCGCAAATATTCCTTGTGCTCCTCTACATTCTTGGAGTAAATTAATATATCATCAATGAAAATTAACACGAATTTATCCAAATACAGGTGAAAGATTCCATGCATTAAGTTCATAAATGTTGTTGGTGCATTGGTTAACCCAAACGGTAACACCACAAACTCATAATGTCCATGCCTAGTACGAAACACGGTCTTGCTTATATCATCGTCCTTGATACAGATCTGGTGGTAGCCTAACCTTAAGTAAATTTTGGAGAATATTGTAGCTCCTTTGACTTGGTAAAACAAATCATCAATGTGCGGTAGAGGGTACTTGTTTTTAACAGTCATCTTGTTGAGCTGACGATAATCCATGCACATATGCACAGTACCATCCTTCTTCCTTACAAACCGCACCAGTGCTCCCTATGGGGACACACTGGGCTGAATATAGCCTTTATCCATCAATTCCTGCAATTGCATCTTTAACTCAGTTAACTCCGGTACTCTCATTCTGTATGGACTCTGGGACATAGGTGCTGCCCCATGTATTAATTCAATAGTAAAATCTATATCTCTTTTTGGTGGAAGTGTTGGAATCTCCTCAGGGAAAACATCTTGGAATTCTTGTACAACAGGAATATTTTCCAACATAGTCATCTTATCTTTTGTGTTGGTGAATCCAACCTGAATTGCATAAAGTTGGAAACCCTTCCTTATACATTTACTTAGCCGAGATGCAGTAATAGGTCACAAGTGCAAAGGCTTTTTGATGCCCTATTGTTTCTGTATTGTTCCATCATTTGACATAAAATGTATGACCTTATTCTTACAGTCCACTAAGGACCAATGTCTCTCCAGCCAATCCATCCCCAATAAAATATCATAAGATCCTAGTGGTAGAACATTAAGTTCCACAGTTATTTGCTCATCCCCAATACTTAATTCAGAATTGGGTACCTTAGTATGAACCCGTCTTCTAGTCCCTATAGCCAGTTGAACCAGCCATGGCTTTTTAAATTTTTGTTTCTGCAACTTACTACTTTCAACTACATGATGGTGTATGTAGCTCAAGCTAGCACGAGGATCAACTAAAATAGAAACAACTCGGGTTTGAATCTTACCTTCTAATTCTATCATGGTTGGCTGGTAATCTGCTTGTTGATCCTCCAGTGCTGCATTGATTCTGGTTATGTTTCGAGCTACATCTTCCACCATTGACGCTTCTTGTAGATTTTCTGCCACCTCATTCCTCCCTCAATGTGGGCAGTTTTCGAAGTAATGTGCTTCTCCACATCCCCAACATTGCAATGGAGGTTTCTGGGGTTGCCCAATATCGGGTCTACTAGAAGCTTTATTAGACCTTTCCTCCCCAATCCACTTGGTTCTGGTTTGGATTTTTCCATTATGTTTACTGAGTAGATGTCTTGTAGAATTCTTGAAATTGCTTGATCTATTATTGGTAAAAAATTTCTTCCTTTTTCAAGGTGGCCAACTTTTCCCAGCTTCTCCCTCCGCTTTGGACTACTGATAGCACATTATCGCTTTCCTAATCGCTTCATCCATGTTTTTCAGATTCACGAACTCAATTATTTCTTTCACATGGCTTGGAAAATTGCTCAAAATACACTGCAACATGACATTTTCATCATGCATGTAAGGTACATATCTTGATAGAGAAGTGAATTTTGTAATAAATTAATCCATAGTCATTTGTTCCAGTTTCAGATCATGAAATGCTCAGGATTTCTCATCGTAAAAACATTCTATCAAGTACTTATCTTTAAAATAATGCTGAAACTCATCCCAAGTTACATTTTGATCGTCCACTCATCGTACATTCTTCACTTCCTCCCACCACAGCATTTCTTTCTCCCATAGTTGGTAAATGGCTAGGCGAGCTTTAAGCTTGCTATTATACTCATACACTATGAAGCACTTATTCATATTTATTATCCAAGCTTCTGCCATTTCCTTCACCTCTCCATCAAAGGTAGGAGGTTGATCTTCTGAAATTCCTCCGGCAATTCTACTTTCTGCTTTTTCAACTCCTGCTCTTCCATGACATTTCTAGATTCCACCTCATTATATGTTCAACTTTTATAGGTTCTTGGTGTTCAAATGTCTTAACCATGTACTTCTTGGCATTATTCTCTGTTTTCCTGAGTGTTTCTCTCAGGGCTAGGTTGTCCACTGGGAGGATTCTGTCTATCTGACAGACTCTTCAATATCCTCTCATGTTCTCTCATTAACATTTCATTATCATTGCATACTATAATCATTTATGTTTGTAACTGTTGTATAGTATCCAACAACTTATTTTTTTGTCGTTGCTGTTCTTGCAACATTCTGCTTGTTTTTTGCTGCTGGTCCAAACTTAGGTGCACCCACATTTCGGAACTGACCTCAGAATTGGTCACAGGATGGGTCTCTCCCATGCCTCTAGGTGGGTGTTTCCTTGATCCTTTTGTCATGGCAGATTACATAAACCTGTTCCTGTACTTAACATAATATTGAATCATTAATTTTAATAGAATTCCTAACAAAAACAAAAAAACATTGTATGGTTTTGGCCTATTTGGCCCCAGTTTGTCACTTATGCTCTGATACCACTTGTCACAACTATCTCCTTTTTCATTTAGATTTACCATATAACAAAAACTTTGATAATTTTTACGTGCAAACTATACACAATTGGTTCATGTAAGTTGGTTTTTTTTTATTTACACTATAAGAGTTTACCATGTATTTGGCACCTTTGACACCACATTAGTGAGTCAGTTAGGATTATACAAACATTAATCTCTGGTGATACTTAATTAAGCTTATCATATAATCACCACCTCATTTAAAGAATTAAAAATAATCTCAAGGATTTAACCAATACCATGCACTTAACATTGATTTCGCATATTCATTGTTTTTATTTATTTATTTGTCCTGTTGAATTCTTTACACCAACGATGAAAAATCATGCATCGAGGGTTGTGCTACGGCCTCCACCTGTCATAGTTATCTAGCTCCCTCACATCCGTTGGATCGGCATCTCTCACCATCAACGGTGATCTGAGCAGACGAGGTGGGTTAGGGTAACTAACCACCCCCAACCCCTTGCCATTGCTCCATTGTTATTGCCACTGGTGTGGTGAGTTCAACTCTGCAATCCGAAGACCCTCCCGATTCCTCCGACCATCCCTCTGCCATGAGAGCTCCGCCACCATTAATGAATTTTGAGTTTTAGTTTCTCTGTCCGTTCTCCTTCTTTATTGGGTGGATAATGAGGAAGATGAACTGTGTAACCCTTCGACACCATTGGTTTGGCTCCACAAGTCAACCCATGACTAGGCAAGCTTTTTCGCCTTCCAACTTAGCGGTTGGCTCCATGCTTGCTCCCATGGCTCCATGGCTAGAACCAGACACTATGTTTTCTCTAACAAATTTCTACAAGCTTAGCTCTGAGGTAATGTTTACAAACTAATTCTTTGGTTTCCCCATTAACTCGCACATGTTTTATGTATGAACTTACAATGAGATTTCTGGGTTTTCGGTTTTCGTTTATCTAACTCTGCATTATTTTTTTGGCTAGAACTGGCAAAGCTTGACTTGGTGCGGTCTCGAGACACCTCCAATATGCAGAATTTCTCACAGCTTCCTCTCGCCTTCTCTGGGGTAAGTACTGCTCTAGTCCTTGTGAACACTCTGTCTACCCTCCACATACAGTAATATTCTTTCGCTCCTCTGCTTATCTTGCAGGCAAGGATTTTTCGGCTTCCGAGTGTTTGTGACCCAGTTCTAAGATTAGTTTTGTTTCAATGAGGGTTTTTAGTTGTGGCTATGGACTACCTTCGGGCTCTCTCCCATTCCAATTCATATAATCGGACTTGTTTATAGTTTTACCGAAACTATTTTATGAGAGTTTAATTCCCTGAACCATGCTACTTAATCTTCAATAAGTAGATTTTACTTCTACATATTTTCGTTATTGCTTACTATGTCTACTTAGTCACTGTTTATAAAACATGAGCACTGTTAGCATCACGCTGGTTAATTTGGCGAGTTAAGTCGATTCCAATGATATTATTGCTTAATTTACACTGTTATATTTCATGTTTTATAAGCATGGTTATTTTGTCCGTCAAAGACTCTGCTTATTCCATTTTTTCGTTTTCTAAATGTTATACTAGTTACATGAATTGATTAATAAATCTAATTCTTTCCAAATGGAGTACTGTATTTAGATTTAATATGATTTAATTATTTCTAGTTGAACCCGCAGTGCTTTCCCACTATCTGGCAAGGGTTCAGTCTAAACCAGAACTGTGACCCTATTTTTGGGTTCTGAGTCTAAACCCGCAACTGACCTGTTCTCCCTAGGTTTGTGTGTATATCTGCTAATTGGAAATTTTATCAAGCTTTTTCAATATCTTTGAACAATAGTTTATTTAGTCTTATACATAATTCCATAAAGTAGCCTGTATTTTCATGGTTCTTTACAGTAGTATGAATTTTCTTAATCAATACAGTGACATGTATTTTATCAAACCAAAACAGTAGCATGTATTTTCATAAATCATTACAGTGGCATGCATTTCATAAATTTCTACAGTATCATGTATTGTTCTTAAATCTCTACAGTAGCATTTATATTTACATTATTTACTCGAGTAGCATTTATTTACTATTAATTCCACAGAGAGTCAAAATCGTACATTATTCCTATTGTAGATTTCATTTTTAGAATATTTACATCACGTGCATAAAAACTCAAAATCTCAGTAAATATAAATTTGCATTTCTTCTCAGAACCATAAATTCCAACATTAAATGCAAAACATTGAACAATAAATTCACGTGCACTTTTGTACATACTTTAGAGTAATAGGTTTTCTCAGTAACTGTCAGACTACCCAACCTTGAGTGAGGCGATTATGTCTTCTGCTCCCCGCTTACTCTTCACTAGGTCTGAGGTAATTTTCTGAGATAGGAAGTCTCACCTCGATTGGAAAATCCTGTCTTGCTTGTCCAGGGTAATTTGCTCAGTTCCATTGGTACTCCCACCACCTCTAGACCTGCTCTGCATAGTACTCCATTCCCTCCTAGGATTTTTCAATAGAACCCCATTCCCTCCTAGGATTTTTCCTTAAATCTTTTCTCGGAAAGTAACTCCCATTACTGTCGCAACCTCTTCATCGATTTCTTGAGATATTTTACCACATAGTTACTTCTATCTTTTACTAAGACAAAATTATCATTTGAATAAATCTTTTAAATAAAAGTCATGTATTAATGTCATTAACGAATGCATCATTTGTTATAAATGAATAAAACAGAAAGTTACAATTAAATAGATATGATTGTAAATAGGTATGAAATTACATGCCAAATTTCTTTGTTTACTAAATGCGGCAAGGCAACGCAACTTAATTAGCATTATTTTTCGTTCCTAACGTATTACTATTTGCTCACTTTTCTAGCCACCACATAATTTTCCATCATGATGGTAGGGCTTGTGAGGTCACATAGCTAGACAATGGAGGTTTACTACTACAATATTGATATATTCATGCGGTTCTCCATTCTACCATTATTTCAAAGGGAAGCCAGCCCTATCGATATATTCATGGGGTTCTCCATTCTACCATTATTTCAAAGGGAAGCCAGCCCTATTGTCCTTCTAGCGTAAGAAGAACAAAGGTTTTCGCTTCTTTAAACCCTACAGTAATAGAGTTTCTACAAATATGGAATGACAACCATACGGATAGGGTCATAGGTAACTATACTCTAACGTTTCATCCATTTCGACTTGAGTCTCACCGTCGGTATAATTTTATTGGCCACACACACCGTTAGTACAATTTTTTTTAATTCTTAATTTTAATTTTTGAATTTTATATATATATATATATATATATATATATATATATATATATATATATATATATAATTTATTTCATTCATTAGAAATTAAAACAATTAAAAATAATTAAAAATTAAAAAATTAAAATTAAAATAAGAAATAATTAAAAATAAATAAATATATAAATATATAAGTAAAATAAAAAATAAATTAAATTAACTTAAAAATTAAAAAAATTAAAATTAAAAGAAAAATAAATAAAATTAAAAATAAAACAATAAATAAATAAAAATATATAAATAAATGATATATAAAAAAAATTAAAAAAATTAAAATTAAAAAGTAAAAATCCAAAATAAATTTAAAAATAAATAAATAAATAAATATATATATATATATATATATATATATATATATATATATATATATATATATATATATATATATATATTTATTTTATTTTATTTTATTTTACTTATTTATTTATTTTATTATTTTAATTTTTAGTTTTTAAAGTTTTTATATTTTATTTTTAATTTTAATTTAATTTAATTTAATTAATTAATTAATTAATTTATTTATTTATTTTTTATTTGGTTAGATTTAAGATTTTTGTGAAAAAATCACATCATTAGGATTAAGTGGACGTTTAGAACGAGTTAATGTGGTTTATCCTCATGACAAGGTGGAATCGCTCTAAGTAAATAAATAGTAGAGGTGCATGGGTTAATAAATTATTAAGTAATTCTAGGCAATGATGCATCTCCACTATTTATTTACTGAGATCGATTAGTCTCTCCACCTTGTCTTGAGGATGAAACACATTAGCTAGTTCAAAACATCCACCTAATTCTAATGATGTGATTTTTCCCAAAGTAATTTTATCTATCTTTTATTTCTTTATTTATTTTGAGTTTAGATGTCGTACTATCATTTCTTATTATTTGGGTAAGTTCAACATTGCCATGGAGGTTCCCATTCCAAACCATGTCATTCTAGCTTCTTATCCAGCTTCTGGAGTTAGTATTATGGTGGACCTTGTGTGGCTTATCGGCATAAATTGTCTTTCGTTCATAGTTCCTTCAATAGGGTACTTCTGAACCAGGGAATTAGCTCTCGGGGTTACATGGTTATGTATTCATCTTCTATATTTGGTCCTCTGAGCTGGTAACTTGTTTCTTGTTACGCCGATAGGCGTAACCCCCTATCGGAAGGAGCATGTTTTGTGATTAGGCTAATTAATTTTTTTGTTCCGATGGTCTAGATTGAGAGATGCCGGTATATTCTAGTCGTCACCACTCAATCAATGGATGAAATCTACCCCACTAACTTCCTTGCATATCTAAATCACATGTTTAAACCGTACTTAAATTAATTTTTTACAAATCTTGATTAAAAATTTACTGTGCCATTTATTAATTGCCACCTAGCAAGATTAACAACTAGAAGGAAACTGAAACATTAAATCTTCTCCAAGTGTTGAAATTGTTCTACAACGTGTCCCATGCCTTTCATAGGAGCCATAGTGGCAGCAAGCAGTGCATGTCGAAATCTTTGTGCAACGTGTCGCATACCTCCATAGTGGCGGCAAGCATTGCGATTCGGGAAGTGGAAGGTTCAGCCAACGAACAGGCGTTTATCTTTTCACAAGACCAAAAAAAGGAGCATCGTTCATTTGTGTCGTGTCGTTGATGATATGGCTGTGAGCTGCCGTCCGAGAGCAGCATCAATACATACTACGTATCCACCGTTTCGAGATTTCCTGGATTATCTAAACGGCCAGACGCCATGGAGATTCTGAAGGTCGTCGTGAAGCTGAGTATAAAGGAAAACAAGGCAGCAGACGCCAAAGCCCACAGGCTATCTCGCCTCAGACTCGACCAAAGACAACGCGGTGCCCTGAAAGATTATTTCAAGTTATTCCACGACACACTCGATGAATTGCACAACACGCTCTCCGATTTGAAGAACGTGACTTTCATGTCAATTCCACAGTACACCAGTGACCTCAAGACATTGCTCAGCGCGGCCATCACGAACCAGTACACCTGCATTGATAGTTTCTCTCATTCCAAAGGGAATCTCAAGCAACGTTTGCTGGAAGGGCTGCGGAATGTCTCTCATCTGGTCAGCAATTCGTTGGCGATGGTGAAGAACATTTCAGCCGAAGCTTCAAGCCTGGCCAAGCTGTGGCGAAATTTTTCGACTCAGAATCGCCGTCTGTTATCGGCAAAATCTGGCCCCAATTTCATGCCCATGGATTCCCACGGTTTTTCGACGTGGATGTCGGCTGGAGATCGAAGGCTTGTGCAAACCTCCACAAGCACGGTGAAGCTGAACGTCGTGGTTGCGAAGGACGGCAGTGGGAATTACACGAACATTACAGAGGCAGTGAATAAGGCTCCCGAGAAGAGCCATACAAGATACGTAATTCATATAAAAGTAGGAGTTTATGCAGAGAATGTGGAGTTGCACAAGAAGAAAAATAATATCATGTTTGTTGGAGATGGAATGGATGTCACAGTGGTGACAGGGAACCGAAATGTGAAGGACAATTTCACAACCTTTCGTTCTGCAACTGTTGGTAAGTCCTCTAATTTGTGGTCTCTGTGGTCACATATTTACTCAATTAAGTATATGATAGCAAACAGTGGTGCCCAAAGAGAATTAATAGATCCATGAAAGTGTGATTGAAATTATGAATGCTATACCGATGAGGAATTTGCTCTCACTCTAACACCAAAGGCCCAGCAGTTGGACAGATTTCTTTTGAAAAGGAGACCAGCGAAAAGAAACCAAAACATTTCACCACTTGTTGATTGGCAGACACTTTATTAAGATGACAATCAACGAAATGCAATATTTGAGGTTAAAGTTGTCTCTTTAAGTTGTTTCTTTCTGGTAATTACAGTTGGGTGCTTGCTTTTTCGTTGGCAAGAAATTGGCCTCTCTGCGTCCGTATTTCCTTTTTGTGGGAAATACAATTGCCAAGCACGAAAATTTCCAGTGTAATTTAAATAGGTTCAATGTTTAAATTTTGAATAGGTTCAATGTTTAAATTTTGAATAGGTTTAATGTTTATTGGTTAAGAATATATAGTTTGAGTTCATTTAATAGTTAAAAGTATGTGTTTCTTTTTAAAAGGTTATAGGTTTGAAACCGGAAAAGTAGGATATGTTTGTTTTTAGTAGATTTAGCAGTCAAATCACTCAGCGAAAGTGGATCTCTTGTCTTATAAACAAAAAGTTTAATGCACCAATTTAGTGTCTAATCTAACCATGACCTTTATTATTATTATTATTATTATATCTTCAACAATTTAAAGATGATTGTTTCCAATAGCTTGGTATAATATATATTTCTTTTTAAAATAGAATAATTTTAAATGTGAAAAGATAGAATGTATACCTTTTAACATACTTTAATAATCATATCTTAGTAAATAGGAAGTCAACATATTTTAGGAATACATTAATAAAGGGGAAATTGAAGAAAGATTTAATGGTGTGTTAACCTTTTTGATTTAGAATAATGATTACAAAATAATTTCCGTTTATGTCATGAAATTTCTCGGGATCCGCGACATTGTTGAAGAAAGATTCAATAGTACGTTTACATTTTTTTTATTTAGAATAATGATTACAAAATAGTTTTGGCTTATGTAATGAAATCAGAAATCTTTTTTTTTTTCTTAATTTAAAAAATATGTGTAAACATCCCAATCAACTTAGATTGAATTATTAATTTAATTTAAAAATTCCCAATCAACCATTAATTTAAAAAATTATTTTTTATTTAAAAAAAATGAGATTTAATTCTATAAAATAAATTTTATATTTTAAAAGATATCTTAGTTTTAAAATTATTTAACTTAAAAAAATATAATAAGATAGTATTTTTTAAGTATATTTTGCAGTTTTATGATAGTATTTTTTTGTACATTTCTACTCTGTCTTCTTTAGATTATCCCATCCATCCTTACCGAGTATTGTACTTTAGTTTTAGTGTAGTTTAATCTATATATACATTTATAATGTGTTAAGATTTGTTTCTCTATCAACGTACATTGGTATAATTTATAATGTGTCAATATTTTCTCCTTCATTAACGTGTTGTGGTATAGTTTCTTGTAATTTATGTTCTGTACTAATTTAGTTTAATTTGATCTATTGTGCCATGTGTTAAATTATTAAAATTAGATCATTTATTGAACACAATAACCTATCTGTCTTTGTATATTTATGTTTATCATTTTTTAATTTACGTGAGTTAATTGTTTCGCTTTTGCCTTTGTCCAGCGAGCCTACTTCAATTTATAAATATAAAATTCTACATATAAACTAAAATATATAAGTTCAAATTTTACACTCAAACTAATTATCACTTAAAACTAAGCTCAATGTTAAGTCTTATGTTTTGATGGTCTAATTCATTTATTTTAATATCTATTTACTTTTTCAATTATGAAATTGTGTATCAAATTAAAAAGATGTTTATAAAATATATTATTAAAATAGTTTTAATATGTTTATGTTTTATATTTATTTTGAAACTTTAATTAATTAAATATTAAAATAAATAATAAAAATATATTACTAAAATAATTTTGATTTACTATTATGGTGTTTCAATTTTTTAATTTTAATATTCACATAATTGTAATTTATTCAAATTTATTTTCAAATTTTATATTTATTTTTGATATTGTAGTTTAATTAAATATAAAAAAATGAAATAATCAAATTAATTATAGAATAATTTTAATTTGTTAATATAATGTGTTTTTTTATTTATTTTTTTTACTTTCAATGATTCTAGTAAATTTGAGATTCTAATAAATTTAATATCTACACTTAAAAAAAAATGAAAATATTAATAAAGATCTCTATATAAATAAAAATATAATATAAAAAATAAGAAGGTATATTTGTTTTTTTTTTTTAAATACACTTAGGTTTATTTAAATATTTTTTCTATTTTTATTTTAAATACATAAAATTTTAAATTATTTAATTTTTTATGAGAAAAAAATAAATTAATGACTTTTTATTTTTCATATATAATTTTTTATTTTTATTATAAAATTATATTTTATTTATAAACGATATGTATAATATGTAAAAATTTCAATGAGTAATATCAAATAAATTTAATCATTTCCAAACACCATTAAATATTGATTTCAAAAATAAAAAATATAGATAAGGAATCAATATAATATCTAGATATTAGATATTGACTTGTACAAATTTCATGGCTATTTGATTAGTAGCAACTATCTTTGGAATAAATAGAATAATGGCAATTTGATTTATAGAGGTTTTGTAAGTTTATCTATACTTTTTACAAACTTAGGAGTGCATTTTTTATTTTATTTTATTTTTTTAAGCTATAATCAACCTTATTTAATAATTAAAATTATTAATCATAATATTATTAAAAATTTACAAATGCATATAATATATTTTGATATTAGGATTAAAATTAATGTTACCCACTATTAACAAATATTAATATTAATGTCACTCTTAATATTAATTAAATGTTATTGATATTAGTATTAATTAATATTATCAATATTAATATTAAAGTTAATAATAATAATACATTAACTACTATTATACTTTGTTATATATTTAGTACTGTAATAATAATTTTCAATAGTATTTGATATTAAATAATTAATATGTAGGAATATACTAATATGAATAAATAAATAAGTTTTATTATTAATATAAATTAATTTGAATAAGAATAAGAATATTATTTTTAATATTATTAATATTAAATCCTTGTGTTTATTAGTTCTTTTGGTTTATAATATAAATAATCGATCAATGTCATCATGTTTAAATGAATTCCCTTGGGTTCACCAATTCCTTTGGTTTATAATATTAAACCCTTGGGTTTATTACTTCTTTTGGTTTATAATATAAATAGTCGATCAATGTCATCCATGATCAAATGTCACATTCTGACAAACATTGTCTCAATATGAAAATCACCCATGGCCAACCATGGTCATAGTTGGTCGAACGTCACATTCTGACAACAATTTTCTCAATGTTTAAATCAATTCCCTTGGGTTCACCAATTCCTTTGGTTTATAATTTGTTGGGTAATGGTTTCCCTTGGGTTCACCAATTCTTTTGGTTTATAATATTAAACCCTTGGGTTTATGTCATCCACGATCAAATGTCACATTCTGAAAATCATTGTCTCAATATAAATATCACCCATGGCCAACCATGGTCATAGTTGGTCGAACGTCGCATTGTGACAACAATTGTCTCAATATTTAAATCAATTCCCTTGGGTTCACCAATTCCTTTGGTTTATAATATTAAACCCTTGGGGTTATTAGTTTTTTTGGTTTATAATATGAATAATCGATCAATGTCATCCATGATCAAATGTCACATTGTGAGAACAATTGTCTCAATGTTTAAATCAATCCCCTTGGGTTCACCAATTCCTTTGGTTTATAATATTAAACCCTTGGGTTTATTAGTTCTTTTGGTTTATAATATGAATAATCGATCAATGTCATCCATGATCAAATGTCACATTCTGACAAATATTTTCTCAATATGAAAATCACTCATGGCCAACCATGGTCATAGTTGGTTCAACGTCGCATTGTGACAACAATTGTCTCAATGTTTAAATCAATTCCCTTGGGTTCACCAATTCCTTTGGTTTATAATATTAAACCCTTGGGTTTATTAGTTCTTTTGGTTTATAATATGAATAATTGATCAATGTCATCCATCATCAAATTTTCTGAATATGAAATCAGCCATGGCCAACCATGGTCATACTTGGTCCAACGTCGCATTGTGACAACAATTGTCTCAATGTTTAAATGAATTCCCTTGGGTTCACCAATTCCTTTGGTTTATAATTTGTTGGGTAATGGTTTTCTCTTGGGTTCACCAATTCCTTTGGTTTATAATATTAAACCCTTGGGTTTATTAGCTCTTTTGGTTTATAATATAAATAATCGATCAATGTCATCCATGATCAAATGTCACATTCTCACAAACATTGTCTCAATATGAAAATCACCCATGGCCAACCATGGTCATAGTTGGTCGAACGTCGCATTCTGACAACAATTGTCTCAATGTTTAAATCAATTCCCTTGGGTTCACCAATTCCTTGGTTTATAATTTGTTGGGTAATGGTTTTCCCTTGGGTTCACCAATTGTTTTGGTTTATAATATTGAACCCTTGTGTTTATTAGTTCTTTTGGTTTATAATATAAATAATCGATCAATGTCATCCATGTTTAAATCAATTCCCTTGGGTTCACCACCCTTTGGTATATAATTCTGGTTCTAGTCGGTTTCTTCTTGGGTTCACCACCCTTTGTTTATAATATTAAACCCTTGGGTTTATTAGCTCTTTTGGTTTATAATATAAATAATCGATCAATGTCATCCATGATCAAATGTCACATACTTGGTCCAACGTCACATTGTGACAACAATTGTCTCAATGTTTAAATGAATTCCCTCGGGTTCACCAATTCCTTTGGTTTATAATTTGTTGGGTAATGGTTTTCCCTTGGGTTCACCAATTCCTTTGGTTTATAATATTAAACCCTTGGGTTTATTAGTTCTTTTGGTTTATAATATAAATAATCGATCAATGTCATCCATGATCAAATGTCACATTCTAACAAACATTGTCTCAATATGAAAATCACCCATGGCCAACCATGGTCATAGTTGGTCGAACATTGCATTGTGACAACAATTGTCTCAATGTTTAAATCAATTCCCTTGGGTTCACCAATTCCTTTGGTTTATAATTTGTTGGGTAATGGTTTTCCCTGGGTTCACCAATTCCTTTGGTTTATAATATTAAACCCTTGTGTTTATTAGTTCTTTTGGTTTATAATATAAATAATCGATCAATGTCATCCATGTTTAAATCAATTCCCTTGGGTTCACCAATTCCTTTGGTTTATAATTTGTTGGGTAATGGTTTTCCCTTAGGTTCACCAATTCTTTTGGTTTATAATATTAAACCCTTGGGTTTATTAGTTCTTTTGGTTTATAATATGAATAATGACAACAATTGTCTCAATGTTTAAATAAATTCCCTTGGGTTCACCAATTCCTTTGGTTTATAATTTGTTCGGTAATGGTTTTCCCTTGGGTTCACCAATTCCTTTGGTTTATAATATTAAACCCTTGGGTTTATTAGTTCTTTTGGTTTATAATATAAATAATCAATCAATGTCATCCATGATCAAATGTCACATTCTGACAAACATTGTCTCAATATGAAAATCACCCATGGCCAACCATGGTCATAGTTGGTCGAACGTCGCATTCTGACAGCAATTGTCTCAATGTTTAAATCAATTCCCTTGGGTTCACCAATTCCTTTGGTTTATAATTTGTTGGGTGATGGTTTTCCATTGGGTTCACCAATTCCTTTGGTTTATAATATTAAACCGTTGGGTTTATTACTTCTTTTGGTTTATAATATAAATAATCGATCAATGTCATCCATGATCAAATGTCACATTCTGACAAACATTGTCTCAATATGAAAATCACCCATGGCCAACCATGGTCATAGTTGGTCGAACGTCACATTCTGACAGCAATTGTCTCAATGTTTAAATCAATTCCCTTGGGTTCACCAATTCCTTTGGTTTATAATTTGTTGGGTAATGGTTTTCCCTTGGGTTCACCAATTCTTTTGGTTTATAATATTAAACCCTTGGGTTTATGTCATCCATGATCAAATGTCGCATTCTAAAAAACATTGTCTCAATATGAATATCACCCATGGCCAACCATGGTCATAGTTGGTCGAACGTAGCATTGTGACAACAATTGTCTCAATGTTTAAATCAATTCCCTTGGGTTCACCAATTCCTTTGGTTTATAATTTGTTGGGTAATGGTTTTCCCTTGGGTTCACCAATTATTTTGGTTTATAATATTAAACCCTTGGGTTTATGTCATCCACGATCAAATGTCACATTCTGACAAACATTGTCTCAATATGAATATCACCCATGGCCAACCATGGTCATGGTTGGTCGAACGTCGCATTGTGACAACAATTGTCTCAATATTTAAATCAATTCCCTTGGTTTATTACTCTCTTGAGTTTAAAATACTAATTCTGAGGGTTTGTTAATTTCTTAGATTTTTCAGTTTAAAATATTAATTCTTAGGGTTTATTAATCTTTGTTGTTTATAATATTCATCCGTTAGGTTTATGATATTTATCCCTTGGGTTCGTTGATTCCTCTGCTTTATAACATTAAACCCTTGGGTCTATTAGTTCTTTTGGTTTATAATGTTAATAATCTCTTTGGTTTATTAATATCTTATGTTTAAAATACTGATTCTTATGGATTATTAATTTATTAAGTTTTTTAGTTTAAAATATCAATTCTTACGGTTTATTAATCTCTTGTGTTTTTAATATTGATCCCTTATGTTTATAATATTTATCCCTTGGGTTCACCAATTCCTATGGTTTATAATATTTAAACCTTTGGTTAATATTAATAATATTATAATATTACTAATAATCATTTTAAATAAATATTCAAATATTTATTAATAATGATTACTAGTAATATTATAATATTATTAATAAATATTCAAATATTTATTAATAAGGTTTATTATTAATATTATAATATTATTAATATATATTATTAATAATATTATAATATTTTAATATTTATTTAGTAATATTAATAATATTATATTATTACTAATAATCATTATAAATAAATATTCAAATATTTATAAATAATGATTATTAGTAATATTATAATATTATTAATAATATAACCAACTATGATATAACATTAGTTATTTTGGTTTATTAATAATATAACCATCTATGATATTAATATATAAATAAATATTAAATTCTTATATATTATTAATATTATTTTTATATTAATATATATTATATATATTTCAAGTTTATTTATAGTATGTATATAGTTAATATTTTTAATATATTAATAAATATTTTTAATATATATTATTAATATTTATTATAATATTATTAATATATATATATAATATTTTTGTGATTTTAATCATAATTAATATATTTAATATATTGATATTCTTATTAATATATAATATATATATTTCAAGTTAATATAATAAAATTATTATATATAATATTTATTTATTGATATATAAATTAATGTGATGGGTAGTGGATATAGCCCTATAGGCGTATATCAACCACATTGGTAATGTGGTTGTAAATCTATTTTATATACACCTATCGGCGTATATCAACCACATTAGTTTTTACTAATGTGGTTGTGCTAGTACTAATCGCTGGGGTTTGTCATCAAGCCAAAATCATTGTACGCTCATGAAAATTATCAGCATTAATAACCTCTCTTTTGTAGCAGTGACCTTTAGTGAGATGGTACGACAAGTTAATTAGATAGCATTTTTTTGGTTGAAGCTTGCAGTTAAAACCTTTCCTTTCTCATACATTCTCATATTTAAATTCTGCCAAATTCTTGGATTGGTCGAGAGGGTTGTGGTAAGTTGTTGACGATCGTTGCTCCTAAGACGATTTATCTATATGTATGCATTATTATTTTATCTTCCCTTATTATATTTTAATTGCATAGCTCCTCTCGTCTTTGGCTTTTCTCCTTATGAACACAGGCAAGGTTTTTCTGGGTTAGAAATCCCATCAGAGGAGGTAGTGCTTTAGGTATCGCGGTTCGTTTTAACATGTCTCTTACACGTCTTTGATCTCTTTTTGTTTTTTTTTCAGAAAGAAAAAAACGGTGTTTTATATATTAAGATATGCAAAACAATACATATTACATGTTGATACAGTGCATAGCCGCACTGTACGAATAGCGCAAATTATAGAGCATAGATAATGCAATCAGATACAATAATGATGCCCCATATATACCGGCAGAAAGAAACTGACGAAGGCAAAAAGATTATGATGTGTCCACAAATTATTTCAAAAAGTTTGGCACCATAAAAATGCCACTACTTAATTCTAGGAACCAGAGTAAACCTATGGAAAAATCGGCTCATATACCCCATTCAAGGGATACATCTAGGGAAGGTATTACGTGAGGGAAAATAGCCTCTCTTGCATATTATGTTCATCTAAAAATTGGCATGCTTCACCTAAAAAGAAAACAAATATAAAATCTGGCCCACCTGCAGGAGGAGGGTATCCAGGTCGAGATGGCCCCCAGAATTTTCCATAGCGGCAAACGGACCTCTTATATAGAAGGGGAGAATGTATGTCATTTGGAGGCCCCAGGCGGGTCGCCAGCACCAAGCACCCTGTGATCAGCTGTAGAATAAATTGGTACCTCCCTGAGGTCAAGAAGTTCATCTCGGAAAAGGTATTTTGTTTTTGGCCTCCCTCTGAAGTGTCTGGATCGCTTTTTGTTACCACCTTTGTAATTGTCATAGAAGCAGATGTACCCAGGGTTTAATGAAATACCCCTCGAGTTAGTCGGTTAGCAAATTGCTAGATGAGTTAATTGTTGTGGCACTAAAGTACCCAGCTTTGAAAAAGGTTTAATTATTTCTTCTATTGTTGTCCAAATTTATAAATTGTATGTTTTAATTACCATTTTGTAAACTATTATTTAATGCCACATTCCAATTATGATTTTACCATTGTCTGCACATAATTTCGAGTTTATTTCTAAGATGTTTAAACAATTTATATGCACTATTCCAACTTTTATTGGTTTCTTCCATGAAATTTAGTTGTTAGTTTCATATTTTTTTACTACATTTTCTCCTTTGAAATCTGCAACTTACAACAATAGCTACAGTATTATCTATCTTCCCGAATTCTTGTTGTGCTATATAAATAACCCAATACCCCACGACTATTCATAAGATTGCTAGATAGCCCTGGATTATTTATAATGAGCGAGGCTCTTTTATTACCTGTCTGTGATGCCTTGTGATGCCTGTAGCAATTTTTTTAAATAAATGAATAATCCTTCTTATTATTTTCTACTACTTATTGTTTTCATTATCTCATCTACATTTTTTTTCAAAAGAAAAAAATTGTTGACATTGTCAACTCATATTCATATTAATTCGAGAAAGTTACATATAATTATGTTCAAAAATGAACCCATATCTGAAATAGACTGATAATACTTCCAAAAATAAACATGTAAGGATACCCCGTGGAAAAAATACGATGTTTCGAAATGTATGAAAAAAAAACCATTCCACAATCACGATATATCACGAAAGAAAGGTCAGAGTCAGGGCAAAATGTATCAAATTGTGTCAGTTGAAGAAGCATTCCGCAGTCCGTACATCTTGGGGAGTGCACATTGATGAAACCTTAAGTTACTATAGTATGAGCGAAATGATCGTGACCAGTGCGAATGTCACCTGAGTGGCATCATCCAAAAACCATTGTTCTGAAACAAAAAAATACCAATAATCCAAGTATGTAAATAAGGTGCAGTTTGTTCCTTCTCCAGTGGCAGTGAAAGGGAGTTGTTGCAGCATGTACCGCCCCCAGAGTGTTCCCCATCTTCTTTTGCCATGTATCCCCACCACTCCAATTTGTGGGATTTTTATAAAAAATTTAGGGTACCCTTTGGCCCACTTCGAGAGGCATCCATCAATTCATAGTGTATTTCTTCGAAGGTTCCATGCAGACCCCTTTTGGATAGTGTATCAGCTGTGTCATTTTTATCTCTATATATGTGTTTGAAAGTGATATGAGAGAAAGTCCTAAATAAATATTGTATCATATCCATCCATGAAGATAGGTGTCCCAAAGCCAGGGAATTCAAGTTTTTCATGTGGTCTATTAGAAATTTAGAGTCTCCAAAGATCCAGATTTTATCGATGTAGAGCTGATTTGTAAACTAGAGTAATCCCCAAAGTGCCAACATTTACGCCCTGATGCTAGTTCCATGTCCCGAGTACCAGTATGTCTTGTAACGACAAAGTGGACTTATCATTAGCCATGTACCACAACTTCATCTATAATTCTGCGCCGCCCTGTCAAAAAATCAAGCCAGATATTGGATGTCAAACAATCTCATTCTGTGAGATAAGTCTCTTCGCAGTTTGTCTGAATTCATTAGGCCATCCCATCTTTTCATAACCATCTCTGCCACTTCCTCCTAACTAAATCCCTATTCTCTAAAAATCCAATTGTTCCTACAACACAACAGGTATCAACGAAAGTAAAAAGGGATGCTTCTATATTGTTTACCTTTTGCATACCACCAACAAATACAATCTTGTACTGAGGTGAAGATTTTCTACTGTAGTTTGAGATTTTTAAAAATAATAAGCCATGCGTGTCTTGCAAACTCCTAGCTATAGAAAAGATTTACATTTTCTCCATCATGCTTCATGCACATTCTACATATCCCTGGTCCAATCTTACCCCTCTTTTTAAAATTCGACCAAGTCAATTTTTTGTCTTTCCAAACTAGCCATATGAAAATGATAATCTTGATTTGTACCTTTTCCTTCCACGTGTTCTTGAACCAGAATTACACTGTCTTTCCATATTGTTTCTTCATTAATTCCAAGTATGTATCAACTATGTTCATTTGTCCCTTTTTGAGGTCCCCCCTCCCCTGCCCCCCACCTGAGCTTATACAGACCCCATATTCATTTTGGATAAATCCAATTTGTCTCATCTTTCCCAAGAAATTTTCCCATGCTTCCTTGTCATTTCCCCTTGACCCCAATTCGTGAGCCTCATGCCACCTCATATATCTGATCTGCCAGATGTGTATTGCTTGACCAACATAGAAAATTCCCATTCCATGAATTTTGTTTCATAAATCCAGTTTTATAACGTTGTGTCCTGGGAATCCCCATATGCCTCCTTCCCCGATAATAATTTTCATACCATTTCCAAACTTCCACTTTAAAAAGGATATGTACAATGACCATAATCTTCTAAAACCATTCCAAATAGCATATCCTCATTTCGTAGCTTTCCAAACCGATGTATAGGGTGTCGAGAGATTGGTTTTTTAAATACTTATGCCTAATTATATCTCTCCAAATGCCAGATTTCAGAAAGTATCAGTGTCCAACAATCCCCATCCACCCCATTTATTTGGCATAGCTATAATGTCCCATTCAGGCAGGTGATATTTTCCCCTCCCCCTGCCCCCATCCCATATGAAGTTTGAGATGGTTGACTTGATTTTGATTATGACAGTCGGCAACATGGAGTAAAGGTGATCCCAATAAATGGTTAGTTGTTGAAGAATTTCCTGTGCCCTAATGAGTTTCCCCCATCTCGACAACCATTTGAGCGACCACCCATTTATTCTCCTTCTATATTTATCAACAATCCAAAGCCAATCTGCCACCCTATAGTTATAAGGCTTTAAATGAAAACGCAAATATGTTATACCATCTGTGAAACTGGAGCATGTGTAATTGAAGATCTCACATACCAAATTTTTGACCTACGAGTCCCCGTCAGAGAAATAGTGACATGATTTTTTTGCATTATTGATCATTTCAGATGCTATGTAAAATTTGTAAAAGATATCTCCAATTTCCTCCCGAAATTTTTTTATGAGCATGTCAAAAATGAGTATGTCATCTACGAAATTTTTTTTAGTGATCTCCCTATGTGAGGTAATATTTATGCCCTTTATAGAGTGAGAATTTTTTGCCAAATTTATCTTGATACATAAGGCATCCATTGCGAGAATGAAAAGGAGGGGAGATAAGCCACAACATTTCCTGAGACCCCTACTCGCCTTAACAAATTTGGAAGGTGTGTCGTTTATGATGACCACCATAGGGCCCCCCATGATGCATCCCATGATCCATTCCACTGTCTCGCAAGTCATACCAACCTTGCATAGGATCATGCGGAGTAGATCCCAATCCACTCTATGGTAAGCCTTGCTAAGATAAATTTTCATCATCGTTTCCTTCATTTTCCTATTTTGAGTAGATTGTAAGGTTTCTTGAGTGATAGCCACTCCATCATGTATAACTTTATCATTCAGAAACGCAAATTTCTCCCGCGAGATGTGCTGAGACATGAAACCTTTGATATGCTCCGCAATTGTTTTAGATATGATTTTGTATAAGATATTATAGAGGGATATAGGGTGGTAGTCCTCAAAGGCCATAATTATTTTCTTCTTTGGGATGAGAGCGATGAACGTGGATTTTATCGCCCCATGAACACATGTAGTTCTTCTTGCCTCCTCCACCATCGTAGTGATGTCTTGCATCATGTGTTTAGAAAAATGTAGGTAAAACTCCGAATTCCATCCATCTAGACCCAGAATAAAAAATACCTTAGAACTCTTTTTACTTTAGCTTCGGAAACCTTAGCTCTTAGAACATCATTTTCTTCCTGTTGAAACATGTTCAGGAAACCTTCCACCACCCATAATTGTTCCTTTATGAACACACCTTCTCTTGCCCTGAACAAACCTTTGAAATTTTTTACTACAACACCCTAAATTGATTTCGTGGATATGAAATTTTGACCATCAACACTTACCTCCCAAATTGAATTTGCTTTTTTTCGTCCATTTACAAAAGAGTGGAAGTATTTTGTGTTTTTGTCTTCCTCCTTGAGCCAAATTTCCCTGCTCTTTAACGTCCAGATATGTTCCTAGATCTATAGAATATTACGCTTCTCCTTCTCAAGTTCTCTTAATATATTCCATCTGTCATTTGTCATGTGACCATTATCCATGTTCTCAAAAATTCCTTTCGATTCCTTCGAAATTTCTTGTATCTCCTTTAGAAGTTTTTCCTTTTTAATTCTTTCCTAGATTCTGACTTTGGATTTTAGCATGGACAAATTTTATGATAAATGCACCATGCGTGATGTTCCAGTCTCCTGGGTATGCACCGTGAAAAATTTTCTAACCATCTTGTTGAAGTCACCATCCTCTAGCCAAGTTCCGTTGAGTTTGAAGGGGTATCCATTCATTTTTTTTTTCAAACTTCCATTTCATCGCAATTGGTCTATGGTCCGAGATAAGGAGACCTTCCACCCAGGTTCTAATCGAACCCATCTTTCGTATTAATTCCTCATTAACGAATAAACGATCGATCCGTTTTGAAATGTATTGATCCCCCTTCCTGCCATTGTACCATTTTGGGCACCTTACCTCCATATCCATTTCCTTTATATAGGCCTCCCTAATCATGTCCCCAATGAAATTTGCTAATAGATCTATTCTCCACAGTGGCCCCCAATTCTCCTTTACATATAAAGTGCAATCCATTTCCCTAGCAAAGATAGGGTTTCTAAGAGATAGCACCCTGGATTCATCTATTTTTTTCTAGAATTGACTCCTATTATGGTATGGGGCATATAAATTTACTAAGTGCACCCTCTCCTTGAAACCCATGAAATAACCAGTCAGAATGGTCCCCCCTGCCCCCCGGAAGAAAGTAAAATCATTGAATGACACCCATCTAGGGTTACATAACATGACCAAGACCCTAGATCTTCCCACTGCATCTGTTGCCACCACGTGTCATTTTGGGTACATAGCACGAAAAAAATGAATCGTCCTATCAACTTCAACCATTTTTTCTTGAATAAAAATCATACTTGGACCAATTTTTCTGCAAAAATTCCTTAGAGAAAAAAATTTATCCCCCCCCCCCCCCCCCCACAATCCCCTCATATTTAGAGAGAAAATGATCATCATGAAGCGTAGGATTATTGTTCTAATACTCTAAGGACCCTTTTTATGGCTAAGGAAACCGACACATCCCAGAAGTTGTCCATATTTAATTCTGAGACCACACCCCCGTCCAGTATCAATTTATTCTTTATGTTGGGTTGCCCCTTTCCCATCTGAATGGCGACATTAACCATAGATTCCAGGTTAATGATGATGGGAGGCGATGCCAAGTTTTATGTGTGGATATTGAGGGGAGCCAACTCAGCTTCATTTTTATGTAACATTAAGCTAAGGTCATTTCCAATTGAGTTGTGGGGCGACATCATTAGTACATGTTTAGTAGGGGAGGACTGAGGAGAGGGAGAGGGTTCAGAAGGAAGTATGGATTTGGTCCATCTACTTACCTGATTGCACCCCAGGCCATCATATTTTGGTAAAGTTGGTAGATTCAAACGTATCCTGTAATATCCCTATTTTACTGCTTTTATTAGACAATTGAAAATCCTAAAGGTTAAGTGGACCTAAAGGAAAACTATATGTGTGGACATATTATATTATTTTAAATTAATAAATGTGGAATTTTAATTATTGTGAAAACACTAGACTATTTTGAGATCAAGATTCAAGTCCATGAGGATGGAATTAATTCCAAGGACTATCCGAAATTCTCCAAAAATCCTTGGAGATAAAAATCTAAAAGATACCTTAGTAAAGTGGAAAAAGCTATTTTTAAAGAGCTTTTTTGGAGAAAACAAAAGTAAAGCCTAAGCTAAAAGAAAAGAGAATCCTCATTTAACTCGACGCAGTTATGGAAATATGTTGAAGGAAAAGCAAACTTAAATAAGCCATCCCATGGTAGACAAGAGATTGTCTACACTTTGGAGAAATTGGTCTCTCCTCAGGGGGAGTTGCGGAGAAAAAGCTCAAGGTTGGGTGGAAAACAGTCTTACAAGAATTGGTATGCACAATTAATTTAATTCTATCTTATGATTATGTTGTTATGATGAGAGATATAATAATGATGGTTTATGTAGAAAGATATTTTGGAAATCATGTTTTCTAAATTATTAAATAGTATAATAGAATTCTACTAGTTGTAAGTTACAGAGTCTGATGTATTTAACAGAACATACTATAAAAGATATAGTTTAGTTCTGTATAGATACATAGAGAAATAAAATTAGTGAACCAAAAAACAAAATGTGTAAACCCAATTAGGAGGGTTTAAATCTGGTGTTAAGCTGAAGGAATCTAATTATTAAACTTAGAAAATACATCAGTATAGGTGGAAAGGATGTTAAGAGTGTTGGAGCCCCATGATTTGCAAGATTGGGAAGAACAACTCTGTAGGGAACCACATCACATTGATTTGGAGTCCAAGGACCTAAGCTTCCTAGACTCAGAGAGGGCTCTCTCTATGACTGTGATGAAAATGATGTGCTTTTATGCTTATGTTTTCTGAATTTAGGCTAGTTATGAATTTCTAGGACTGTTTGTTTTGTTTGGTTGATTGATTGAGTGATTGTTACGGTTAAAAAGATAAACTGTGGGAAGAATTAATTCATTGGGCTATGGAGTCATAAAAGGATTTAATTGTTCATCAAATTTGCAAGGGTTTTCATAGGGCAAGCTAACTATATCAAGTGGATCTTTTTATATTAGATGAAATATGAAATGACAGCAAGTTGTGAAATCTGTAAAACTAAAGGGAAATTAAGAATAATTTAACTATACCTCAACAATAAAATACTTTAAGATAATTGTTTAATAGGATCTAAAGAGGAGGGAAAACCATAGATTACTTTAGCTAAATGTTGAACCCTTAGTTAAACTGAGAGGGGGGGTTGAATCAGTTTAATACATTCATGGTCTTTTAAAAATTTCCTTTGAACTTATTTACACCTCCATTTCATGATCAACGTATTAAATAATGAAACCACAATATTAATAAGTGAGCATCAAGTATTAAGCATATTTAAATACAGAATATCAACACACAATCATCATACATATGGACAACAGATATAAGTGGAAACCCATAAGGGAGAAAATCACATCTTATTATTGTTGTGATGCAAAGACAAGCTCCAACTCCCTCTCACCACTGATTTTCTGTAGGCTCCAACCTACAGGAGGCTACTACCTCAATTCTGCAAGCTACAACTTGCAAGGAAACTCCAACTCCCATCTATTTTCTGCAGGCTACAACCTACGGGAGGCTCCTACCTCAACCAGCTACAACTAAACATCTATCAAGCTACAAATTGATATGGAAGAACCAACTTTTGCACTGTACAATAAAATCATATGCTGATTTACCTAGATATCAGCTCTGTTTTTATCCTTCTTTTTGCTATTGTCCTTCCAGCCTTCAAATTTGATTTATATCATCTCTGGATCTTCACAACTCCTTTCTCTGCTCCTTCTTCTTCTTACACTCTCTAACCTCTCTATGCATACTGATATTACATGTTTTATACAGATAGCCTTTTGACTGTTTGCATTCTACAGGGAATATGAAGTGAATAGGCATGACTCTTTGCCTTCCACCATCTCATTTTCTTGCTCATCATTTCAGGAGGTTACAACACTGTCTACTCATTTCAGAATTAAATTGGAGTTTTTCTTTGCCTATGGAGACTTTCCTTTGCATCACATACAATAAAAATAATTAATTGATTTAAATTTACAGTTACAACAAATAGATTTCACTCAGCCGTTTCAGCTCTTGGCTCATTGTCCGTTTGTCCTTTATGTTGTTGTCACTGTCTTTTCAGTTTCTGCAGTTTCATCATATCAGTTCTGCCCAAGCGCATTTAGCCTTACTCGACCCAGCTGGCACATTTTCAACAGTGCCACAAAATCTCCTTTTTCTCAACTCTGCCTCTTCTGCTTGTGCCCACAACATTCAAACTTTTCTTCAAAAACCATTGTTACCACATTAACCATTGTTTTGCATGAGTGTTGGGTGTTATTACTTTCCCGAGTCTTTTCTGCTACTATATTATAGCTCTGCTACATAACTATTCTACTTCTTCCATTTCCTATGTCTTTTGAGCTGTGTTCACTCACACTTTGCTTGTAAATGTTCGTTATGCATATCTACATGCACATCATCCTTTCATCGATCAAACGGTCATCACACTCCATCTCTTTTAAATTCCCAATCCAACTGAATTCGCACACTAAGTTGCATGTTATTTAATTGTTCCCAACCTACGCGAAATAGGTGGTTTTATACTACCACACGTCCCCCTCTTAACGCTATCGTGTTTGTTTCACCTTTTACCACTTATCCTCCAAAAGCGGTGTGAAACAACAACTTACCAGCTTTATAATCCTGCCTTCACTGTTCCACGGATTTCAAAATATATTCCACGGTTTCACGTACAGTCACCTTCTGGTTCTGAGCGTCTGATTCATATTTCCTCTTCTGCTCCTCTGCACCATGGTTTCTCTTTTATAATATATCCTTGACACCGGATTCATACATACTCCAAAAGCTGAATTCTTTCACACTTGACCTTAAACTTTTTCCCTTTGAATAATTGTTCTGAGTTGCATCGCATCCGGCCCCTTTATCGCACTTCGATGTTTATGAGTGCTATCTCTTCTAAGCTTTGTGATTTGCGATATGTGATGAACTTCACATCACCGATTCGCATCGCCACTTTGCATCGCATCACATCTTCGCATCGCATTGCATTGCCACTTCATGCTATGCGATGAAATTCACATCACTGATGTGCGATATTGCGCTGTGTCGCCACGTGTCCCTTCGCATCACCACATCGTATCGCAACTTTGCATCGCCACTTCATTATCGCACTTTTCACTTTGGAGATTCAACCCAATTCTCAAGTGCTTATTCTACTGAGCTTGTGATGTGTGATATGTGATCGAGTCTCACTTGATTGCGATATAATCTCTACCATTTATCTCCTTTAATCTCATACATTGATCGCGCCGGTCCATTACTGTAATTTTGGGCTTTAGGAAAGCGGGTCCCAGTTCACAGAACTGAGGAGGCACTCCTCGGTACGGAATAATCATCGAGCTTGTGCTACCACAGTGAATGACAGTCGTCAATCTGTGGTCAACGCCCGATGGGCGGGTCAACTGTGGAGGCACCCCATTGGGTTAACCATCGAGTTGTTTGCGCCCCCGTGGTACGTTGATCCCAGATCAATGTTGACCGTGCTCATAAGATGTGCACGGGGTCTAATTGATCTTCCTCTTCCTCCTTTTCTGCCCATGCTTGCTACCTCCTAGAATGCATATTCTTTCCACCCGACACGAGTCCACTTCACCTGTTTTTCCTGTTTGTTCAACTGTCGTTGTTCTATTTTGCCTCTTTGCTGCACGTTGATGTTGCTTTCGTATTTTATGCATAATGTTACTCCTATTGAGCTTTTCACTCTGATTTGGGATTATTTCGCTTCCTACATGCCTTTTCTTCTTCTGCGTATCTCTCCTGGACTACCTTTTCTTTCTTAACTGCCTCTCTGTTGCCTCTGCTTCTTTACCTTTGTTTCTTATCTACATTCGCTGCCTCTGGTGCTTGATAATGTTCTGGTGTCGTTCCTTTGTGCTCCTTTGCCCTTGCTGATGGTCTAATGTTGCTCCTTGCCTCTCTTTTATGCTTTTTTACTGCATTATTTCCTGATTTGCGCCTTTGTCTTATTGCTGGTTCTTCTCTGCTCCTTTGTCTTAGTGATAGTTCAGGTGTTGCTCCTTTCTGCTCCTTTCTGATTCATTTCCATCAATGAAAATATTTGC
The DNA here is from genome assembly GCA_034641835.2 of Pinus albicaulis. Lineage (NCBI taxonomy): Eukaryota > Viridiplantae > Streptophyta > Pinopsida > Pinales > Pinaceae > Pinus > Pinus albicaulis. The sequence goes on from CM076572.1 coordinate 294,484,864, forward strand.
AACAGTCTCCCCCTTTGGCATTGATGGCAACACATCCACCAATAGTCCAGAAAAGCATCTTTCTCTAGGACTTCCTCCTTGCTAGATTCTGTTACACTGAATTCTTCCTCTACTTTCTTTTTAGAAGAGCCTTTCTTCTTAAGCACTTTTCCTCTCCCTTTGACATCAATGGCAAGGGTTTCATAATTACTAGTGTGGTTTCTATATTTTCATAATACTCTAATCTTCGGGACTTGTTCCATGCACAGCTCATAGCTCTAGCTCCTCTGTGACAACTTTTATGGGTTGCTCTCCACCTAGAATGATGCTTTCTTGTATGATACTAACTATCACTTGTCCTCACTTAGCTTGATCCCATTTTTTTATGGAGCCTTTACCTATATATATATATATATATATATATATATATATATATATATATATATATATATATATATATATTTGATTTCTTATCATATCAGAGAGTAACATCTGCAAACACTACTCCTAGTTTGTCTCTTAGATATTCAAATGGTTCTTTAGCAAGAGGTTTTGTGAATATGTCTGTTGTTTTTTCCATTGTTGGTACATATTCCAACTTCACTAATTTCTGTGCTAATTGTTCTCTGAGGAAGTGGTACTTTATTGGGATGTGTTTTGTTTTTTAATGAAGTACAATATTTTTTGATATACTTATTGCACTAGTATTGTCACATTTGATAGATATAGGTTCATCAATGTTTACCTTCATGTCTTGGAGAGTTTGTTTCATCCACGTTACTTGTTTGCAACATGCAGCTGCTGTTATGTATTATGCTTCTGGTGTAGATAGAGAGATAGAATTTTTCTTCTTGCTTAGCCATGCCACCAGATTTTTTCCCAAATAGAATGCACCTCCACTTGTTCTTTTCCTGTCATCCACACAGCTGGCCCAATATTCATTTGTGTATGTTGTTAATGTGAAAGTTTTTTCTTTTGGATACCATAGGCCATAGTGTGCAATTTCTTGTAGATATCTAAATATTCTCTTTATTACAAGTAAGTGATTTTGTTTTGGTGTTGCTTGATATCTTGCCACAAGTCCTACTGCCAACATAATTTCTGGTCTAGAAGTAGTTAGGTATAGTAGACTTCTTATCATGGATATGTAAAGTTTTTGATCTACATCTGTTGATCCATCATTAGCACATAGTTTGCATCCACTGATCATGGGAGTTGACACAGGTTTGTAGTCTTCCATTTGAAACCTTTTCAATATCTCTCTTATGTATTTTTCATGCAAGATGAATGTTCTTGTGTTCTTTTGTAGAATTTGAAGTCCTAAATAGAAGGTGAGCTTTCCAATCATAGACATCTCAAATTCTGATTTGATTTCTTCAGCAAATCCTTTTGTTAGCTCATATTTGTTGCTACCAAATGTGATTTCATCTACATATACTACTACAATTAAGATTTCATTTTCATTAGCCTTTATGTACAAATTGTTGTGTACTCCTCCTTTCTTGAATCCTTGTTTTTGCAAGTATTTGTCGAGCCTTGAATACCAAGCATAAGGAGCTTGTTTCAGACCATATAAGGCTTTCTTTAATCTGCACACATAGTCATGTTTATTTTTTAAGGAGAATCCTTTGGGTTGTTCCATGTAGACTTCTTCCTCTAAATCTCCATTCAAGAAGGTAGACTTCACATCCATCTGATATACCCTGAAATCATGATAGCATGCAAAGGCCAAAAACATTTTGATTGCTTCCATCCTAGCTACAGGGGAAAATGTTTCATCATAATCAAGTCCTTCAATTTGAGAGTATCCCTTGCATACAAGTCTGGCTTTATTTCTAATTACCTGACCTTTTTCATTCATCTTATTCTTGAATATCCATTTTGTTCCAATGACATTTTTCCATGCGGGTCTTGGTATTAATTCCCAGGTATTGTTCTTCTTAATTTGGTCTAGTTCTTCATTCATAGTATTTACCCAATTTCTGTCTTTTCTGGCTTCTTTGAACTTCTTTGACTCTATTTGAGATAGCATGCCTACTAAGGTATACTTCTTCTATCTGTTCAGCTAGTTGTCTTCTAGTCTGGACTCCCACACTCTTGTCCCCAATGATTTGATATTCTGGATGGTTCTTTTGAGTGTGTCTTGAGGGACCTTTTGAGTTTAATTCAGTATCTTTTGTTGTCTTGCTCAGTTCATCATTATCTTGGTTCTCATCTTCATGATCATCTGGAGGATTGTCGCATCTTGTGCTTCTTGTTCTGTTTGGTAGATCTTCGTCAAATCTTACATCAATGCTTTCCACAATCTTGTGTAGTATTTTGTTGTAGCACCTGTAACCCTTACTCTTGGATGCATATCCTAAAAATATTCCTTCATAAGCTCTTGCATCAAACTTTCCTAGTTTCTCATCATTATTTTTTATGAAACACTTGCTTCCAAAGACTCTAAAGTGTTTTATTGATGTTGGCTTACCATGCCATAATTCGTAAGGAGTCTTGTCACAATTTTTTCCTAAATGATCTTTGTTAAGAATGTGAACAGTTGTGTTTACTGCTTCTGCCCAATAGGTTTGGGGAATGTTACTTTCTTGCATCATGGCTCTGGAAGTCTGTTGTACTGACTTTTTTTTCCTTTCTACCACTCCATTCTATTAAGGTGTTCCTGCAATTGTAAACTATTGTTTCATCCCTTGTTCATTGCATAGGTCTGAAAAATCATAGTCTGTGAATTCACCTCCTCTGTCTGATCGGATGCACTTTAGCTTACATCATGTTTAATTTTCTGCCAATGCCTTGAGTATCTTGAATTTCTCAAGTGCATCAGATTTATATTAGAGAAATTCCACCCACATCAATCTAGTAAAATCATCTATTATCTGCATGAAATAAGATTCTCCACTTCGTGTATTAGTTCTTGAAGGTCCACACAGGTACATGTGAACAAGCTGAAGAGGCCTACTTGTAGATAGTTTTTCTTTGGTCTTGAAAGATGAGCAGGTCTGCTTGCCAATTTGGCAGTATTTACATATGGTATCTGGAGGCTTCTTTATTGTAGGCATATCTCTGACTGCATTCTTCTTGCTCGGACTGATGATGTGGTGAAAGTTTAGGTGTCCCAATCTTCTATGCCATAACCATGATTCATCAAGTTTGCTTATGTGACATGCTTCATTCTCTTCTTTCACTATATAGACATTAATTTCTGTTCTAACACCTTTGATCAAGGTCTTTCCTGTGGTGCTCGATCTTACTTAAAAATCTTGGGCTCTGAAAAGGACCTCACAGCCTTTATCACACATTTGACTGACGCTTAGCAGATTGGCTTTCATCCCATCCACAAATAGTACATGTTGAGCCTTTCCTCTTCCATTATTTAGACTGGCTGAGCCTTTTCCTTTGATTTTCCCTACTTTATCATTGTCGAATGTTATATTTCTAGATTTCTTTCCATCAAAGGTTACAAACTTGCTTCGATCTCCAGTCATATGCTTTGAGCATCCACTATCCATATACCATTGGTTTTGCTGATCTTGAGCTATAAGAGCCAGGCCACACTTATTCAACTTCTTTTTCCACTGCATGCAGCTATTTGTTTGGAACATTTCTTGAGAACATGGACCACATTATTTTAGCGGACATTTGTGAGACTTGTTCTCGATTTGATGGCAGTCAAAGCATTTGATTATGTTTCTGAATGGATTATTTTTATGAGTGAATTCTCCATTGTTCATAAATCTTCTTGAGTTTTCATACATCAGTCTTTGTCCATACATTCTGCACTCGATGGCTTTATGGATGAACCCCTTACAATAAAAACAATACCCATGGAAACGATTAGTGTACCTAGTGAAGGGTTGTCCTCTCCATTTGTTTTCTTGAGGTAGTCTTTTCATTTTCTGCATCCTTTGTTGGGACTCGATTTTCATTGACTGACAGTATGTTGCAATATTTCCTATTTTGTGGCAGACAAAACAAGTGATATTTATCATAGGAGGAAAGAATCTCTTTTGACATCTTCCGAATTTATTCAATTCATATTCAAGATTGTAAGAGCCTTTTTCAGCTGACTGTTTCTTCATTTCATTCTTTGTCATTTGAGGTTTCTGCTTGTTTCTGTTTACTTCATTGATGGTCATGTCCTTGGTCGCTTCTACTTGTGTAGGAATATTTTGAGTTGCTTCATTATCCTTTACAACTTTTGCAAAAATTATAGTCTGGTTATCTTCTCCCTTGGACTTACTTGTTTCTCCTTCATAGCCTATCCTAGTTTTTATGAGAGGAGATCTTAGATAATTTAGTATTTTATCCAACTGTTCAGAGCTTGTCATTCATGGAGTGTTCATTGATAATTCCCTTTGGGCGTTTTCTAATTTCTTTCTCAGGTATACTACTTCTTCTTCCAATTTCTCTTGCTTCTGAATTTTATCCTTATTTTGCTTTAGTAGAGTGTCTTCTACCTTCTTAGCTTCTTCAAGTTCTACTTTCAACTCAATGAGGTCTTCCGAATTTGGTTCTCTTTTACATATTTCAGGAGAATGTCTTTCTGTTTTCTGTACTTGAGTTTAAGTTTGTCTATTTCTTCCAAGGCACTTATTAGCTCCCCCTCAAGATCTACCTCACCTTCTTCCTCATCTTCTAGAGGGAATCCTTCAGACTCTTCCTTGGCCATCAATACAAATTCAGAGGTTCCTTCTTCATTTGAGGATTCATCTATATTTTCAGATGCACTTCTATCATGCTAAGCATAAAACGATTTTCTATTGAATCTCTTCCCTTTCTACCAATTATTTGTTTTTGTTTTCTCTGTCTCTTGTGTCTGATTCTTTGATTTCTTATGAGGACACTTTGATGCATAGTGTCCAACTCTTCCATATTTAAAGCATTTAAATGGACGCTTACCTTTATACTTGCCAGAGCCTCTATCCAGTCTTCTGACAAAATTGGCCTCTTCTTCATCAGAGAAGGAGCATGTATCTTCCTTTTCTTCTTTTCTCTTCTCTACCTTAGAGGTTTCCTCCCTCATATTTGACTTCCTCTGTGGAAGTCTCATCACATAGGCTGTTAAGTTTCCAAGTAATTGGTTCATGGTCAATTTTTCCCAGTCAGCTGTTTCTTCTATGGCAGAAACCTTGGGGTTAAACCTGGACGGTAAAGACCTCAATATATTTTATACAATTACACTTTCTCTAATGGTTTCTCCTATAGATTTCATGTTATTCACAATTTCTGCAACCCTTAAGAAGAAGCTGGCAGCATATTATTCTTCATTCATTGTTATATTTTAAAACTGAGCTCTATGACTTGCAGTTTGGCCATCTTCAACTTTTTATCTCCCTCATGGATACCTTCTAAAGTATCCCATATTTCTTTGGAGTCTTGTTGTGCATTAATTTGATAAATTCTGCCTCACACGGGCCACTTAGGAGTGCATTCATGGCTTTTTCATTAGTTATAAAATATTTTTTGGCTTCCTTCTTTGTGTCAGAATCCTTTGGGGCATATCCTAATTCCACAACAGCCCAAAATTCTATTCCTAGAGACATTATGTATGTCCTCATTCTTATTTTCCAGAAGGCATAGTTTGTGCCAGTAAACAAAGGGGCTTTATTTTTTTAGCATCCTTCTAGACTAGTCATCTTGGGGACCAAGGATCTTCTTGAAGTTGTTAAACTTATACAGAAGGAACCAGCTCTGATACCAATTGTTGAACCCTTAGTTAAGCTGAGCGGGGGGGGGGGGGAATCAATTTAATACATTCATGGTCTTTTAAAACTTTCCTTTGAACTTATTTACACCTCCATTTCATGATCAACTTATTAAATAATGAAACCACAATCTTAATAAGTGAGCAACAAAAATTAAGAAGATTTAAATATAGAATATCAACACATAATAATCATACATATGGACAACAGATATAAGTGGAAACCCATAAGGGATAAAACCACATCTTATTATTGTTGTCATGCAAAGGCAAGATCCAACTCCCTCTCAGCACTAATTTTCTGTAGGCTCCAACCTACAGGAGGCTACTACCTCAATTATGCAAGCTACAACTTGCAAGGACGCTCCAACTCCCATCTATTTTCTGCAGGCTAAAACCTACAGGAGGCTCCTACCTCAACCAGCTACAATTGGACATATATCAAGCTACAACTTGATATGGAAGCACCAAATTCTGCACTGTACAATAAAATCATATGCCGATTTACCTAGATATCAGCTCTGTTTTTCTCCTTCTTTTTGGTGATATCCTTTTAGCATTCAAATTTTCTTTATATCATCTCTGGATCTTCACAAATCCTCTCTATGCTCCTTATTCTTCTTACACTCTCTAAACTCTCTATGCATACCAATATTACATGTTTTATATAGATAGCCTTTTGAGTGTTTTCATTCTACAGGGAATATGAAGTGAACAGGCATGACTCCTTGCCTTCCACTGTCTCATTTTCTCACTCATCATTTCAAGAGGTTACAACAGTGTCAACTCATTTTAGAATTAAATTGGAGTTTTTCCTTGCCTATGGATACTTGCCTTTGCATCACATACAATAAAAATAACTAATTAATTTACAGTTACAGTTACAAAAAATATATTTCACTCAACCCTTTCAGCTCTTGGCTCGCTGTCTTTTTATCCTTTATGTTGCTGTCACTGTCTTTTCAGTTTCTGCAGTTTCATCGTATTAGTTCTTCCCAAGCGCATTTTTCCTTACTCGACCCAGCTGGCACATTTTCAAAAGTGCCACCAAATCTCCTTTTGCTTGACTCTACCTCTTCTGCTTGTTTCCACAACATTCAAACTTTTCTTCAAAAACCGTCGTTACCGCATCAACCATTGTTTTGCATGAGTGTCACGTCTTATTACTTTCCCGAGTATTTTCTACTGCTATATTCTAGCTCTGCTGCATAACTGTTCTGCTTCTTCTGTTTCCTATGTCTTTTGAGCTGCGTTCACTCACACTTTGCTTGTAAATGTTCATTATGCATATCTACATGCACATCATCCTTTCATCAATCGAACGATCATCGCACTACGCCTCTTTTAACTTCCCAATCTGACGGAATTCGCACACCAAGTTGCATGTTATTTAATTGTTCCCAACATACGCGAAATAGGTGGTTTTAGACTGCCACATGTCCCCCTCTTAACGCTATCGTGTTTGTTTCACCATTTACCACTTATCCTCCAAAATTGGTGCGAAACAACAACTTACTAGCTTTCTAATCTTGCCTTCACTATTTCACGGATTTCAAAATATATTCCACGGTTTCACGTATAGTCACCTTCTGGTTCTGAGCGTCTCATTCATATTTCCGCTTCTGCTCCTCTGCACCATGGTTTCTCTTTTATAATATATTCTTGACACTTGATTCCTACATACTCCAAAAGCTGAATTCTTTCACACTTGACCTTAAACTTTTTCCCTTTGAATAATTGTTTTGAGCTACATTGCATCCGACCCCTTTATTGCACTTCGAAATTTATGAGTGCTATCTCTTCTGAGCTTTTCAATCTACGATATGTGATGAACTTTTCATCGCTGATTCACATCGCTACTTCGCATCACATCGCATCTTCACATCGCATCGCATCGCCACTTCGTGGTATGCAATGAACTTTGGGTCATTAATACACTTGAACAGGTTATTCCACTATTCTGTTAAACCATTGAACCTGTATGTACTCTCTCTTTAAAAATAAATTCACATCACTGATGTGCGATATTTCGTTGTGCCAGCAGGTGTCCCTTTGCATCGCCACATCGCATTGCAACTTTGCATCACCACTTCATTATCGCACTTCGCGCTTTGGCGATTCAACCCAATTCTCAAGTGATTATTCTCTTGAGCTTGCGATCGGGTCCCACTTGATTACAATATAATATTTGCCATCTATCTCCTTTAATCTCATCCATTAATTGCGGCGGTCCATGACTATACTTTTGGGCTTTAGGAAAGCGGGTCCCAGTTCACGGCACTGTGGAGGCACTCCTCAGTACGGAATGATCATCGTTCTTGTGCTACCGTAGTGAATGATAGCTATCGATTTGCAGTCAACTCCCGATGGGTAGGTAAACTGCGGAGGCACCCCCTTTGGTTAACCATTGGGTTGTTTCTGCCCTCATGGTACCATTGATCCTAGATTAACATTAACCATGCTCATAAGACGTGCAAAAGGTCTAACTCATATTCCTCTTCCTCCTTTGTTTCCCATGCTTGCTACCTCCTGGAATATAGATTATTGTTGCCTGACACGATTCCACTTCACCTGTTTCGCCTGTTTGTTCAACTATCGTTGTTCTATTATGCCTCTTTGCTACACGTTGATGTTTCTTTCCTTCTTTCTGCATAATTTTACTCCTCTTGAGCTTTTCACTCTGATTTGGTATTATTTCGCTTCCTGCACATCTTTGCTGCTTCTACGTATCTCTCTTGGATTGCCTTTTCTTTCTTAAGTACCTCTCTGCTGCCTCTGCTTCTTTTCCTTTGTTGCTTAGCTGAATTCGCTGCCTCTGGTGCTTGTCAGTTTTCTGGTATTGTTCCTTTGTGCTCCTTTGCCCTTGCTGATGGTTTAATGCTACTCCTTGCCTCTCTTTCATGCTTTATTACTGCATTATTGCATAATCTCCTCCTTTGCCTTATTGCTGGTTCTTCTCTGCTACTTTGTCTTAGTGATAGTTCAGGTGCTACACCTTTGTGCTCCTTTCTGATCCATTGCCATCAATGACAATATTTCCAACACTAAAGTCTACTAAGTAATCCTTAAGACAACAATCTAGAAATCCTAGAGAGAAGGACACTCCTGAATTCTCTAGCTATTACTTTTAGACAAAGAAAACATTCAAGATAATAGTGAGTGAAGCTAAAGAGTAGGACACCCCTAAATTCTTTAATCAAACTTCAAAGAAGACCTTTAAAATAAAATTTTGAGAAAATCCAAAGGGCAGGGAAGACCATAATTTTCGTTGGCCAGACTCTACTAAGTAAACTCTAAGGAAACAAGCTAGGTGGAACTAAAGAGCAGGACACCCCTGAATTCTATAATCAGACCTTGTAGAAGAAAACATTAAGATGAAAGAAAAAGATAGAATTAATGTGCCAAGACAACATATTTTAATCTAAAATTTTTGTTCTTTTATGAGGGAAATAATGGACAATATGGAAAACAGAAGGGAAACATTGACAAAGAAGGATAACATCACCATTAACATAGCTCAAGAATCCTGTGAATGTGCTTGTATTATTGATGTCTAGAATAGTTACAATACTCTAGTGCAATAATCTCTGCAACTCAGAGTCTGATCAAAATCCAGCCTAGCAATCAACCCAGATACCAGCAACCAAACAACACTAAAAATGAACAATACATGCAGTATTTATCTGAAAAATTAGGAGGTTACCCTAACCTAGTGTGATAGATTTGTTTGAATTACATATTTAATGTAACCTTGACCTTTGAGACCATGCAATGCCGAAGGAAAAGTATTTCAAACTGATTTACTGTAATAATAACCTTTAACTTAACTTCTGATCTAACTTTTAGGATAGTTTTTCCCTTTTGGCTTTTCATCAACTTGAACATTCCTAATCAGGAATGTTTTGAAGAAGTGATTGTTGGGTTCCTTAGTCATTCGAATTTGTCTTCCCTTTGCCGATTTGTCTTCGATTTTGTTTTCTCCTTAACTCCACTTTCTCTGATCTCTCTTTTAATCTCCTTTCATTTTTGCTTCGTCTTTAACTCTGTCTTATAATCCTTCTTTTGCCTTTAACCCTTGATTAAGATTTTTACCCCTTTTTACTGTTATTTTGACTGTGTCCTTCATTTGCTTTTCATCTCTGTGCAACCACTACATATTTATCTTTTCTTTATCCTACTCATTGAATAATATCATGTTGCTTTTGTAGTGTTTTCATGAACATTAATGGTCATGATCCATTGATGATTATTTTGTAATCTTGCGCTCCCAGTCCCTTTAACGAACAAGGCTTTTGGATCGTCACCTAGAGAGTCTATTTTGAACGTTTTTAGGACTTTATACATGAAATTAATTTAATTTGTTTTCTCATATATCAACCCCCTGCACAATAAAACAAATTTGTTAACTAAAAACTTGTGCTGTGGACAATGTCTGGATATGGTAGCTTTTGGGTTTCTGCATTTGGTTGTGGCTTTTTGGGCCTTTTGGAGTGTTGTATGGGTGTGTATATATATTTACTATAGAGACAATGGTAGACCTTTGTAAGCAATAAATTCTACTACCCTTATACTTCCAAAGGCTAACTTCCAAAGGCTTAGAGTAGACTCATGAGCTATTTTATTCTCTACCTAATCTACTTATCTGTCAATATTAAATAGTTTGGCAGATTTTAATTCTCTAACTATCAACATGAAATTTAAAGCATGACAAAATCAAGATTAAGAAGTTTGATTGTCATGACTTGTGGCATTTTGGATAAGTTGCACACAAATTTTATTTTGAAAAAATTAAAATAAAACTAAGGGCTTTGATCTGGAATTTTTCATTTATCCCTTTCTTCTCTTTTTTGGTTCATATTTAGAGTTTGGAACCAATATATTTTCCTATCTAACCTACTGATAAGCCAAGTTTAAATATTTTGGAAAATCTTCATTTTCTAACTTATCAGCAAAAATTCAAAATTTTTGAAATCATGATTAGGTTGTATGTTTCAACAAGACTTTCTTTTCAAGTAGTGGCATTTGGACATGGACACTTTCAGAATTCTTATTTTTTGGTATGGGGCTTTGCCCTTTTTTCTTTTTATCTTCCCTCTTTCTTTTTTTTCTTTTTTTTGTTGTAACAATTTTTCTGAGATTTTTGTTTAGACAATATTATATAAAATGAGAAACTTAAAACTGAGATCCTTTAACTGAAATAATGCTACAGCATCCTGCCATTGACAAGACCTCCAAATAATTTTTCTCCATCCATTTCTTGTAGAAAAAATGCATTATTACCTCTTGCAGAATGGATGATGTATGGATCGTTCCATAGATTGTCAAGTTTTCCATGCTTGCCTTTGTCCTCTCTTCTTGAATCCCACTTCAACACTTTGTCTCCAATGCTGAAATAATTTGCCTTGGTCCTTTTTTCAAAGAGTTTCTTGATGTTTTCTTGCACTTTCTATGTCCTGTTGTACACTTCTTCTCTGGTTTCCTACAACTGGACAGTTTGGTTTATTCTCCTTTGCATATTATTTTCTTCAGACTTTAATTCTTGAATGAGATTCATTACTGGAACTCCCAATATTGTTGGGAAAACTACATCTACTCCATGTACTAAATGATAGGGAGACATACCAATTGACTTCTTATTTGTTAATTTGTCTACCCAAAGTGCATGTATCAACTTGTTGTGCCATGACTTCTTATTCTCTTCTAGCAAATTTTTAATGATGTTTGCCAAAATTTTGTTTGAGGATTTAGCCACCCCATTACCTTGAGGGTAATAAGTTGTAGAATGTCCCAATGTAATCTAATATTTCTGGAAAAATTCCAGCATTTTATTGGATCTAAAGGCAACAACATTGTCATTAATGATTTTTTCTAGGACAATCAAATCTAGATAAAATGTGGTTTTCAAGGAATTTGATAATTGCTGAGTCTATGGCAGTTCTGGAAGGAATGGATTCTATCTACTTTGTAAAATAGTCCGTTGCAGTGAGGATCCATTTTTGCTGGGAAGACGAATAAGGATGGATTTCTCCAATGAAATCAAGACCCAATTGCTAAAAATGAGCTTTAACAAAAATTGTTCGTAAAGGAAAAGGCATCAGTTTTGTTAGTATGAATCCTTCATTTAAGTGTACCTAAAAGGACCACTAGCTACGCATAACCATATCCCTAACAACGAAAGTGGTCGCCACATCTTCAGATCCGCAAGTAGTTAGACAAGAAAAGAGCCGCAAAATGGGCGTATCTATGTGTATGGAAAGACATTAAGCAAGAAAAACAAGGGTTTGCCCATATACCAATAAAAGACAAGAACAATTTTTGAAAGAATTTTTGTATTAATGGGGCACCCGTGGAGGAAACCGTATGAGTATCCACCTCTCGTTGATGGGTTCTTGAAGTCCTCAAGACTTCCGATCTAAGATTTCCCTCCTCACATTTTAAAACCCAATGTAAAGAGTAGAGCTCAATGGGAGCAAATGGCAGAAAATGGTGACCAAGTGTATAGATCCAGAGTGATCTAATAGGCAACAAAAGGTGAAGAATGGTAGGGAAAACCCTCCTATTTATAACACAATATTGGGTCATTCTAGATCTTGGTGCATGGGTTAACCAGATCTAGATCCACTTTTTATGGAATATTTTATTATATTTGTTGGAGGGAAAAGGTATTTGACTTGGGTCAAATCCCTTAATTTGTCAAAAATAAATAAATAAATGATTTATTTATCTTTTTAAGGAAGCGGTTATAAGATAATCAAATAAATAATGATTTATTTAATTATTTAAGGAGGTGGTTGAAAGATAATTAAATAAATAGTGATTTATTTAATTATTTGTGGGTGATTTTGTCATATTTAACAAGGAATATCATCTAAATAAGGTTTAAATGATTATTCCTAGAAAATAATAAGATAAATAAAGGTTTATCTAATTAATTTCTTTGATTTTGGGATAAACATGACTGGGAATAATAATTAAATTATGGTTTAATTAATTATTCCATGAGGAAAATCAAACAAATATGGGTTTGTTTAATATTTCCTTTTGGGGTTTCCTGTTTTAACATAGTGAAAGCATTTTTACTTAGGGGAAAACTGGTCTTACATGGTGTACTTGGGTCCATCTAATGATAATAAGTTAGATGACCAAAAAATGGTGTAACAAGTTTTCTTTTACCCTAACAAAATTGGCATTTATGACATGCAACTACCATTTAATGGATGCCTTGAAAGAGGGTGGGCCAATAGTAACACGCTATAAGGATTTGATTGATAGTGGTTTTCCAATAGAGGTGGCCTCCACATTCTCCTTCATGAAACTCATGCATATTCCTATTTGGATTTTCTTCAAGCAAACATTTAAGCAATATACCACTATATTTTTTCCAATACAATTTTTTTTCCAAAATGTGGAAATTTAAAGCTTTTAACCTCAAGAATTTGTCCTTTGTTTTGGACAAACTATGAGTAACATTCAAATTAAAAATAACATATAATATATCAGCATACTAGGGTGAGTTCAAAAATGGTTTCTCAATAGGTGGAGTCGCCAGCTCCTCTTGTTCATCCAATGAGTGAATCATATTGATGTCCAGTGCTTGAAAATTTGTTTCTGCCATCAATTTTTCCAGTCCCTGCCCCTTGATTAGTTTGGTGGGCCCGATTTCCAAATCATATTCTAAAATGACAACAATCCACTTAGCTCTTTTTCCATTAGGATCTTGTGTCAAGATGTCTTTGACCACTATGTGAGGCACAAATGCAATGATGTGTGAATGCAAAATGTATACTCTGAAATCATTCAATGCCTTGACTAAGGCAAAAAGCATGTTTTTCCATTTTATTATATTTTATAGGTGCATATCTTAATGCTTGGTTGAATAAGGCTATGGGTTGCTCTTGTCCTTCTATATTTTTCTATAATGAGACAATAGAAATTGTGTGTTCTGATGCAAAGGAGAAAATGAAGAAATCCTTTGTAAAATTAGGGTTGATCAGAACTGGTGTTTGGGTAAGAGCTTTCTTTACCAAGTCAAAATATTGCTTTGCCTCTATGGTCCATTTGACTCATGTTTCTCTTTTCAGCATATTAGTGATGTTCCTTAGGAGTTCTGCAAGTTTTCGTATGAACCTTCTTAAGAAATTTATCTTTCCAATGAAAGATTGCAACTCTTTGATGTTTCTTGGATGATTGATTTGAAATATTACCTCAATCCTTTTTGGGTCAATCTTGATCCCTTCTTCAGATATGATATGGCCTAAAAGCTTCCCCTCTTGAAGGCCAAGCAAAGTTTTCTTCAGATTTAAAGACATACCATACTTTCTACACTTTTCAAAGAACCTTCTTAAGTGAGCTAGGTGTTCTTCATCAGTTTTTGAATAGACAGTTATGTCATCAAGATATATCACAATGAAGTAACCTATTTCTTATGAGAAAGAAATATCCATTTCTCATTCAAAATTAGCTCTAGCATTCATTAACCCAAAAGGAATTTTAACATACATGAAGGTGCCTGAAGGTGTGGTGAAAGTTGCCTTGTGTTGATCATCAGGATGTACTAGAACCTGATTATACCCTGAAAATCCATCAAGCAGAGATATTCTTTTGGAGCCCACTACCCTTTACAATATGTGATCCATTTTTGGTAAAGAGTAGTTGTCCTTTAGGGAGGCCTGGTTTAAATTTTTGAATTCTATGCATAGCCTAATTTCCCCTGTCTTTTACCTCACTGATACCATATTTTAAACCCATTTTGAGTATATGATTGGGACTATTATTCTAGCATCATAAATTTTCTTTATTTCTTTCTCAACCAGTGGCAGTTGGACAGGGTTTATTCCGCGCAATTTCTGTTTAAAGGGCTTCTAGTTTTCTTTGAGAGGAATCTTGTGTTGAATGATCTTAGTATCATAGGACTTGAAGTCTTCATAACTCCAAGAAAAAATATCATTGAATTATTTGAATAGCTCAATATATTTCTATTTTATATGTGTTGGCAGTGTCTTTGGAAATTTTATCATTTTGGGTTCTAGCTTACTGCCTACATTGCATTCTTCTACATTTTCTTCGGTGGATTCCATCTTTGGCTTCTTAGCAACATCATTGAAATCAAAAATTTATTCAAGAGGGACCACTGCTTTTGGAAAGGTATTATCTCTCGACTCTAGCACTTCAAAGTCTTCTTTTTCTGGATCGTCAAACAGTTTTGTCTCATGTGGGTCTTCTTCCTCTAATAGATTTACATCAACCTGATCAGGAGGCTCTTATTTGTAAGTTTGTTCCTTAGCAGAGAAGTCTTCCTCATGATTCGAGTCTGAATTTTGAATTTCAAACTCATTTCTCGACTGCAGGAAGTCTTGAATCTGTTTGTCATCTTCCAAGACTTGCCAATATTTTATATTACCAGAGACTGTTGTTCTGTATTTGACTTTTATTGTTTATTCTTTGTTATGATGAGGTTTTTGACAAGTACTGGCTACAAATGCTAGTTCATTAGCAAGGATGTTCTAATTTCTTGGGAAAAAGGCAAGATTATATTCTTTGAATGTTTTTAGAAGTTCAAGGGCATCATTCATGTATGCCCTTAATCTAGGATGTATAATTGAATATTCTCCCTTAATCTGCCTAATGACTAGCTCAGAATCCTCATGGACAGAAATCCTTTTGGCTCATAATTTCTTGAGTAGTTGTAGCCCTAGGAGGAGTGCCTCATATTGTGCTATGTTTTTTTTCCATTGAAATTTCAGCTTATATCACTGACCCTCTGCATGGTTGTTGTCAGTGCCGTGTACCTAAACACCTACTCCTGAACCAGTTTTACGACAAGAACCATCAAAGCTCATGCTCCAAAGAGGTTCAATTTTAGGTTTACCATTAGGTTGATCATTGTGGTTTCCACCATGTTGGTCATTATGTTGTTTATTTTCTAGTTGGTCTGACTGTTCTGACTGTTCTGACTTTTCTTCCTCTTTTTTAGTTGTTTTCTCACTTACTGCTACTTTTTCATTAATGGTTTCATCATTGTAAAGGATAAATGTGTCAAGGTCTGTGTGGGTAGAATAGAGAGGGGATTTATCATGCATTTCTTTACTGTTGACCATGTATTTCATATGGTTTTCCCTATATAACCTTCCTGGTTGACTAAAGACAAGTATGGTAGCATAGGTCATGTCCATTTTGAGGGTGCCTTGCAGTTTAGCTCCCCATGAGCATGAAAGGAGCATGTCATACTTAGGAGGAATTTCAGCCACTACAATATCCATTAATAGGCTCTTGGCTGGGATTTGTGCTAGATTAACACATAGATCTTTGATTAGGCCTAGATATTTAACTCTACTGGAATCAAAAGAGTATAATTCTTTGTATGGTCTAGTTATCTCAAGGCCTAGTCTTTTTATAACTATCTTTTGCATGAGCCTATGAGAAGCTCCTGAATCTAACATGGCATTGTGTAGAATTTTATCATGTGTATTTAAATTGACATAAAATGGAGGAACACCTCCCTATTGAAACTTACCTTTTACTTCACGTCCAAACAAAATCTCAGGTTTGTCATCATTCAAGTTTATAGAATCAACATTTTTTCTTATGTTTAAATCTTTCAAAACATGGGATATATATACATCTTGGGAAACTAATTTAGTAAGAGGTACAGAGATTTTTATCTTGGAAATTTCCTTATCAGTATTGAAAGGTGTCTGTGTTTTTGGAAGATTCGGATTAGTTTTATGAGACATTGTTTTTACAGCAATCTCAACATGCTGATTTTTATTTGGAGTCTTAGTTAAAACAGTTTTTTTAGGGCTAATAGATGGAATAATAGTACTACTTTGGTCACTACTATGTTGGATGTTTTTGAATTTATTACTATTTTTCAGTTTCATTGTTTATAATAATTAAGTTTGACGTTATTATTACCGTTTTGATTAAAATAATATTATTAGTAAAATTAATTTAATTATTTACTTACAGCTAATTTCCATCTATTACTTTATTTTAATTGAAATTTGTTTGTAAAATAATGATAATTTTGTAGTCAAAACTAATTGTTACTAAAATTTTAACAGAAGTTTAGAAAATGAATTTGTAACATAACTCATTAATTGTTCACAGAATTTCCCTATATCCTCTTATTGAATTTTCAATATAACAACATAACATAATTTGAAGACTTAACTCATTAATTATTAACATATTAAATTCAAGCAACATACAGATTAACATAAAACCACTTATTTGTCTCATAGTTCCAAGAAGTCCAATAAGCCTCAATTGATCCACCCAACCTTGAGGATGAAAATTATGTTCACCTCCTCCCCCAAATTTCCACCCCAGAGGAGTATGCAACAGTTATTTCCTCCCCCCAGACATCCACCAGATAGGAGTATGCAGAAGTTATATTTATTAGAGTCACACAATAAGCATCGGGACTACAATCCAACCTATTACCCTTTGAACTATGTATGTGTTGGAGTTCTCCACTAGCCCAAGTCCAACTCATGATTTTCGTCTTGCCAATACTGCATACTATCATTCTTAAGAAAAATGTAGAACCCCTCCTTCTCTCTGAGATCCAATTTTTATCTCGTGGGAAGAGGGTGGTAATTGTTTAACTATCTCAAGTTATAATTCGTTATAGATCAACCTTCTTGAATTTCCTAGATTTTTAATTTTCAAAATAAATTCATGTATAATTAAATACATAACCAAAGTTTCACTTGGCTTCGACGATCCCATCCACTTATAGTGCTAAATAATTAAGAAAAGAAATGTATTTACAATAACTACCATGGGGTGTTACAACCTTATTATTTTTATTTTGTTTATTTATTTTATTTTCTTATTACTATTTTTCAGTTTCATTGTTTAGAATAATTAAGTTTGACGTTATTATTACCATTTTGATTAAAATAATAATTTGTTAATAAAATTAATTTAATTATTTATTTACAGCTAATTTCCATCTATTACTTTATTTTAATTGAAATTTGTTTGTAAAATAATGATAATTTTTTTAGTCAAAACTAATTGTTACTAAACTTTTAATAGAAGATTAGAAAATGAATTTGTAACATAACTCATTAATTGTTCACAGAATTTCCCTATATCCTTTTATTGAATTTTCAATATAACAACATAACATAATTTGAAGACTTAACTCATTATTTATTAACATATTAAATTCAAGCAACATACATATTAACATAAAACCACTTATTTGTCTCATAGTTCCAAGAAGTCCAATAAGCCTCTCTGAGATCCTATTTTTATCTCTGGGAAGAGGGTGGTAACTGTTTAACTATCTCGAGTTAGAATTCATTATAAATCAACCTTCTTGAATTTCCTAGATTTTTAATTTTCAAAATAACATTCATGTATAACTAAATACATAACCAAAGTTTCACTTGGCTTCCACAATCCCATCCACTTATAGTGCTAGATAATTAAGAAAAGAAATGTACTTACAATAACTACCATGAGGTGTTACAACCTTATTATTTTTGTTTTGTTTATTTATTTCATTTTCTTATTACTATTTTTCAGTTTCACTATTTAGAATAATTAAGTTTGACATTATTATTACTGTTTTGATTAAAATAATAATATTAATAAAATTAATTTAATTATTTATTTACAGCTAATTTCCATCTATTACTTTATTTTAATTGAAATTTGTTTGTAAAATAATGATAATTTTTTAGTCAAAACTAATTGTTATATTCCAACACCTAAAAAACATCTCTCTTCATACATTTAATCTAATGACATGATCTAGATTTTCATCTTGTGTTGAGATGAACCACACAAAATGGTTAGAAAAGCTTAGACTAAATTTTTTATGTGATTTTTACCTAAAAATCTCTCAACATTCATAAAAACTATTGTTAATATTTTTATAACATAAATATTATATCAATTTTAGGCCAATTTTAATAACTAATTTTAAAATTATCTATATTAAAAAAAATTACAATATTTACCATTATAACACTTCCTTCCCTAATTACAATATAATTGTAATACAGTTCAAAATCTAAACAATCCATATATTATTTTTTATTAGTAATCTAAATTATATATATATATATATATATATATATATATATATATATATATATAATCAATTAATTAAGCATTCGAATGTTATAACAATAAAAATAAAGCCAAATCATCTAAAATTTATTTAGAAATAAATAAATAAAAGTAAAAACACAATAAAATTTCTCTACTTCTTATTTCACTCCCTAAAATATTAGTATTCATGTTTGTGCGTCATGCGATCATGATACGAAGAGATGTATGCCATTGGAACGTGAGGCTATTTGTGCTGTCGAGTCTTTGCATATTCAAGAAAAAGGCCTTTGACTTGATAAATGCCATCCAATAAAAGGAAAGGGATATAGTTACGTTTCAACACATATTGAACGCAGACACTACAAGTTTAAATGTATAAAAAATAATTTGAAGTAAAAACTGCAATAAATAATATGCAATTTTAGCGTTCAGTATGCGGCGAGAAGAACAAGTATTCAATACTAGTCAATTCTGAAGTAAGGATCATGGAGGCCAATATTTGTTCACTTTTGCTGATCTATAAAATTCAAGGCATTCGTGGCGCTGAGCCAAATAATTTAATTCGACTTGGACTGTGAAACGAATATCGAAAGAAAATCTAAGTTGAATCTGAGATTTATTGATTTTGAGAGGTCAAACACTTTCCTCTATTCTACTAAGAGCTTGTACTCACTATGATACGTTTATTAGAGTTATTTAAATCTCCTGAAATAATGATTATGCACTGTTAGATTTGAACCTTTGCATGAAGATTTCAACTATTCATAATTAAATATCTATTTAAGGATGCATAGCAAGTGATCCTGTTTCCTATCTTGTGACTGTCTCCTCATCTATACTGAACAGATCCGTTTGAAATGCCAAACATGTTACCAGAAT
The DNA here is from genome assembly GCA_034641835.2 of Pinus albicaulis. Classification (NCBI taxonomy): domain Eukaryota; kingdom Viridiplantae; phylum Streptophyta; class Pinopsida; order Pinales; family Pinaceae; genus Pinus; species Pinus albicaulis. Next base: position 294,504,497 of record CM076572.1, read on the forward strand.
GACGATTTTTCCAGAGTCTGACAAATTGGTGGCAGCACATCCCAATTGTTGAGTAACAAAGACTTGCTCAATTGCTAGCATAGCGTACAGAAGAAGACTCGGAAAAACTAGATTGCATCCACTTGCTCTAAGCAAATAGAGCAAAGTCTATTTTTATGTAAAACAATAATAGCTTTGTATCCTAAAGTATAGCATTTTTCAGCCTAAAGTGAGCACAAATTTTTTTTAGAGACTAAATCCAACAAAGCAAACATCTATATTTTTGTAGAATAAATACGACAAAGCACACTTTTTCAAGAAGAAACCAAATACAGAACTGTTTCCTTTCAGCCTTAATACTGGCGTCTCTTCAGTCTCACCAAAGCCTGCTTAGGGTTTAGTGGCAGTAGCAGTCTCACCATCACCCTCATCTATAGCAAGGACAATGAAGATAATCAAGAATGGATAGCTGATTGTAACAAGACTCCAGTTGATTATGAGCTCCTCCAGTAGAGAAACACTCTTCGTGTCCATAGCCCAGCCCACCGTTTGTCCTGCACTCTGCACTGCTTTGAAGAGTCCACTGTATCTGCTCAGAATAAGGGAGTCATTTGCCAAAGCTCCGATGATCCAATAACACACAGTCTGGAACATGGAGTCTAGTAATCCATAGCTGAAATATAAAACAAATGGCCCTGCAAAAGCAGCGCCGGAATCCACTAAATCGAGCTGCTGCTGCTGCAAGATGGACTTATCTGAGAAGCGCCTGGTGAAAGAGGTTGCCCCGAGTGCTTCCGCCATCAAAACACATCGGCTGAAATCGGCGTGTTGACTGAGCCATGACTCATCCCTCTCGTCGAGGGCCACTGAGCAGAGCCACAGAAGAGCTCCAAATGAATGGTCACAGGCCGCGGGAAGGTGGTGCTCTGGTGCGAGTCTGTAATCCACCGATACACATATGACGTTGGAGGGTAAATTTGAAATTCAAATGAGTGGAAAAAACAACAAAATTGAAATTCGAAATTCAAATGTTCTTGGCTTGCATTAATGTTACCGTGTTGAATAGTTCACGTACAACAGGGAATATCTGGCATGTCATAGAATACCATAAATATGGCATGTCAAACCGTAGTATGTGATATGTCATGTAATGGCATGGAAAGCCGGAGACGAGAGGAGGAACGAGAGACCGGAAAATCGCCGAAGGGGGTCGCCGGAGGTGATTTGTTTGTCCCAGCTTTAGTTTTTTCCATTTTTTTGGGGTGTCCCTAGTCAGACTAAAATCAACGTACGGCTTGGGAAGTGCTATGAAGCATGGCGAGCCTTATTTCAGCGGCTATCCGCCCATTAATGCTCCCGACGTACCAATGCCATGCCATCGCCATGCTCCATGATCATGCGAGCCATCTGGGACAAGGTTATATTCTTCTGAGTTAGGCCATCTGGGACAAGGTTATATTCTTCTGAGTTAATGGCGCGCTTCTAGGAATCAAACATTATTGCGATGGGACATGATAGACGAGTATCACGGGACTCCAGTCTCCAGGCTAAAGTTGAATGGTTTCTGTAAAACAAATAATGATTGCCTCCGTTTTTCTAAAGTGACGGGTGAACGAATGAAGCGCAGATTTAATGGTTTATTGTCGATATGGATTATGATAATAATTATTTTAGTACAAGTCTATGTGAAAAATTTCTAGGATGGTTAAATTGTTTAAAAATTAATACTGAAAAAAATCGTTAGTATACCTTTTTGTAAATATTCGAATATTAAATGTTTTTATATTAAAAAAATTAAATGGATATTTATAATATTGAAAAATTTAAAATATTTATATACAAAAAAGTAAATGAGTTTTATTTGAATAGTTTATGAGACATAATACTTGAGAAGGTTTTGTAAATGGGGTAGTAAGTTAAATAGGCTAGATTGCGGGGAAAACTTCACAATTAAGTGCATTTAAGCCACAGGAGTTCTGGGATGGGTGGCTTAAGAGTTATGGGATGGGTGACCACCCGTGAAGTTCTAGTTACCAAAAAAGTGATAATTGACACTATGTGATTCATTTCACTAGAAAAATTAGTCATCTACTACTAATGAAAATTGTCATAGTTGAATGACGTTCTTAACATAGTTAAATCCAAAAAGAAAATGATATTTAGTTCAAAAGTCATTTAAAAATAGTTTGAATCATAAATATTGTGAGAAAACTAATAGTTGCACATTTAAAATAACAAGTTATGAGAATTTGAGTTTTCATTATAAACTTAAAAACAACTAGACATTTTAAAGTTTCAAATTACAATAAAATATATAAATTTCACATTATCAACATTTTATATTTAGAATAAATAGTAAATATATATATCAATATTCTTTCAAAATATACATTCAAATTCTCAATAGTAAATTATTCATTAATAAAACCAAAGTAATCTCTAATTCATAAACTCCCATTCTTAACTAACTATGAGTATCTATTATTCATCAAATATATAATTTATACTTACACTGGAAATGACGACCAAACTCCAGATGATCTATTTTCTAACAATTGTATAGATCATAACCTATATATTTAAATACTTGTTTAGGAATTTCTGGTAAAAAACGTATGCCATTTCATCGATCTTGGCGAGGTTTTGAAGAGTAGATTATATAAAGCATAGGTACTTATATTCGTTATGGTTACTCACTTTTTTAGTGCTCGTAAAGTATATGCTAATTGGTAGGTGTATTTTTTCATTTCGAGTTGTTTTTAGTGTGATTTTTTTGAGTTTTAAGTACTGGAATCCAGTGAAAAAATTTGAAGTAAAATCTAAATGTTTGTTATTTAAATTGATTTTTTGGCTGTATATATGGATTTAGCACCCTAAAAAACCTCTAGGGAACTTTGATTGTGTAAATTTACTCATCAAACTTTTGTTTTCAATGAATTCCTGCCAGATTTAGACAAATTAAACCGAAAAAAACCACCGTAAAAACTTTCAAACAATCACACTAAAGACTACTCAATTTTTCGATCTTATTATATCAACCTTGCCAGAAAAAAATATCTTGATAAAAAAAGGCTGCCTTTATCGTATCCACAGTTAAACCATCTTTACTAGGCGAGCCTTATTTCAGCTGCTATCCGCCCATTAATGCTCCCGACTTACCAATGCCATGCCATCGCCATGCTCCATGGTCATGCGAGCCATCTGGGACAAGGCGGATTGGAATTTAATAAGCGAACGAGTACAGTAAGGAAAGCGATGTGACAGGTTTCCCGAAAAACCACTTTTCTAGAATTTCTGTGAGTCGTTGACAGTTTTGATAGGATATACGGCATTTTACCGTCTGGATGGGTCGGGTACCTGTTGCCATTGGTTTATCTAATGCTCTTCCCAATGGGGAAGGATATATTTAAATATTTTATTTATTTTTCATTTTATTATTATTGAAATTAAATTTTAATATAAAAGGAATAAAATGATAAAATTTTAATATTTAAATTGTATATATATATTTAAATTTTCTAAGTAAGATTAAATGAAAATATATAATGAGAATGGAAATTAAATCACGCTCTCGGATGGCATTTGCCAACGCAGAATATAGAGACCACTGGTTTATCCCATGCTCTCCGAAAAGCATATATTTAAACATTTTATTTATTTTTCATTATTTTATATAGATATATATATATTTTTTTAAATTTTAATTAAATTATATATATATATATATATATATATATATATAATATTTCTAATGTAAAATAATATTTCCAATTAACTTTAATTATAAAAAAAAATATAAAATATAAAAATCTCTTCAATGAACATAAGCTATGAGATTCATAACATTATAAAGTGATTTAACCACATGGATTTAGCTACATAGTTTTCATACAAGGTTTTCTGATTATCTTTTCATTTGAGGTTGTGGTGTTTCTTTATACTTAAAGTTAATTATCAATGGTTTTGGTTGATGGATTTCTTTAAAAATAAAATATAAAATAACTTTGTGAAGTGATTTAGTAATAGTGTCTTTTCCCTTCATTTAATAAATCCTTTGGATGGTTTTAATTTGAGGTTGTGGTGTTTCTTTATCCATAAAGTTAATTATCAATGGTTTTGGTTGAAGGATTTCTATAAAAATAAAATATAAATAACTTTGTGAAGTGATTTAGTAATAGTGCCTTTCCACTTCATTTAATAAATCCTTTTAAGAGGGGATTGTCATTGTGTTGCCGGCAAGTCGTTGTAGGTTACACTCAAGACAAAAGTGGTTTATTAGTTGGCATGTTGTATGCTTTAAAGTCATTAAAAAGAAATAGAAAAGAAAAATTTTTTTTTTTTTTTTTTTTTGGCATAATATCTATGTTGGTGAAGCCAGTGGATTATAAGCCTTTTATTTATGAATAGTTGAATTTCTTTGGAAGTAGTTGCATGAACATTCCATGTCTCAGCACGGTTAAAGGAAATAGAAAGAGGTTGGAAAGCTTCAAGGTCACTAATGCTTAACTCTAAGAAGAGAACAATTGCTTGAAAGAGAAGGATTGGATGTATGACCAACAAGATAGACAATAGGCTAATGGTAAGGGAAACTACAATGCAATTTTTGTTTTGATATTTCATCTGAAGAACCTATTTTTGAAAATATGTCGAAGATTGATGCAAAAACATCAATGACCTTAACAAAGAGTTTTTGAGAACTCCATGATGTGCTTGCAGGCATGTATAGACACCAAAGAGTTGTTTGTTGAGAAATACAATAGGTTGGCAAGTTAATTGATTTCTCATATTATGACATTATCTTGTGATGTTTCATTATTATTGTTTTTTCTTTCGATTTATCTTTTCCTTATCATTAAGACTAATGCCAAACAAGAAATAGAAGAGGACACGAGATGTAGGTACACAGCCAGGGGAAAACTTCACTCTAGGGGATGTTATCACCCTAGTAATTTCTAAAGATTGTGGGCTCTTTGAATTTTTTCAGTTTTAAGAAAACTAGGGGTAACCACAAACCTACTTTGGAAATTTAGGATCTAGCCTTTCTAAATTTCAGAGAGGGTTGTCTCTTTCAGATTTAACTTTGTTTTTTGTTTAATATTTTAGGCTAGGTATGATTGGGCACTTGGTTTTTTATTTGAAAGTTTGGAGATGGAATTCAACAAGGCTTTTCCCACCAAAATTAATTTGACGATTCAAAATTATGTTTGACTCTAAAAGCTCGACTATGAAAATGTTTCATTCCAGTGTAGAGCATGCTATGAAACATGGTATGTAATTAAAAACTGCCCAAAATGTTCACAGAACAACAAATATTAGAAAAAAAATTGAAGGCCCAAATGGTGGAAAGGAGCTCAGGGTGATCTTAGGGTGTTATGTTAAGGCACTTCATGGCGTAAAAGTTACCTACTCAAAAATACAAATTCAAAAAATATATTATTATGTTTGTCATATATTATTTTTTTTTATAATTAATAATGATAATAATTTTTTTTTTTAAAGTTTTAATTTAGTTAACTTTTAGAGTAGATGGTGATAGGGTGTTATTTTAAGGCACTTCTTGGTGTAAAAGTTACTTGTTCGAAAATATGTGGGAAAAAACCCATCCACACTAAGGTGAATCCACATCTCAAAAAAAATTTACACACTTCTTTGTATTCATACCACAAATATTGTTTGTGCCCTATTTATAGATAAATAAAGGAATTGTTAAAATATATATAAAACCAAAAAAAAACTTAAATAATATTACACCACTTATCAATAAAGTTTTCATCTTTAAATGTTAGTATTGAGGTAAAGGCTCAAAACTTTATCAATTTTTGCAGATTTTATTAGAAGGCATGTATGTTGTACTTTAAAACTTTAGTTTTCCTTTTCATAAATTCAAAATTAAAATAAATTTGAATCCATATATATGCTCTCTTCATGTACATGATACATCTATTATTATAACTAAGCAAAGTTTCATGGTATGATATGGTTTTACATGCATGCAACATTGAATAAGATATAAATTTAAGTAATTTAACTTGCAAACTTTATAATTTGTAAATGAAACAAAATAAATCCATTCTAACTACATTCATCAACAATAATGTAACATTGATAGAATATAACATTAAATCCACATCATGAATTTAAAATTCAATGAAGGCATTGTCATATACACAAGTTCACATTCTTGTACTTGTACTCCAAATTGGTCTAGTTATACATTTTTCTCTTTTACAAAATGGGCCCATGGCCCATGGTATTCCCAACATAGATAATGGAAGGTCGCGCCCATAAATGAAATAATGGAAAAATGACATCATGATTGATTTATAAATTGGGTCTATACGTCACCCTCGTCGCGCTTCGTACTCCCAAGTGCATTTCAAAATTGATATTGCTGCAAAAATTAAATAACTAATTAGTTGTAAAATCCAAAATGCATAGAATCAGTTGCCATTAATTCATGATAAGATTTTGATCAACTACTCATTCTCACCATGAAGATCTAAGGCAATGGAGAAGATTGTCCTTCCTCGGCAGATGGTGGAGCTGTTGTTGATGGATATAGGCATGGTTCATGGGTGATGGATAAAGGCATAGTGGAAGTGAAATCGGAAAAAGGTAGTGGGTGTGGGCGGTGATACACCCCCACTGGTTGTACGATAGTGGGAATCACCCTAGGCGAGGGATCACCCTAGGGGGGGAAATTGGAATGTCAAAGGTGGATGATTGAAACAATGAGAAGGGTGGATGAATAAATGGTAGGGGTGGGGATTGGGAAGAGTTTGGGGAGGTGGTTATAGGCATGGGAGAATTTATGATGGAGAAAGGTGGTCGGTGTGGGTGACAATAAATCCCCACTGGTTGTACAAGAGGAGGAACCACCCTCGGGGAGGAAATTGGGATGTTAATGAGTGGAGCAGTGTTCAAACTGCTATAGTTTTTTTCACCAACATGCTCATCAAATAATTGAATTCGACAACCTAGAACGTTGTGAGATGTGGGTCCCTCAACTGTAACAATAAAAAGTTTCATATAGTTATGAAAATGCATCGAAAATGATAATATATCGTATTTCACATAAAAAAATGCATGTCATCAAATTTCCATACCATTTTTCTGTATAATAGAATGTTGCACTAACTCAGGTATGTGGCCCACACTTCTTTGGTGTTGAGAAGATAACTCCAGTTGCTCATCCATGTTTCTTTTTTTTGAATGAACTCGTCCAACCTTTTCAAAATGTGGTTTATCTTTCCCTGATTTTGACTTGCGCCCACATTGCCTTTTCTTTTTTACTGGGCTCAAGAAACTATGTTTTCTTTTAGTAGTGATCTTTGATGGAGTTATATTATTGAAAAACATTCTATTGTATTCTTGACATGCTTTGTCTACCAAACTGTTCAATGCATTTTCTTGCTCCAAATTTGTAGGTATTATGGATCTCAATTTCTCATGAGTTGATAAGTTAACACGTTTCATCTCATCATCTTCAAATAATGCACTATCTCGTCGTACATTGGTTGATTGAACATTATCAATGCTTGTTTCATTATAATAACTTATATTTGGAGGAGAATCAATGCATGGCAGAAGCTCTGTTTGGATTTCTAGGCCCACTATAGGTGTTTCATTCAAATCAAATGAAATTGTAGGCCTTTTCGTGGTAGGATTAGTGATATTAGGCAATACATTTTCACCCAAAGTATTGTTACTCACCAACATCTCAACTTTCAGTACATGTTTACAAACATTTCCATTCAAGGCCCAATTGCAATTACAGAAGTGTAGATTGGAACCTTTATATATGACATTGTACCAAATATCACGTGTATCCTTATTTTGGCTACGAACCCAATAACCATTGTTACTCTTTTCATCAGGCACGCAATCTTCATTTGGGATTTGTCTAGCTCTACACTTGGATGAATTCAATTGTTCCTCAATTTTTCTAGGCCGTACAAAACCAGCTTCTTTTAAACGTTGCATATGATTGTAATATAATACAACCTTTGTCAACAACACATATATTAACCAATCGACATGTCTATGACATGCATTATTCTTTTTGCTTAGGTACCTTTCCTTGATATGCCGATGATAAGATTCAATGGCATTATTTGTATCCTGATTGGAATGTGGAAAATTTCTGTATGCTTTTGCCCACATATCTGTAGAAAGAAATTGATTAGCTATGAATTAATAATACATATGACATGAAAAATAGTCATTAAAGTCACTTACAAGAAACTTACATATTTTGTTGTTGGCTAACCAAGTTGTTTTAAAATATTCCAAAACCCTTGGTTGGTCCTTGAATCTTTCAAAGAATCTTTCAACTGTATTTTTTACAGATTCATCATCTTCACATGTGTGCATGATTTCTCCTAAAGAATGAAAAATGTGGATTTGGTTTTCCCTTCCTTGGACTTTATTTCCAACATTCTTCAACCATGCACGACGAACATGCCACACACATAATAATATATTACACTTGATTGAAGACCTGGAATAACACAATTTATTAGAGGGAATATACATTAACAATATTTTTATGTCTCTTATAAAAGAATAAACACATCACCTTAACGCTTCAATTTCAACCGTAGCATCATCTGTGATGAAAGCTTGAACCTGCCAATCTGGTCGCTCTTTCTTCCCAATGGAAAAGAGAGTTGACATCCATTTGGAAAGCTCAGCTATAGTATTGCGTGATGATATCACCCAAGCTACTGGAACCCCATTGCGATGTTCGTCGAAAACCATTAAGGTGTACAGTTGATACTACGTTACAAACAATGTACATAATTATATTTATGTAACTTACATGCACTAAAATGAGGTTGAATAAATAAATCAAATTTAGAATAAATTTGTACTCACCCCATACTTATTTGTACTAAATGTTGAATCCATTGAGATTATATTATTGTGAGAATATTTTAGCATCATTGAGCGCATCCACTTTGTTTGTATGCCTATAATAAAAGGGATGTTTTCAACAAGATCTTGTTTCTAGTAGAAGAAAAAGCTCTCAGGGTGTTCCTTATACCAACATTCTACACTGTTTGGATCACTTTGATCTTTAACATACTCTAGCCTTATAGTATCATTGTAAATGTTTAATATATCTTGTCTTGTCATATATGTATCTCGATATGTCCCTGTGTATAACTCACCAAATCCATCCTTAACATCAGAGATGAACTTGTCCCATATCATTGTAACATTAAAACCTCTTTGGATTAACTTCCATCCCCAATTGGAGCCACTATTAGGGTCTTATAAATTATAAGATCTCAAGGTGATTGAGTACTTCACAAGTTGCAATTTCATATTGTGTATGATTTTAAATTTTCAAATGATTTCCAAAAAATATGAAAAAGGAAAAATAAAGGCTCTCAATAGCTTGCTACAGGAACTTGTCAGCAGATCGAAACTTGATGAAATTGCAAAGCATGAGCCCACTGGCTGACCTCAATAATGTTGCGAAAGGATCTTCAAAGGAATGCATAAGCCCATCTAATACATTACTACTCTGCTCTAGGTAGTCTTCGTACCTTGGTTTGAAAATTTTCCTAACATCTGTGCTTTCTTTCTTTAATGACTGCAACAAGTTGAAAAAAGGATCCTGAAACTCGTGAATAACTATTTTTTCCTGATAATAAAAAACAAAACAAAAATCTTCTTCATTACTCTCCTGATATGACTGCAAATCTTGGTATGGGCTTTGTAATGAAACTCCTAATGAACAAAACAATGAAGTCGGTTGTCGGATCAAGTTTATATCAACACTCTTTTCAGGCTCACAGTTAGCTAATGGAGAAGGACTTTTACTGCAGATATCATCCAACACATCAGCTATAGGGTCATGAAAAACTTGAAAAGATTGCTGAAACGTATCCATCAATTTTAATAAGACTGCATGACACTCTAAAGACTGCTCATCCTTTTCTTTAGAGATATTATGAAAATTTTTATTTAAAAATTGAAATGCTTCAAAACATAGTGATACAGAATCATCTTGCATCATTTGATCATATGTTTCAGCTTCCAAACCTTCATTTGCAATTTGAAATTCAATGGAACTTGGTGGCTGCAAATGTGGAGCTAAGGAGGATTTTATGTCGCAAATGATTTTCTCAACCAATTTAGGAGAATGTCATCATTTATAGTGTTGACCAATCTCGTATTTTCTTGCTCATAGTTTTCTCTTATTTTTGCAAATGAGGAGAAACACAAGGGTAAGGAGCTCTGATAAAAAATTTTATTATCCTCTTGATTATCAAGATCAAAACTCAATGACCGTTGATTTCTGATCGCATGAAAGTTATCTCTGATGAATTGAAATGAAGTAAAAAAAGAAGCAAATATTCTTCACTTACTTCCAAAATTTTTGGACTTTCCTCATCACTGTCATAGCTGACATGCATCGACTGATCACTGTTTTCGAGCTGTTGAAACTGAACTTCCTCCCACAAACCAATTGTTGATTTCTCTGCAAGATTAGCTTCTGTTTGGAGAACATAATCATCGTCATAGTGATCAAAATTTGGCAAATCATCAATATAAGTAATATCAGCAATCATACACGTTATACTATCGGATTTTTTCTCCTTGAATTGATCTACAAATCCATTTTCTGATCTATGGTGGCTGGGATTAGTAGGAAACTTTTTAGGACTTCCAATCTCTTCTTTTTCTGGGATAAGTGGGTCATGGTGATCTTGAACGGAAAATACATCTCTCATGGTGATATTTTTCATCATTTCCTCTATTGTATTACCAAAATGTCAAGCTTTACCTTTGAAGATGTCAGGTGCTCTGCAATGTTCTTCTTCTCTTCTTCCTTCAGCTTTGCCCTTCTAATCAACAGATTAGCCTCTGCATCTACTGTAATGTTCTGCACCTCTTCAATTGTTGCAAGGTTCCTTTCTCTCAGCTGAAACTCCATTTTCGGATCAAAGGCATCCGAGTAATGTAAGAGAGCTGAGCCAGGAGGGGGTCTTATATCAGCAGGTATCAAATAATAGACTTGATTGAATCTGACAGAAAACTGTTGTACTGTCTCCCCTAGCTGTCTTTTCAGCTGGGCATACTCTTCTAGAATCAAGAAAGGGTTTTGTTTGACCACCCACCTGTTGAGGAAAACTTTGACGAACTGCGGGAAAACTGAGATGCTCGCGGCAGGTAAGTTTTTGAACCAACTCTTGACTTTTCCTTGAAAAGAAAGAGAAACTAACTTGATACTGACATCCTCTTCGTCTAATTCAAAAAGGTCTAGGAAATTCTCAAATTTCTACATATGTCTCTCAGCAGCGATGTTGTCATATTCACCATCAAACCGCGGCAGATATAGGTAATGATTTTCAGGAAAGCATGGAGTATGGGAGGTAAGATGAGTGGTTTGTATCGATCTGGAATTTTACAATGTGTAGGAGTATGTACAAAAGTTTTAGGATCAGTCTTGATCTCTTTAGGCTCATAAATTTGAAGATGGTTATAATAAGATTCAGAAAAAGGATGTGGACCAAGATTAAAGGAAAACTCGGTATTTACACTTTTTGAATAGGTAGAATCAAGATTTTGATCATCTTTATCATACAACAAACTCTGCGGACGGGGACGACACTTCCTCCTCCAGTGGACCCTGCGCCCCTGCCTCCGCCACCTCCGCGCCGCTCCTCTCCCCTCCGCTCCCCCACACGCTTGGCAGAGATTTGAAATTTGAATTTCTACTATTCGCGCCGGTAATAACAGGGACCATTTCATTGTTATGCCAATCATTCTAGTGAATTTAGCAGCCCGTCCCAAGTTCAACAGTCCAGGGAAGAAGAAAGGTGCGGTGCAGGTAGATCATCATGGCATACAAGTAAGAAAATGCAGTCATTGTGCCACCCAAAAAACCCCACAATAGAGGGCAGGTCCTGAAGGTCCCAATACACTCTGCAATGCCTGTGGTGTGAGGTTCAAGGACTAGATAACAGAGGAAGAAATCTGTGTTTAGCTATGGGGTGTTTGAGAGAGGATGAAGATGCGCATAGCTTCAAGGAGATGGAGCTCAAGCTGGGGCTCCTTGGAGTGACAGAAGACTCAGAGCGCAGGAATGATGAGAAATTGATGCCATCTTCTTCTGTAAAATCAACAGCTACTGCGTTTGAAATGTCTAAACCCAATGAACAGGGGATGTTTGCTGCCACACCTCTATCTCAGCTGTAGCGCTCATTTCCTCCACTCTCTTGGAAGACAGGTATTCAAACCGATCCCTCCCAGGTTGCTGTGCCTGCCAAGGAAAAACAATTAGGAAACTCTGCTAATGGCTCAGAAATGCCTCCTTCCAAGTAAGTATATAGCACAATCATTGATTCAATATATATTTGCATTATATGGATGTAACCTTTGTAAGAAACAACAAGGTATTATATTAATTTATAGGTATTATTTGTTCACAGGGCGCAGGTAATTGGCTAGCCACCTATTAGATCGTTTAGGAAAAACAGTTTGGCTTTTAATTCAAAGACTACAGAAGAAGGCTCTTCTAGCAGTTCTGATCTGTATGCCAAACCCACATAAACCCAAACAACACCAGATACCACCATGGCTCCTGCTCCCAAGTAAGTACTGCTTAAATCTACTTTGTGGGGGAAATGTATTCATGGGTTTCTAAGAATGTGATGATTGATTTTTAAGATATTGGTTTATTGTTAACTTTCAGGGCACAAGTAGTGGGTTGGCCACCTGTTAGATCTTTCAGGAAAAACTCTTTGGTTGTTAATTCAATGCCTACCGAAAATGGGTCTTCTGGTAAGGCTCTGTATGTGAAAGTGAGCATGGATGGAGCTCCCTATCTCAGAAAGGTGGGCCTCAAAATGTACAACACCTACCATGATCTCACCTCTGCACTCCACAATATGTTCGGCTGCTTCACAATGGGTACGGACATGTACTAATAGTTCCCTTGCACCTTTATTCTTTCTGTTATATTCCATTCCATTGAATCGGAAAATGTTGGAATGATTTCAGGGAAGTGTGGATCCCACGGTCTGAACGAGAACAAGGTGATGGATTTGCTGAATGGTTCAGAATATGTGCTTACATATGAAGATAAAGACAGAGATTGGATGCTTCTTGGTGATGTCCCATGGGAGTAAGTTCCCTCAAGCCCTATATACAAATTTCACTTCATATATTACATGACAGTCTCCATATAAAATCCGAAAATTGATGATATGGATTATTGGTTGCAGAATGTTTGTTGATTCTTGCAAAAAAATGCGGATTATGAAGGTCTCATAAGCTATTGGTTTAGGTATTTCACGGGTATCCTCTATCTGTTAAAATGGTATCCCTTCTCCCTTTCTCAGATACACATTCAAAGTTGTCTTTGGCGGAAGCAGGCATTACAGAGGTGTGTTTCTAGATCTGAGGTTACCTTTAGATTAATTTGAGCTCTGGATCTATGGAATTTTGCATTGCCAAGACCAGCTTTGTAGGGGAACTGGGCCGCTGGTGAGGAGAAGCGGAGCAGGAGCAGGAGGGTGCAGAGGGGAAAATGGCTAACTAGAAGATCTGCAAATTTGAATTAGAAGATATGCGTCCAAATGCATTAAGTCTCAAAAGATGTGCAGACAATGGGTTGGTAGATTCATGTCAGAAATTCTATCAGAGAGGATCTGATTGATGTTTATTATGGAGTCCCTTGGGCGAGGTCCACCTCTTACCGGGAAAGCTGCAGGGCCACCGAAGAAGGCTAATCGGGAGCTGTCACATCAGCTCCCGATTCGTCGAACCAAAGACTCCTTCCTTTATAAATCCCCAAAAGCCCATTTATGAGTGCCAAAAGTTGCCTTTTATTTTAATATTTTATTAAAATTGTTTTTAATTATTTTAATTTTTTTTTTTAATGAGTTTATGTAATTTAATTTAGTTATTTTTTAAACTATTTTTATTAATTAGTTTATATTTCTAAATAGATTTTAAGTATTTGTATAATTTCGTTTTATTTTAATTTGTTAATATTTGTAATTTTATTTAATAATTATTTAATTTAAATTATTTGGTTATTAAATTTATTAAAATGGTTTAAAATTAGAATTTTATTTAATTTTATATTAATAGTTTGTATATATTATTTTTAATTTGTATCTATTAATAAAAATACTCAAATTTATTGGATCATGTATTTTCTAGCACATAAACAATACAATTTTGACACTTTTATTTTGGAGAGTTTTATCTTGATGAGTATTTGGTCAAATGAGGCCCACAACAACTTCTTGGAGAGCTAAAGCCATGGAGAATTTTTTTGAGTCGTTGTATAACCAAATTTGGTAATTAACTATGCCTAAAATTTAACAGAAAATAGAGCTTTGAATTTGCACCAAAAAACCAATTTCTAAATTTGTTTTCGAAAATTTGGTTGTCTGAAACTTTTGTTGTTGCAAATTCATTCGAAGACTACCTTCTTGGACCAAAGAGATCATTACAGGGATCAATGGACAGCTCAAATTGGCAACTGAAGAACGCCCTACATTGGCAACTGAAGATCATTATAGGGATTTGACTATGCTTTTTTATCGTGATCCATATGAGTCTCAAACTAGTGAATTTCCTATTTGGTACGAGAAGAGGTTGTTGGGTAATATCGAATTGTTGCAACTTGAGCTTGAGATTATGCCCGTAGCTAGCCATGTTGGCCACATCCACTCCTCCCCACACACCCTCTCAACATTGCATTCTTTGTTTGGGCATGGAAAATAAAAGTAAATGAACCCAGGAACAAGTCTTGTTACCATGTTTAGCTTGTTCCTGCAAGACCCAGTAGACCACGACCCCATCACTAGTAGGGGGCCACGAGAGTACATAGAAAAGGTTCCACTTCTTCCACAATGACGACAAACACCACAATTAACAACCCTGTAAGAGAGCTAGAAAACCAGCTGACACTAGCACAACCACTATACAATTCTAGGCATGTGCAAGGGGGGGGAATATACATCAACAGGACATACAATAAAGGAAAACTAAGGTTAAAAGCTCAACACATGGGCAAACAGCAAAATTTGAATAGGAAACCTCACCAAAAGACAAATTTCAGGAAACACTAAAGGATAGCCAAACCAAATCAATACTTTCGCGAAATAAGAGCACAAAAAATCAAGGACCAAAACCAAAGCATTTACCCAACCACTAAAGCGCTGACACACCAGAATTAATAGGGGCCAAATCTAAGAATGTTGAGAGAATACAATTGTGACGATCACCATAACAAACTAAAACCTCGTGCAAATACCCTATGCGAGACCCTCAACACTTCAGGAGTCTCTGAAGTACCCCATGAAGCATAGACCCAACACGCAGGGTCTCTGAAGTACCTCCACGACATTCTCCGGGCTCATAAAGTGGAAACTGTACCAGCCATTGAGAAGCTTGCAGACCTTTGAAGGGTATCCGAGCAGTTTAGTCCAAACCTGCGCAAGCCAAAGCTCAATGTTCTCCTTTCTTTCTCGATCAAAAATCCAGTGTCCAACAAGTGCCTGGGTACTGAGACTCGTGGCACGGTCCCACATAACATCGTAGCTGAAACTTAATGGTGGACCCTCCTTCACAGGTTTAAAGTGCTTTTGTGTGCGATGTGGGAGTCCAGAGTTCAGTATTTTTTTAGTATGGGACTTCTCCAGGAAAACCTCCTTCCGACACCCCGACACCACCAAGGAAGAGCTGTTCTGGTTCACGACGGTAGAGGATTTACAGGTTATGACGTTCTACATCAATCCTTCCGCCACCTCAACAACAAGAAGAAGGTCTTCGTTCTTAACCTCACCATACAATGCTGCTAGATATGCTTGCAGCCCAGCCATCTATCACCTTTACTCCACCAACGTAACATGGTACGCCGCCAGTTTTCAAAAATAAATGGTTCTTTGAACCTTGAACCTTTACGAACCAAAATGACATGTATTAGTTTTGTATTAAATGTTTACCTCTGCGAAAATGTGTATTGGATCAAGAGGCCTTCGTCCTGATGCTAAACCTTTAACCTGCCTTGTCCTTGAGAAGGACAGAAGATCAACCTGAAAGTAATGTGGCATAGCGTCCAGCTCCTACGTAGTATTAAAAAATATACTCCAGGCATGTTGTGTTGTCCAAGAAAGGTTTATCATTAATGTAGGAAAAATACTGCCCCAGCTAAATTTAAAAATACCCAGCTGTGATGAAAAGACAGGAACCGGAAACCGCTGACAAGAAGCACCAATAGAGGAGAGTGAGCATATACATTCTGGTAATATTAATCTGCCTCCATGATCCCATATACCAACCTCCTGCAACACTCATCTAATCAATACTCACAACGAAGTATACTCCATCCAAGTGTGGAAGTGGTCGCCTCCAAAATATTCCAGAATCTCAGATTGTCTGCTGCACAGAGTTTTTTGAGCCAAAATCTTGTCCAGAAGCAACTAAAAACAGCAACAACAGCAAGGGCACCCACTAATCTCCCACCATTAGTCGCACAAATTAAATCCAATACTTGTACAACGCTTGTAAAAATAAACTTGGTGAGACCACTTTTCCCAAAATGTCACAAGGTTTGGTGGAGAAACGTTGTTTCCTTGTTCGTTGTTGTTGTGGTATTCTAGGCCCACGATTGCTTATTAGGCTGTCAGTCCACTAGTTTAATATTATGGATGACTCTAGCTTCGATCATTACTTCAATCCCATGTTTATCAATAGAATTTATCCTTGCTTCATGCCTACTTATTTCATGATTTATTGGTATAGTCCTATCCTCCTACTTATTTCATGATTTATTGGTATAATCCTATCCTCTTATGGTTGTAATTATAGGTTGTCAAGAAAGATTTAGTTCTCTACATATGACATTTATTATAAGTTCTTGTTCCTAGAGTGTAAGAGGTAGGTGAAATTCATATTTCCTTAGGATTTGCTCAAAACTTAGGAGCGCTTAGGTATAAATACATGTTTATAGAAATATATGGAATGTTTTCCCAAACAGGCTCCTGCCTAATAAGTGGAAGCTAACCTGTTTTCCTACTGTAATAAGTGGAAGCTAACCTGTTTTCCTACTGTTTTGAGTGGATACCATTTATATTTATGAAAAAGACATCTTAACTCTTATCTATGTTCCGGAAAATTTACCATTCTATATCACCACATGAAACTGTATTCTACAAGATTTTTACACAGTTCCACATTCTATCAAATTTACAATAGCTCATCCATCTTTTATGAATAACCGAGAACAAGATTTTTTTTTTTTTTTAAAACTTCTACAGACTATTTGTTTCTGAAAGAATTACAGAATTCTGAGAAAGAAACCTTTGTTTA
This sequence comes from Pinus albicaulis, assembly GCA_034641835.2. Taxonomy (NCBI): domain Eukaryota; kingdom Viridiplantae; phylum Streptophyta; class Pinopsida; order Pinales; family Pinaceae; genus Pinus; species Pinus albicaulis. The sequence goes on from CM076572.1 coordinate 294,521,819, forward strand.
ATCTCTTATTTGTTGACATAATTATTGTCATTCATAATAACGCAGTTGTTCTAAGAAAACATCAATATTTTTACAATATTTATCTGTTAAAATTAGTCTATCAAGGAAATAAAAAATGTATATTTATATCAATATTGTATAAATATACATTTTCCACACACTAGGGCCAAAAAACATATTATTTTACATACCCATGTACAATTTTTTTTCATTCAAACATATTTTACAGAAGAACCATACTTCTGCAACTACATAAATTACTTTCATATCTCAGGGAACAACAATTAAATTACTTATTTGTTCTAATTGATAAAGACAAGCCCACTATTAACTGTTACAAATCCTGTAGCCCAAGAATAAAATTAAACATTAAAGTAACACCATTGCACAAATATTACTACTAGTATATAAAGAAATTGTAATAAAATTATTTGTGTTTATATATTTTCACTCGCCTTTATCATCATTAGCTATAATAAAAAAGTCGAACTATTAAGTGTTACCAAGCCTGCAACCCAGGAATAAAATTAGACATTAAAGTAACACTATTGCACAAATATTAGTACTAATATATAAAGAACTTGTAAGAAAGTGATTTGTGTCTATCTTGATGGGTTATTTAGCACCAAAGAAGACCAAGCGATCGAACCACGATACTGGAAATGATGTCCAGTCTCTCACTCGAGCTTCCTCGCTCTAGAAAATTGCAGTATCCAACTCACTCAAGAGTTACTCGTCCAGTTCAAATTTCCCTTTCTCAAGGTTTCTTGTTCAAGGGTTCCACTGGCTTGGTGTCCAGCACAAAAATACCTCAAACCTGACAGTACTTTGCCACGTTGCCAAGACTTCAAAACGATTTCTACTTCTAAAGTTTTCACTTCTCCTTTCTCTTAGTCATCTAACCAATTTTCACTTCTCCCTTCTCTTCGTCCCCTTGCTATTTTTCAGCTATCCTCAATTTTTTTCCAATGAGATTGAGTTTTTGTTCTTTTTCCCATTCTCTAGGGAGAGTGAAAGTGATAATTGTTTCTAGCTATTTCCAACCGTGTGGAGGGATGGAGTTCATTACTCTTGGTCTCTCTTAAGACTTTTCAAACCCACCTTTTAGGTATAATCAACAAATTTTATTAAAAATCTCCATTAGGCTCTTCCATCAAGCCATAAGTCCAATTATCACAAGAAAATCAAAAGTATTAAGATAATTAATATTAAAATAACCATAGTAACTTATGCATCCTAGGGTGTTACATACAAATATAATAAAAAGTTTGTCTTTAATATCAAATTTATACTAAACATTTCTTACTCTTAACTGTGTATGTCGGTGCGCTCCCTTTTGATATATATATATATATATAAAATTCACCTTTATATATATTAAAATATTAATTCGTGCACTATCATATTTGGATGTAGCAAATATATTTCCAAAAAGCTATATATTTAGTGTTTTAATGTGGATATAAATATTTATTAAAATATTACATGTTTATTTATCATTTTGTATAAAGTATTTTTGTTATTAATATTTAAAATGTTACAAGTCAATTATGTGTTAAAAACTAGATGAATTATAAATTTCTCCCAAAAAAAACTATTAATAAAATAATTTTTTTTTCTATCTATATATAGTTTCCATTGAAATATTTCATCAATCAGAATGTTAACACATGTTCCAATCATATTTGGATGTGGAATCATATGCACTTTCTCTATATAAAATTATTTTTGTTATAAATAGTTTTTAAAATATTATGTTTGTGTGTATTATTAATATTTAAAATATTACATAATAAATTTGTATTGAGAAAGGAATGAATTACAAACATCCCCAAAAAAAAGTATTAAATTACATATTCCATATTAAACGATTAGTTGAATAAAAATACATCTTTTGATGTATTCCATATAATATATATATATAAAATTTTTGTTACGAACTTAGAAAAAGTAGTGTTAAATAAACAATTAACTTAAATTTGATATTAAAAATATGAATCATAATTTGCAACTTTAAGATTGGTCATCATGTGTTTCATGTATCTCTATTATTTTGGTAGGTCGACCATGCTACGATAATCATACAATAGAGTAGTTAGAAGAAAAATATCGTTGAATCTTCTGCGATCAATCCCAACTCAATACAAGGTCATAAGCTTCAGGAATGCCAACCATGACAATGTCAATGAATTAGTCTATCTTGGGTTTGAGGGTACCTAATGAGGACATATTTAGTTCTCCCGTGACCTTGATCTCTAATTAGTCCAGTTTTATAATATGAGGGGATCCCTTGGAAGGGATATAATTTATATATTTACATGTAAAATACGGCATGGAATTTGAAGATGCCCTTGACTGTACTTGAAAATTGTCAACATTTTGGATAAAAAATTCAAAAGTGAAAAGAAAAGGATGGGTTAAGGATTTTGTTTTTTTTTTTTTTCTGGACCATAGTTGTGTTTATATCTAATTTTAAAGCTTCTCCTGCAACAATTTCATTTTGGAGGATAAATATGTTCTTTGTTGTTTCACCTTTTAAAGCCTTTGGTATGAGTCTTTTTTATCTTGGGATCTTATAAAATTCCATTATGAGATATTTTCTTCAATATTTATCAGGTATTCTATTTCAAAGTTTCCTCCCCCATTATATTATTTTAGGAAACATAGGTATAGATACCTTAATTTCTAGTGAATATCCTATTGAGGAACCTAAGTTATAGGGGTGTGGATTTGGGTAATTGTTATGTTTCTCCTAGTTTGCATTCCCAATGCATCGTTAATGATATATTCATTATTTTTGATATAAATACTTGGTATTAAATGCCATATGGTATTGTTATTTCCTCAATTATTGAAACAAATTCTTATAACACCCTAAGGTTGTTTTATTTCATAGTTAGCTAAACAGAAACCATCTAGTTTATTATCTATTGAATTCATGTTATCTATCCATTTGGTGCATGTTTTCTCTAGTCGACGTGCTTGATGATAAATGAAAAATTCATTGAATGCCACATTCACAAAAATTGATATTGAGGATTGTATGAGGTGGCTCTATATCCATTTGTGGAGGAAGTATCCTAAAGAAATGCCTAAATATCCTTTGTTGAGAGGTTCCTTCCCTAGAATTCATTTTCATATCAATGAATTCATTTGATAATTTTTTTGAGAATTCATTAAATATTTTCCATGTGTATGGTGTTTTTCTCATTTCCTACCCAAGGTTTGTTTAGAGTATGGTTTAATGTCTAATGGTTTTTTTTTTTTTAAATTGAAGTGATTCCTTCCTACACAAAATAGATTGGATCAAATTACGATTTTTAATTTCAAGCTCTATGTTCTTAACTTCATCAAAATTTATAGCTACCGAATTATTGCCAAACTTTTTACAATTGTGGAGATGTAAACACGTATGGCATTCACATATATTTCAATTTCTTTTTCTTCGAAAAGAGTTGTAGCATGTTAAAAAAATTTCAATACAATTGTGAAATGTTGATGGAAATCCTTTATATTTTCATTTAACACCACATGTAGAGTGACTATTTCACTCATCAATGGGCCATTTGTGGTTTCATCCTAATTTAAAATGTTACATGTTACTTTTATATTAAATAAATGAATCAATTACAAATATCACTATGAACAACCTATTTACTATAATTTCTATGAACATTCACCTCACGTTGTCATGATCATGCTCCCGAAGAGGTTTTATATTAAATCAATTTTGCTATAAATATTTTATTTAAAAAAAAATTAAAGTAAAAACAAATCAAATTTAACATTAATGTTTTTAACTTAACATTTTAAAATTTGATGTCATCCCATTCTCTCAAGTATACCATTTAGATTTTCCTCGATGTTGTCCCTTCCGCACAATCTGTGAAAGTTCATGCTACACTTGTATGATAGTTCTGGACCTCTTCTATAATATTGTATATTTTATCAGCACTAGCTAAGCATGTGGTGCCAAATCTTTCACATAATGTAGGACCTATTCCTCTCCTAATCTAACGTGGAAAGCTCATAGAGTTATAGATTCTCTACATTCACAACAGAGTAAATGCACATATATGGTGGTAAAGTAAGTCGATAAGTATTATTACACACCTTTTCTAGTATCTTAAAGGGACCGTACCTCAGAGCCTTAATTTTCTTACGAGGACCCTATATCGTCTCCTTATTCAAGTATAGTAATAATTTGTCTCCCACCTTGAATGATTTCTCTATTATGTGTTGATCATGCTTGGCCTTATGTTTCTCATGTAACTTTTGTAGTGTCCCTTCTACTAGTATATGGATCTACCTGATATTCTCTATAAAATTTCAACCCTCAATGTATCTCCTATAATATCTTCTTTCACTCCTCCTTGCTATGCATATGCAATGTCCAAAGGTGAAAGTGACAAATATCCAAAATAATTTCAAACGGGGACCTTCCTATAAAAGTGTGGAATTCTCTATTGTAACCATGTTGTATATATACTATATATTTATCCTAGGTCTTTGGATGAAAATTTACAAATAAAAACCATTTTTTTCATTCCTAGGTCAAAACCCATTTATCGGAGGAAGTTGGTTTCCTTAATTTTATTTAATTTGTAATATTCTCCTAAATATACTCTAGAAAAACCTATTTTGTTTAGAAAATAGATGGGAATTATCTAATTTCGATGTGAATTTACATACTTGGGAAAATTAAAAATCCATTAGATAATCTAACAAAACATATCTAAGTTGTTAATTTTTACATTTTCAATTTAATTAAAAAATTAGAGAGATTGGATGTTAGATGCAATCTACAAAAAATTTAATTTCTTCATTTAATTTGAATTAATAAATTAGTACATGTATCAATTTATGCATCTGTAAGATTGAATTTGTATGAGTTGAGTGTTGGGTAGTCAGATTTATTTTATTGTTTACCATAGAGTGAATCAATCTAGTTTACAAGTCAATTTCCAATTTATGGATCAAAAAAATAATTCCAGTTTAGATCTCATATTTTGAATGGGGTTATCATCATTTGAGTCTATGTTGTAGTTCATCGGAATTACAAGAACTAATAGTATTAATTCCTGACAAACTAACTAGTTCATGTTTCAAAGTGGAGATATCATTCTTTTGAATCCCAACAAGAAAAATTAGAGGCTAAGAAATATTTGTATTAAAACATATTACACTCAATGAAATTTCATGTGAGGAAGTCAAACCCCAGATATCGAGATAGGATTTTATAAGCCGTACTTTTTTATGTAGACCCCACTTGTTGGAATAGGGTCCCCTAAAAACTGTGATTTTGTATAAATTTTGTATATTCTGGTTTTAATTAGTCTAACACAGGGGTTTTGGGGTGGGTCAAAGCCCCTAATTCATTGTAACAGGTCAAGGGTAGACCAAGAGTCCGTAAACCATGATTTACGGACCATTGAATGCATAGGCTAAATCGGTATAAATAGATGAGCATTTTTTGAGACATAGGTAGAAAAGAATAGAGATTGATGATAGTTGGGAATTTTTAGATCTGTTTAGGTTGATAGGGTAAGGACTCCTACTGGCTGTGTGTGCGGACCCTGCTGGCTATGTGTGTAGGATGCGTTGGATTTTATTGGGTTTTGGATGCTAATATATGTGAATTTGTTTAGAGTATCTCTGTGTTTTGTGAGTTTATGTATTACTGTTGATGTGAACTGTTGGATCTATGGTTGGCTATCCATTGTTGCTACGGATTTGTCTTTGTTATAATATGGAGTATTCCTCTGATCTATTGTTTGTGCATTTATGATATTACTTGTGTTATTACTGATGCAAAGGTGTTGATTAATATATGATTGATAGTAACTCTCGTAACTGTGGACTATAACCGATTAGCGAACCTGCGAATAGATCTTTTTTGTAGCTGTGAGAATATCCTTGTTCCTGTTATATGAATCTATGATCTGTTGATTATTGAGATTATAGTTGCTTTACTGATATATCGGTGTTATACATGTGGATGCAAAGGTAGTTAGTAGAAATGAGCTCTACGATATAAGTCTGTAACTAGATTTGTTAAATAAAAAGCTGATAAGATGGGAACAAAACTCTAATTGACTTACCTGCTCTCTCTCAGGGTGCGAAAACCTAGTTCCAACACCCTCCCATACTACTTCGGGTGAGACTTTGGCCTGCACAAGTAGATCACTACCGAAAGGGCTAGTAGTATAGGGGGTTTTTGGAAAACCTTAACCTCTGAACTTGGATCAAGACCCCTCAAGCCAAAAAATGGTTTCGTTGCAGAGACCGAGAGAATTTTGAGAGAGGGATCTAGGGTAATGCCAAGAGAATATTGGAAACCTGAGAAGAAAGAAATTAACGAGTGGTTCCAAAAAAAAATTCAGGAATTTGCGATAAAAGAGAATCACAGCATGAGGTTGACAGTGGAAAAGTGGAAGAATAAGTACGTTTTCATAGAGATCTACGAGATTTTTTTTGTGACATTTGCAACTGAGCTTCAGGAGTGGCTTGGAAGGATTGTAGAGATCGAGAAGTGTTGAAAGGATGAATGGATCACGTAGTGGACCCCAGAGCTGATTCAGTAGTTAGAAAAGACTTCTAATACCATCACTCACATGGTAGATCATTGGGTGGACAGTGTGATAGGAGGGTTTGTTACAAAATTCACAATTGATCAAGTTGTGTCCTACTTTGAGGTGGAACGAAGATTCTTCAAGGGTTTCCGAGGTAAGTTTCTAAAAACTTTGCCATTACTGATTAAGACCTTATTGTGCGAAAAGTGTATTTTGTGTAGTCATATGGAGTGAATGAGCTCTGATAAAAATGAGGGTACAATGCACAGTGGTATACTACAGAACCAATCAGGAGGGAGATCAATATGTCTACAGTCTAGTAAGAAATTATGCTACGCATAGCTCTCCATTTACACAACCGTTGAACCCTCATAGGGGTAATAACTCACCACCTCCACCACCAGAAGACGATATGGCTTCGCACATGAAGCTATCCACATTTAAGGGCATAGGAGATGAGGATATGGTTCAGTTTTGGTTCGTCACAGGATCAGTATGGACTGCACAAAACCTAGCTAGTGATGTGGTGAAAAGGGGACAGCTATCTCTTGCCTTTGAAGGAAGGGCCTTGGACTGGTATATGGGGTACATCAACTAGCATGTGAATGCAACCATTGAAGAAATTAAGAATATTTTGAAAAAACAGTTCAAAAAGCCCAAGTCCTACTAGAAGATAGTGAACGATCTGAAGGATTTCAAGCAAGAACCATCTGAATCTGTATGGGAGGCTGACCAACGGTTAAATAAGGTAACTAGAGAAGGATTATTTCTGTATGATGACAGAAAACACATGGAGTGGTTCATTACTATGCTGCAGCCCCACCTACGCGTGCCAATGGGACATCAAGCCATTGAATCGCAGGAAAAGGCCTTGGAAATTATGATGAAGCTAGAAGCTACGCCAAGAGATGATACCCAGTTAGGAGTACAGCAGATACAAGGCCAGCTAGAAGCAATGCATGTGGAGATCTAGAATCTTCGGAAGGAGAGAGGAACAGAGGCTAGCCCTGAAAGATGGTGCATACGATGGAGGGTGAATGGACACACCAAGGATAAATGTCCTTTTCTAGCAGACTGCATACAGGTTGGGGGACCCAGTCCGTTGCGACCTAGGGAAACTGCAAGACCCAGTTTGGTGCTTTGGTGTGATGATTTTTGTGTTGTTGGGCTGCACGATACTAACCACTGCCCCTGCCTTGTTTCATATGTCCCAAAAATAAAGCAACAATGGTGTAGGTTCTGCAATTTTTTAGGCCATGATGAACAGAACTGCCTTACGTACGATCTAATGATAGATTGAGGAAATATGTATATGATATAGGTGGATCCGTCATCACCAAGATCCCCCTCGGTCATAGGTGGTTCTCCAACCAGGGGCAGGGGAGGGGGCCAAGGTGGAAGCGCGGGTAGGGGGAGAGGGCAACTGATTTGCAATAAATGTGAAGAAATAGACCACTTTGCAAGGGATTGCACGAACCCTGCGAGACAATCTTCCAGATACTGTAGACAGTTGGATCACGTGGTTGAATATTGCCCAATTCTGATAGCCAAGATGCAGGAGAAGCAACAGACACCTACGCATAATGCACAAAGGGTCAAGGCGGAACCTCGAGATGAAGGACCAAGTGTTAATGTTATAACACGCAGCGACATGGACATCGAAGGAGCTAGGGAGAAAGCTGAGGCAGAGCCTCTCATCTATAAAGTGGTCGTTAAAAATGAAGGTTTGGACTTACAAAAAGAAAAAGAAACCTTTGTTGTAGTCCTCTAAGACTTTGCTAAAGCTGAGGAACCTACTCATCAAGCCCCTGTGAACCTCAGAACATATGATGAGGTCAAACCATTCCTGCAGGCATGTGTGAAACTGCTGCGCAACCAAAAGGCCGTAGAAAACCTCCAAGCTTTGATAAATATCTGCGCAAAAAAGAAAACCCCAGCTCTAAAAGTTAAGGATGTACAAAAAATATATAAGCATAAGAGGCGCACTCATAGGGAGATGCAGTTGACCACGCAAATCAGTGATTATGAGATGGATCAGGTTATTCTAGACTTGGGATCGGATGTGAACATCCTCCCTAAATAGATTTGGCAGTGAATGGGGGAACCTAAGTTCAAGTGGTCCACTATCTAGCTGTGCATGGCCAACCAGTAGAAGATCATCCTGTTAGGAAGACTATCGAAGTATGTGGTAGATATCATAGGAGTTAAGGTCTGGGCTGACTTTGAAGTCATTCAGATTGTAGAAGATGCAGACCCTTACCCGGAGCTCCTAGGATTGGACTGGGCCATAGATATGGGCGGTATTATCAACTTAAAAAAGTGGAGAATGGTATTTGAAAGTGAAGGAACACCGGTGATAGTACCGCTAGATCCCACTGAAGGAGAAAGGTATACAGAACTAATGTGTGAGGAAGAAGAGGTGGATCACATCTATAAGCTAACTGTGAGGGATGAAGATTGGATCAATCCTACGACTAATGGTATACTTTCCTGGGAAGGAGATAGCAAGTGCTTCTCCGAATCCAATGAGGAAATGGAAAATTGGCAAAATTGGTTGAATGATGTCCCTACGCTGCACTGCATACGAATTACAAGGGACTTCCATTGCATATCCTCTAAGGTGAGAGAACTACCCTACTTAGTTGGGTCTGGTAGTGTAAAAGAATTTTTGTGAACATTCAAAGCTGAGGTTCCCAGATAACGAAGGTTATAGGCCCTTAATCTATCCATGTGCGAAACACTAGCAATATGGTAGGATACAAATAAGGAGGTGTTCCAAGACTATGAGAACTATTGGGACATGATGATCATGCGGTTTGAGCCTCCGACTGAGGTGCACGTCAAGACGTTCCTTGGCCCAGGGGATCCGTGTGAACACTTGTTCGCTTGGATAGAGAAGTGGTGCGACCGAACTACAGAAGAATGGGTTCACTTGTAATTCATGTGTTAGGTCCAATCCCTACTGCATGGTACTTAGATGCGGAGCTACATCAATGCACCCCCCAATGGGAAACTATAAAGGATGAATTCATAGGAACATTCAGACTTACAGGGGGTTCAGAGGCGCTTGACGAAGCTCTGCAGGATATAGATATGTTTGTGTTTGGTGAATCCAGCTCCTTTGAAGTATTCGGGGCACCAACATGGGAAATGCAGATTCAGGATATTGTCAATCGTTGGAATATAATGATAGAAGAGTGCGATGACAATCCACGCAATATCTCTATCCCAGAATTAGAGGGGGAGCGTGTAGTTGTGGGACCTCCATTACAGGATATGGATGTGACGAAGCCTTTGAAACTGCGAGAAATCAACATTGGCACTGTAGAGCAGCCTAAGTTGGCTAAAATGGAGGACTCCTGGGATGATGACACTGTAAGAAAAGTTGCTGAATTACTCACAGAATATCAAGACTTATTCCCAACAAATTTTTTGGAGCTGAAAGGGATCACATGGGACCTAGGGTTATGTGCATAACACTAAAACTGGATGTGCGCCCTGTAAAGAATTAGCCTTATCGGCTGAACCTTAAGTATAAGAAGAAGGTTAAGGAAGAAATCGATAAAATGCTCGCCACTGGTATTATTGAGCCAGTCGAGCAGTCAGATTGGGTAAGTCCAATGGTGGTTCAGGAAAAGAAAACAAAGGGAAAAATACAAATCTGTGTGGACTTACGCAAACTAAATGACGCCTGCATACATGACCCCTTTCCCACACAATTCTCCGATGAGATCCTGGATAGTGTAGGAGGCCAGGAAGCGTACTCATTCACTAATGGGTTCCTAGGATACCATCAGATGAGAATCGCATAAGAAGATCACAACAAAACTACATTTTCCATTGAGTGGGGATCCTTCGAGTATATAGTCATGTCGTTTGGACTCAAGAATGCCCCTGCTATCTTCTTGCGGGTCATTGTTGCAGTGTTCTAGGAACTCATCCACAAATTCCTAAAAGTGTATTTCAATGATTGGACTATCTTCGGCCTGGTAAAGGTGCACTTTTCAAACTTGCACATGATGTGGGATGCCTATCAGAGACACTATATTTCCGTAAATATCAAGAAATGTATCTTCTACGTACCCTTCGAAATCTTGGTTGGACACATAGTTTGCCGACAAGGGTTGATGGTGGACCCTGCGAAAGTAGCAGTTATTATCAATCTTCCACTACCTATAACTGAGAAACAGCTGCGTTCAATCCTTGGACATACAGGCTTCTACATAAAATCCATTCAAGGATACACATTGATCACAGAACCCCTGGAAAAGCTGCTTATGAAGGATGTTTCATTCTTTTTAGATGACGAGTGCCAGAAGAGCTTTGAGCTACTTAAGGAAAAGATGGTCTCTGCACCTATTCTTATTTTTCTTGATTGGGCGAAGGTATTTCATGTTCATGTTAATGCTTCAGGGATTTCCCTGGGAGCGGTCCTGATGCAACCTGGCGCCAAGGACATTGATCACCCAATCACATTTGCTAGTCTAAAAATCCCAAGTGTGGAGCCCAATTATGCCACCACGGAGAGGGAAGGATCGGACATGGTCTATGCACTACAGAAGTATCAGCACTACCTGTTAGGAGGACACTTTAAAATGTTTACAGATCATTCGGCTTTAAAGTACCTAGTAAGAAAGCCTGTGTTGGGGGGGGGGGGGGGATCTACAGATGGATTTTTCTATTTCAGGAATACAATTTTGAAATCATAGTCAAACCAGGCAAGTTGAATGTTGGGCCAGATCACTTGTCCGGAATTGAGATGGGCAAGGAGCCCACTATTCGATGCAGTCAAGCGGCTTCAGGCGAAAATAGAGGAGCCACGACCACCGTGACTCGGGACGAGTCACAAGATTGTGTTGGGGGAATGTTGGAATAGGGTCCCCTAAAAGCTGCGATTTTGTATATTTTGGTCTTAATTATTCTAACTCAGGGGTTTTGGGGTGGGTCAAAGCCGCTAATGCATTGTAATGGGTCAAGGGTAGACCAAGAGCCCACAAACCACAATTTGCGGACCATTGGATGCATAGGTTAAATTGGTATAAATAGATGAAACTTTTTTGAGTCATAGGTAGAAAAGAATAAAGATTGATGATAGTTACGAATTGTTAGATCTGTTTGGGTTGCTAGGGTAAGGACTCATGCTGGCTGTGTGCGTGGAGATCCTCAGTCCTGCTATGTGCGGACCCTATTGGCTCTGTGTGCAGGCTGTGTTGGATTGTATTTGGTTTTGGATTCTAATATATGCAAATCTGGATGGAGTATCTCTGCATTATCTGGTTTTTATGTATTGTTGTTGATGCGAACTATTAGATCTATGGTTGGCTATCCGTTGTTACTACCAATCTATCTTTTTTATAATACAGAGTATTCCTGTGATATATTATTTGTGCGTTTATGATATTACTTGTGATATTGCTGATGCGAAGGTGCTGATTTAATCTATGACTGATAGTAACTCTGGTAACTATGGACTATAACTTATTAGCGAACCTGTGAATAGATATATTTTATAGTTTCGAGAAGATCCTTCTTCCCATTATATGAATCTATGATCTGTTGATTAATGTGATTATAGTTGCTATATTGATAGATCGGTGTTACGCATGCGGATGCGAAGGTATTTAGTATAAATGAGCTCTGCGATATAATTCTGTAAGTAGATATGTTAAAAAAAAATCTGGTAAGCTGGGAACACAACTCTTCTTGACTTACCTGCTCTGTCTTAGGGTGTGGAAACCTGGTTCCAGCACCCTCCCATACTGCTTCGGGTGAGACTTTGGCCTGTGCAAGTAGGTCACTTCCGAAAGGGCTAGTAGTATAGAGGTTTGTTGGCAAACCTTAACCTCCGAACATGGGTCAGGACCCCTCAAGCCAACACCTCTCAAATTACAAAAGGTATCCAACTTAGAAGAATTTTGAGTTAGAGTGAGGGGCTAGACATTCAAATACCCGACTGAAAGTGTTAGCTAGACATAGTGAATTACACTAGATCCAGGACCATCTCGATAAAAGAAGGATATTCTAACTGAGTATTTTCTACATGAAAGGAAAAATTAAAGCTCATCTAGGTTATCCACATCCTCAAATTGCACATTAATGTGTTAATATATATAACCGATAATTGTATCTAGTCAGAGTGGTGGTTGAGATTAAATGCCATATTGGTTTGATGAGATCATTATATTTTACATTGCACATGAAATTGGGGTTCCTACTAATAAAATATATCTAGGATTTAATTTTGATTAAAGATCAATCAACACTAATTTTGAATTCGGAGTTGATCATCTTTGTTCCATGGAAATTCCAATTGTAAAATAGAGGGACAATGTGTATCTCATGAATGTTTCTAGGGCATCGATCCAACAATAAAAGAGAGAAATCAGTTTCAGTGAGATGAATACATTAAGTAATCTTTGATTATTTAGATTGTTAGTCATTTTAAAGTAGATCTCTATTTCTATCATATACAAGGTTTGAGAGATTCTCACCAACTAATTTTCTTCCTATATAGGTGTGTGTTTGATATATTCCCTCAACCAATCGGGTGTGTATCCAAAATAGTTTTCCATTTATGAAATATAGCTTGATGTATTTATATTTGTTGAGTGAGAAGACATTCTACAAATGAGTAGGAGGGTGATATGTAATTCCTTCATTACACAACCTTGAGTTAACATGGTCATTTTTTTAAATAAAAATAAAATATTGTTTATATAAAAAAATATAAGTTACAATTAAAAAATAAAAATAAAAATTATACATATTTAAATAATTTTAATTAAAAGCAGTGAAACGTAGATAATCCCATTATCATTATAATACTCACTTGTTTCTCAAAATATATTAATAAATTTAAAATATTTTAATTTGGATAATGTGATGAACAAATATATATTTCAATACCGATGTTAAGTAAAATATTTTAATGTCAACTATGTATATATTATATATGCTTTAAAAAAATATTTATATTATATAAAACAGTTGAAGAAAATATTTTTTTGTGGTTAAAACATATTAATTAGTCTCACGATTATATATTTTTCAGATTTTTCAAGTATATTTTCAATCAATTTTGTATGAAGCATAAAAAATATTTATTAAAATTGGAAGTTTAAGTTATGTAGTCTACACAATCCAAGTTCCAAAGGTGATTTTCAAGATATTGAAATAATTTATGCAATTTGAAAAATGAAAAGTTTGATATGGCTTGCGTGTCTATAACTAGTATAGATCCATCTTAATCATAAATCATTGAGCGGGATCAAATCTCTTGATGCCTAAATCTGTTTTTAAATATTTTACTTTGAAAGCCATTTGTAACTCAAGATATTTGATGCCTCTTAGTTATTTTTAGTCCATGGTTAAGATGAACCTATACTAGCATTATTAAAATGTTAAATATATGGTTGAAACACATTTATGATGTTTGTAACAAATTTTTCTCTTAAGCATAATAAATTATTATCTTATGCATATTAACCGGCTATTAGAGCTAACCTTGGCTTGAATCCCTTATTTCAACTCTTACGAACAAGCAGGGAGTGTAGTGGATTGGTGTGACTGATTTTTGCTATGTTTTATTTTCCACTTTATTATATATTTTTCAATTATATCTATATAGAGACTAACTATTTTGATATATTTCTCCATTTAAGAGTTTTTGGATGTCACATAGGAATTAAGGGAGAACATAAAATCAGTGAAAAACTAACTCATGATGAAAAAATTCAACATGGGTCCATATGACCAATTGATTTACAAATATGTCCCTATAGTATTATATGAAAATGAGATAAAGTTGAAACTAACATGTGTAAAATTGGTCCAATATTTGTAGCTATAAGGGAATATTAATGTAGGATCTAATGGATGGAGGAGTAGATCCAAGGTCTAGACAACATTAGTGGTGTGGAGGTGACGATTTGATCTTCTTAACTCGACACCGTAAATGTGTTTTATTTGGTCTCAAATTATGATATTCATTCTGACTACTCTTCATTTATAATAATGGATATTCCAATTTTCTCACTCTCTCAACCAGATAAATGTTATTATTCCTTGGTAACGTTTGCAACAACAACATCAACAGTCAAATCATTGATTTCGCAACAGATCAAAGTGCATATTTTTCTAGATATATAGGTGGAATCAATTTTTTTGTGTTTGAAAACCCATTGGTTAATGATGGAAATGAAAAGTAAAACAATTTCCCATGTGTTTGAAGAATATTCTTAGAAGAATAGATAAAAATCAAGGAAATTTGTTGTAGTGGTAAATGGGAGATATCATATGTATGATTACAATATTGGTTCTCATGGAGTGTGTCATTTTCTTATTGAGGGAAAGGTCACACCTAATCCATTCACTAGTATAATAGGTTTAAATGCAATAAATCTTTAGATTATTGGTAGTAGGATGAAATAAGACATTATTTATAGCATGGAATTATAGTGAATTGTTTTGGAGTGCCACATGTTAAATACATTATATTACACATGCTACGTGAATATATCGAGGCAATATGTGAATTGGTTGGCCTACCTACACTAGTCTTCCACGCATAATTTCCACTCTAATATCAATCAAGAAAATGTTTTTTTATGGATTACCTCTTTTTCATGTCTCCAATTTTTATGTATTTTTCTATCATGTACTTACCTGTTGTAATGATCATCATCCATATTTTAACATCTTACTCAAACAAAATCTTTATTATGGTTACAGAGGTCATATAACCCAAACATTTATCTCTTGCCAAGACTCTTAGTTACAATGTCGCAGTAGGTTGGTTCATTAATAGTCAAAGGGTGCTAACCCTTTATTTATTTACATTATCTTGTTATGCTTCCCATACAATACCCTTTTTAATTCTTAACCTATAATCTACCCTAACTTTATTAATGTCATTAACTAAGGTAGCATTGTATTAGCCTTAACTATGGTGTATTCTAATACCTCTACACCCATGACAACATAGATAGAGGCTACCATACCATTAATACCCATATTAAATATATGTATGGTCCCTCTATGGTGTACACAAATGTTTTACTATGGTTTTGAGGTAAGGTATTACACCGCTCATATCACCTCATTCACACTCAATGTACTCGACCCTACTTGATGACTTGTCTCACTCAAGAGTTGCCCTGTGGGAGGGCCATGTGCCCTTACATGACCCTCTCTTTCTCTAAGGCCACAGATGGATGATGGAGATCATATGTGAATAGTTTTATGACTCACAAGATTTTTCGAAACCCCTAAAGGTTTAATCCACCAAAATGATAACTCATTTCCCATAGTGTCATATTTCTGTGTGGTTTGCGACCGTGTGATCTGAGAGAACTATGCCTCCATAGATCGACCATGAAATAAATTTCTAATAAGAAAAATGGCTCGATTTATCATTTCAAATAAAACCTCCACTATTTTCATCTTCGCTATGCATAAAGTCTAGGTCTATGTCGCCATGATCTCACAGGTAAGGGGTTTCATTGTATTGTTTTTTCTTAGTTTTATTATTCATTAGATAGTATAGTGCAGAGAGTTTCTTTTTTAAATATTCATGACAAAGTTCTAATGTCTCTTTTGTTTGTGTGTAGGTAAACCCTAGCATGGTGAGCCTTGGATTTTACTAGAGGTACCCTCTATTATGTATTTTATTTTGGAATATTGGGTTAAATTTCGTTATTTTTATGATACCCATCTGAGTCGGTTTGTTCATATTTGTAGGTAGGAGTCCTCCACCTCAAGTGAGAAGATGTTTGGGTACATTTATCTTTCTTTTTCCATATTTTTTTGAAAACAATTGTTTTTGTTCGTTTACAGATTCATTTCTTCTCTTCTCACAAGAAGTAAGTGGACCTTTATGCATTTTTCAGTTCACGGTTTACACTATTTACATATTGTTCTATGTTTGCACTTTTATACATGCCTTCCATTATTTGATGGTGGTTTTTTTTTTTTTGCGCCATACAGTAGATATGTATATACATGATTTATTATGAAACCCTCTCCCAATTTTAGATTCTAGGTTTATATGTCTTCTAGCATTCTAGCTAAGTTTTGTGTGTGTCTCTCATACTCAGAGATTTATGGGTTTTCTATTAGACCTTAATTTTTTAAATGGTGCATTGGGTTATGAGTCCCATATGATATTAGCTCTCTTATTTGATTATCATTTATTGGATATACTTCCTCTGTGTTATATCACATTTGCATAACTTTGGATATAAATTCAAGTGTACGAATAATTGCTATATTTTGGATTTTTAATTTGTGTTTGGCCTTATAATTATTTTCATTTTGTCTGGCCTCTTCTGCCTTCACTCTGTTTATATATGTGACTTAGTCTATGGGATTTGGTAAACCCTTCTCACTATACGATTATTGTATATTTGTGTTGTCGACAGAGATCTTAGAATTCCTTTGATTTTATTTTGACTTTCCAAAATTCCTTAATAGATATAGTAAATACGAATTGGGTTGAATTATAATCTCATTTGACATAGGTATTTACCTATTCTACCCATACACGGTTAGTTTCGTGTTTTGGTGATGATATTATGTTGTCCAGAACATGCTGTAATCCCCTCATTTACCTTTGTGTTCTGGGTTTAGTTATATGAATAGCATATGTTGGATCAACATATCTCCATCCCATTCAATTCTCTATTTATTTGGTGTAATAATTTACTTTCTAGTTTATTAAATTGTTAGCATTCATCCATGAATTTTGTTTCTTATGTTTAGTATAGTGTTGGGTTATACATTATAATTATAGAAATTAAATCTTCTCGACTTTACTCATAATATTTTTGGGTTTATTAATTTATTTTCATTCATTGTTTGAGAGCATATGGTATATGCAGGAGGCTTTAGTTTACTTATGCATTACTCATATCCTTCT
The DNA here is from genome assembly GCA_034641835.2 of Pinus albicaulis. Classification (NCBI taxonomy): domain Eukaryota; kingdom Viridiplantae; phylum Streptophyta; class Pinopsida; order Pinales; family Pinaceae; genus Pinus; species Pinus albicaulis. The sequence continues at coordinate 294,539,306 of CM076572.1, forward strand.
GAGTTAATACTCTGTGCTATCATGCAGACATACTTCACCCATTGTATCGTTTACTACTTATCATTTATGTTATATTTATTTATTGAATTCTATTGCAACATTGGCTTTTCCCTCCTTGCACTCTTCATGGTAGTTGTGTAAGAAAATTCTAGTTTTATTTCACCTTTACGCTACTCAGGAAGGATGTGTAACATATTATGGGTTATGAAACTTAAGGTTCACACTGAATTCTGTTACGTAGTTTATGTTCCTTCCCTTCAAGGTTTTGCATAGCCCTGGTATCCCTCATCTATTTCTCATTTTGGTTATTGATGTATATTCGATTTCATTTATAATTTTTTTCCTTCTGCATAACCTTTCATTTTTATTATCTGAGTTTTCTTATATGGGTTGTGGTCACCGAGGTTTAAACCTTGGCTGAGACCCATATCTTTATTTAAGAAGATGAGGAGGACAACCTCTCATATTCTAATTGGTTACAATAATTTTTGCTATTATTAATTCCTCGTTCATTGTTTTTTGATATACATGTTAGAGGACCCTGTCACTTACATCATTCTGTGACTTGTATGCAGAGGTGGAGAATAGAATGGTGTAACAACATGCACATGTAAGACATCTCTCTATGTTTTACATAGTAATACTTTTTATTTAATAGTCTACTTGTTTTTCTCAAATTATCGCATTCATTTTCTCTTTCGGATAAGATTTCCAAGTTTTTTGGTTGGTCTACGTGACACTACAGTTTCCCTTGCTTCCCATGCTTACCAACTGTATTATTTCTCAGGTCGGTAGCATGTTTTTTCGCCATGGCTCTCCTTCTAGCAGAAAACTTAGACAAGGTTATAATAGTTTAGCTATCAGCGCCATACGTGGCCTTTGACAATTAATCGGTTGATTTAATAGCTCCTCTATTAATTTAGTCATTTATTGGTGACTCTATAATCCCCAAGGATTATTGTACTAGACAATGTATCTATTTCTTGTTTATAACTCGAATTCTGGATTTATTTTTCCTCGTCATATTCATGATGGATATATTTGTATTTCTATCAGAATTTTTATAATAAATTCATCAGTTTTGAATCCTTTCATATGCTATATGTATATCTCCATAATTATATTGCTTCAATAATGGTTTACTTAGTTATTTTACTCACAACTTTTTCATGTATCTACAGTTTGTACCGAATGTATGTATAATTTCTATTTTTTGTCTCTCATCTATCATTAGATGCATGTTGTCTTATTTACTTTAACTCTACAAATCTATAAATAAGTACACAGTAATACTATCTTTCCATAACCCTTTGGCTTTATAATTATACCTATTTTACTAACATCCATTTACAGTATCTTATCTTTTATACAAAACACAGTATCCAAGCAAATCCACTAGTCTATTTCATAACTTTAGCTTTTAGTATTGATATTGTAGGAAAAATTAATTGGGAATAGATTATTAATATGACATTAATCCATATTTACAAGGTATAATTTTGTCTATTAACTTAGACAAAATTATGATCTATCCTTTACTAAAACATACGAAGTTCAATATAAAATCTCAACATGTGGCATACTAGTTTTTAAAGACGAATTTTCATCCAAACCACGAACTTCTTCTCAGAGCTCTCCCCCGAGCAGAGATCAATATTCCCTAGTGTTGACAATATCTTTTCACACTAGTGATCGAGATTTTAAGCCCACTTTTCCCAACAAGTTTCCATAACATTTTCCTGTTATTATGGTTGTTGTTTCCCATAGCCTAGGCTTTAATTTTATTTTTTCCACAAAAATTTACTTTTAAACTCGCTTTCCTTGGCGTAGTTTTTTTTCATACATCTTCCAAGTAACTTTCCTCTTTACTGGGGTTTTTTCTTAGATATTTTTCTCCCATCTAATTTAATATTTTTATCTTTCTCCAAAGGATTTTTTTCGATAATTTTTAGAATGTTTGAAATTATATCCTATCCTCATGGATAAGAATTTCTTAATCTCAATTACTCTGTCTTTACAAAATTGCATAAATTTCATAAATGATTACTAATTTAAAATGTTTATGCCAACACCATAATTGTTCCATAGGTCCACCTATACCTTGGTCTTATTTACATAAACATGAAAGCTATAAATCAGGGGTATTACATAGTCCCCCCCGTAAAACAAAAACACCATCCTCTGTGTTAGCATATAACTCATGTTATTCTTTGAACATCGTTGGAAACACTTGTTTTATACTTTATTCCCAATCCCATGTAGCTTCTTCTGTTGTAAAGTTCTTCCACTGCACTTTCACCCGAGCTATTATTCTATTCTAGAGCATGGTTTCTTCGCATTCCAATATACAAAGTGGTTCTAGAAGAAAGTTCCCTTCTCTTTCCACTTGTATCAAATTTCAGTCAACCACGTGAGAAGGATCATGAACATATTTTTTCAATAATGACACATGAAATACATTATGAACTCTAACATGACTAGGTAGAGCTAATTGATAAGATACTCGAGTCACTCATTCCAAAACCTCAAAGGGCATGCAGTATCATGGTGCTAACTTAGCTCAACTTTTTGTGTGCAGGGTACTCTTGCAAGGTTTTATCCTCGAGTACACATGTTCCACAACCATAAATTCTTTGTGTGTTATTTTCTTATCTGCATAACTCTTCTAGCAGTCTTGAGCTTCTTTGATGTTCTGTTGAATTTTCCTTACTATCTATTCCAATTCATATAATGCCTTAGGTCCAAGTATCAGTTTGTCCTTTGGTTGACTCAAACTAAGTGGAGTATGTAATTTCCTGCAATGAAAAGCCTCAAACGGACGCATCTTAATAGATGTTCGATAGCTATTCTTAAAAGAAAATTCTACAAAATGCAAAAAATACTCCCACCTGGTGGGTCTGTCCATTAGATACATGCAAAGCATGTCTAGCATTTGATTTTTCCTTTATGTCACATTTTCTCGGGATGATAATTTGTGGGGAATTTCATATTTGTTCCCATTCCCCCAAACAATGTCTTCTAGAATGTGGATGTGAAATTTTCATCCCTATCAAAGATTATCATCTTTGGGATTCCGTGAAGTTTAAAAATTTCCTTCATAAACACATTGGCCACTTGTGCTACCCAAAAGTGGATTTTACTTGAAAAAAAAAGTGTAGCCTAGGTTAGTGTGTCAACCACTACCATAATGGAGTCATGCTGGTAGTTAGTAAATGGTAGTGCCATGATAAAATCCATGGACATCACTTCCCACTTCCATTCTTGAATCATAAGGGGATTAAAAAAACTTGCAGTATTTTGATGCTCTACTTTTACCTATTCATACTCCAAACATATTGCTAGGTAATGAGCTATTTCTTTCTTCATTCCAGGGCAAAAAGCAAAATTCCACAATTTTGTCACCATATTTTGATAACCTAGATGACCATAATAATGTCTATTATTTTATTGATCCAAAATTAGTTGTTTCAAGGTAGGTATGTTGGGAATATACAACATCTGTTTGTAACTTATTAATCATTTCAGATTCATGGTTTATCTTGGTATTTTAGCTTTCTGTAATTTTTTCTGCAATTCCAAATGTGGGGATCTTGTGACAGAACTTCATGGATTTGTTCCTCAACATTGACCTTTACACTGCTACCTATGTAAGAAAAAAATTGATGAGAATGTCTACTTAAGGCATCCGTAATTTGGCTTTCCTTTCATTTAATGTGTTTGATATCAATATAAAATTCGCTAAGGAAATGTAACCATCTCACTTGCCTTACATTCAAATCTAGCTGACTAAAGAAATATTTTAGACTAATATGATTAGTCATCACCAGAAATTTGTTACCCAACAGATAATGTTGCCCAATTTTTAATGCATGTATGACAACAAACAATTCTAAGTCATAAAATGCATAATTTTTCTCATGCTTCTTCAATTTTCAAGACTTAAAGGCTATCACTACATTGTCTTGTAGCAATAGAACTCCCAGTCCTTCTATGCAAGCATAAGTGCACACAACAAAGTCCCTTGTTGGATCAATAATTTTTAGGATGGGGGAAGTAGTTAGTTTTTGTCTCAGATTCTCAAAGCTTTCTTGGCACTTGCCTGTCCACTCAAACTTCACACTTTTTTTCTGCAAAGGGGTAATAGGATAGGGCAACGCAGAAAATCCCTCCAAAAATATATGGTAATATCTGGCAATATACATGAATGAATGTATTTATGTCACACCTATAGGTAATGACCAATTTAAAATTTCTTGTACTTTTTCTAGATCTGCCACCAACCCCTCTCTCAAAATAACATGACCCTTAGGATTGTAGAATTCACATTTTTTGATTTTGGCATATAGTTGGTGTTCTCTTAGTGTTTGCAACACTATTTGAAGATGTTACTGTTGTTCCTATTTGTTCTTAGAGTACACCAGTATATTAACAATGAATAATAGCATGAAATTGTCCATATGTTTGTGTAGAACAATGTTCATGAGACACATGAAAGTAGCAAGGAAATTTGTAAGTCCAAAAGGTAGGACTAAGAAATCGTAATGTCCATACCAATTTCTAAAAGTTTTTTTGTGGATGTCTTCATATCTCATGTGAAGCTCATGATCACCAATTCTCAAGTAAATTTTTGAGAATAAGGTTCCCCCCATTACTTGATCAAATAGATCATCTAATCATGGTAGGGGGTACCAATTTTTGATGGTTAACTTGTTTAATTGTCTGTAGTCTATGCACATCCTGAGGGTACAATCTTTTTTCTTGACGAATAAAAATGGCACTCCCCATGGCGAAACAAATGTTCCGATATACCCCTTGTTTAACAATTCATGTAACTCAAGTTTTAGTTCTAACAATTCATCTATGCTCAGCCTATATGGGGCTCAGGAAACTAAGATTGCCTTTGGTACCAACTCTGTAGAGAAATCAATATCTCTCCGAGGGGGAAGTTTAGGAATTTCTTCAGGAAATACATGTTGGAAGTCCTTAATCACTAGTAAATTTTCTATAGGTTCATGTTCTGCATGTTGTCCCAAATGTTCAATTTGTACAACATATAATAGAAAATCCTTCCTTGTTTTCTGCTTCAATTCGAATGCAACAATTTTTCTAACAGACATTTTCTTTCCCAAGCACTACAATTGATTGTCCTAGTGCATTAGTACAATTTTTTTTTTTTTTTCTAAACAATTTACTACTGTTTTCTACTGTTCCAGCCAATCCATACCAACCAATACGTCATAATATCCTAAGGGGAGAGTATTCATATTCAAATCTATAATGTACCCATTCAGATTTACAGGGTACTTGTGCAATTTATGGGTTACCTTCTGTTTGGTTCTGAAAGCCAACTGCACTAGCCAAGAGTGCTGAAATGTTTATGTCTGCAATTTACATTTTTCCACTATGTCTGGACTAATATAAATTAAACTAGCTCCAACATAAATTAACACAAATATAGGTTGGTTGGAAATGATACCATCAATTTCAATCATGGTTTATTGATGTTCAGCCTATCGATCTTCTAATGTGGCACTGAATCGGGGAATGCTTCAGGCAACCTCATTCACTGTGGTTGCCTCAGGCACTAATTGAATGTTTTTACTAACACGAGTGTTTTGTGGGTATTCCCCCAACATGTGAGGTTTTCCACACCCCCAACACTTCAAAGGTTCCTTGGTTTTTACTGTTGTATCTCGCTTTTTGTTCCCTTCCATGTGTTTGGAACCATTGTGTGAATGGGCTAGCTGATTTTCGCCACTCTTATTGAACCTTTTCTACTGGTGGTTTCTACCAAATTTTTTTAGATAGGTGGATCTGATTCTTTTTGAGCTTTTTTCAGCCTTCCTTTTCTCCTTATTCTGCCAATTTTTCAAGTGATAATTCCCTCCTATAAATTTTGATAACACAATCGGGCTTTCATAAAATATTCACCAATAGTATTTGGGTTGTCAAAATCAATTCTTTCTTTATATATGGTGGGTAAACAATTCAAGAATATTTGTACCTTCTCTTATTTTTCTCATATGTATGGTACATAGCGAAGTAAATTTTTGAACTTTATCACAAATTAATCAATGGTAAGTTGTCCCAGCCTTAACTCATGATATTCCTTCGCTTTGTCATCATACTACCTCTCACTAAGATATTAGGATTTTAAACTTCTCCAAAAATTCTTCCCATGAGGCAGTATTTTCATCCATAAAGCTTATGATTTTGATTTCTTCACACCAAAGTGTGGATTTACCTTGCAATTGGTCAGCTACTACCTTTCTTCCATATTAATTAGATACTCATATACTTGAAAGTAATTTACCATATCACGATTGAGACTTCCGCATCCTCTTCCTTCTCCCCTTGATCTTGCGGAATTACCCTTGCAACTCCCTTCTCCTTTTGGAATTAGAGTCCGCTTTCTCAGACTTCTCTGAGTTGGTTTCTGTTTCTTTTCTTTTCATTTTTTCTTGTTCGTCCTTTAAGATAATTTCTAGCATATGGGTGTTGGAATCTGGTGGGGTATCCTCCTCCCCTAGTTCCACATACAAATATTTTCTGTCATACATGAAAGCAGTTGTAATGTTGTCTTCACCTTATATCTAATGGACATGAAACCATTATTATTCATAAACCATAATATACAACTGATCATTTCTTTATAACACGAATTTTTAACCATAATTTAAAATTTTGAGACAACAGATTTTCCAGTGTTAAACTCCATAAGCTCGGTGTTTTAACTTCGGTTCTGATACCACTTATCATGTCTCCACTTTTTTATTTATTTATTCATGTACTTACCTTTTGTAATGATCATCATCCCTTTTTTAACATCTTACTCAAACAAGATCTCTGTTATGGTTAGAGTGGTCCCATAATTAAAACCTTATCTCTAACTAAGAATCTTAGTTACACTGTCGCAGCAGGTTGGATCATTATTATTCTAAGGGCCCTAGCCCTTTATTTATTTACATTATCTTGTTATGATTCCCATACAATACCCTTTTTAATTCCTAACCTATACTCTACCCTAACCTTATTAATGGCATTAACTAAGGTCTCATTGTATTAACCTTAGATATGGTGTATTCTAATACCCCTACTTAATATATGTATGGTCACTCTAATGTTTATACGAATGTTTTACTATCGCTTTGAAACAAGGATATTACTTCCCTCACATCACCTAATTCACACTTAATGTACTCGACCCTACCTGATGACTTGACTCACTCAGTAGTTTCCAAATGGTAGGGCCATGTGCCCTCACGTGGCCCTCACCATTTTCAAGGCCACATATCGACGATGGAGATCATATGTGAAAAAATCTACGACTCAGTATTTTTCAAAAAACCTAAGGGTTTAATCCACCAAAACTCTACCTCATTTTTTATTTCGTAATTTCTCTGCATGCTTTGAATCTGACTAGTCTGAGAGATTTATGCTTCCATAGCTTGACCTACAACTCATTTTCTCAAATTCATCGTGGCTCAATTTCTCTATGCAAATTGAACCTCCAATGTTCACACGCTAACTATGGATAGAGTTTGGTTCTATGTCGCCATGACCTCACAGGTAAGGGGTTTCGTTGCATTTTTTTTTCTATGCCTTATCATTCATTAGATAGTATAGTTGAGTCAGTTTCCTTTGAAAATATTCATGGTAAAGTTCTAATGTATTTTTTTTTTATGTAGGTAACCCCTAGCATGTTGAGCCTCAGATTTTAAAACATGTACTCTCTATTCTGTATTGACTTTTGGAATATTGGGTTAAATTTCATTATTTTTATGATACCCATATGAGTGTGGGTTTGTTTGTCTTTGCAGGGAGGAGCCCTCTACCTCTAGTGAGAAGTTGTTTGGGTACATTTCTCTTCCTTTTGACATAGCGTTTTCACAACAATTATTTGGGTATGTTTAGAGATTTGATTCTTCTCTGCTCACAAGAGGTAAGTCGTCCTTTACGCATTTTTCAGTTCAGTTTTAACCATGTATACACAGTGTTTTGTGTTTACTTTTTTGTGTATGTATTCCATTATTTCATGGTGAGGTTTTTTGTTTGCACCACAAATTCAATATGTATACATACCTATTTTATTATGAAAGCCTCTCCCAATTTTAGATTCTAGGTTTATATGTCTTCTAGCATTATAGCTCAGGTTTGTGTATGTCTGTCATACTCACAAATTTCTAGTATTTGCATTAAAACTTAATTTGTTAAATGGTGCATTGGGTTATGAGTTCCATCTCATATTAGCTCGCTAGTTCGATTATCATTTATTTCGTATACTTCCTCTTTGTTATAACACATTTGCGTAACCTTGGATATAAATTCCAAAGTGCGAATAGTTTTTATATTTTGGATTTTTAATTTGTGTTTGGTCTTGTAATTATTTTCGTTGTGCCTAACCTCTTCCACCCTCAAATTGTTTATATATGAGACCCAGACTATTGGATTTGGGAAACCATTCTCACTATATGATTATTATATATTCTGTGATGTTGATAGAGATCTTAGAATTCCTCTAATTTTATTTCGACTTTGCAAAAGTCTCGAATAAATATATTAAATATGAATTGGGTTGAATTATAATTCTGTTTAACATATGAATGTATTGTATTTATCCATCCTACCCATATGCTGTTAGTTTTGAGCTCCTGTGATGATATTATGTTGTCTAGAATGTAGGATATGCCCCTCATTTACCTTTGTTTTCTAGGTTTAATTATATGATTAATATATTTTGGATCGGTGTATCTCCATCCCATTCAGTTCTTTGTTGATTTGGTGTAATAATTTACTTGGTATTTTATTAAATTGTGATCATTCCTCCATGAATTTTGATTCCTCTGTATAGTATAGTGCTCGGTTATACATTCTCATGATAGCAATTAAATATTCTCTGCTTTTCTCATAGGATTTTTGGGTAATTTATTAGTTTCTTTATGTCCATTGTTTGATAACATCTAGTATATGCATGATGCTTTAGTTTACTTCTGTGTTACTAATATCCTTCTGAGTTAATACCCTCTGGTATCACGCAAACATACTTCACCCACTCTAACATTTAATACTAAGAATTTATGATATATTTATTTATTGAATTATATTTCAACATTGGGTTTTCCCTCGTTGCACTCTTCATGGCAGTTCTATAAGAAAATTCTACTTTTATTTCACCTTTACATTGCTCAAGAAGGATGTGTAACCTGTTTGGGATTCTACCCCTTAAGGTTCACACTCACTGTTGTTACGCAGTGTATGTTCCTTCCCTTCAAGGTTTGGCAGAGACCTTGTTTCCCTGCTCTATTTCTCATTTTGGTTACTGTTGTCTATGTAATTTAGTTTATAATTTTTTGTCCTTCCACATAAACTATTGTTTTGATTATCTAATTTTCATAATATGGGTTATGGTCATCAAGGTTTAAACATTGAATCACACCTAGATATTTATTGAAGAAGATGAGGAGGAAAACCTCTCATATTCAGGTTGGTTATAGTACTTTTTGCTATTGTTAATTCCCCATTTATCATTTTTTGGTATACATGCCGAAGGATCCCCTCACTTAAAACATTATGTGATTTGTATGCATAGATGTAGAATACAATGGCATAACATCGTTCTTAGGTAAGACATATCTATGTCTTTTACATACTAATAGCTTTTATTTATTTGTATACTTGTTTTTCTCTAAGTATCACATTCAAGTTCTCTTGTAGGTATGCTTTCTCAGGATTTTGGTTGCTCTGCATGACAATAGAATCTCCCTTGCTCGCCATGCTTACCAACTATATTCTTTATTAGGTCGGTAGCATGTTGTTCTTCCATGGCTCTCTTGGCACATAACTTAGAAATTTTTTACTAGTTTAGCTATCAGTGCCATACTTGGCCTTTGACAATTAATGGGTTGATATAATCCTCTCTTAATTTAGTTATTTATAGGTGAATATAATCCCCAATGATTATTGTACTAGAACGTGTATCTATTTTTTGTTTATAACTAGAATTTTGGATTTATTTTTCCTCATCATATTCATGATGGAGATATTTGTACTTCTATCAAACTTTTTATAATAAACTGATCAATTTTGAATCCTTTCATATCTTATATGTATATCTCTAGAATTCTATTATTTTAATAATGTTTTACTTAGTTATTTTACTCAAAACCATTTCATGTATCTATAGTTTATAATAAATATATGTATAATTTCCATATAACATCTCCGTTTTCAACAATTTTTTTTTTATATATTTATATCACTCATATTAATCATGCCCCATATATTGACTATTGTTTGTCACCTTACAATGCATATCATCCATCAAAATTGTACTTTTATGTATTTTTAATCTTTCGTATTTTGAACATATACTCGTTGGGACTAAAATTCCAATTCGACAATTTCAATGAGACTCTATGTCCTATGAAACCATCCCATTTTATTTTACATGGTAATTTCTAAAGTAATAGTTAAAGCCCCACCTTAACTATTAATAAAAAATTCCTTTCCAATGTTAACTACTTATATATCCTCTAAGTCTCATTCCTCCCCAACCATATATACATTGACTTAACTTTAATTTAAAAGTTATAACTATCTCTAGTTTTTGACATATATAAAATTTTTCATAAGAGAGATTTCCCTTTTTAGGGATTTCGTTTTAAAAAGGATATTAATTATCACATAGTCTTTGAACTATATGCATAACCCTTACTAATAGTTCACATTGTGTTTATGTGATTTTGGATCTGCTTTTTAACTTAATCCAATTGACAAATGCATATTATCCTTTGATCGAAATTATGTATATATTAATCGAGTCTCATATGAACTATCTTTGAAACCACTCACCTACTTTTCAAGGTTTAAGTGAAATTTCACTGTCTACATGTCACATAGAATGGCTACCACATGATATCAAAAAATTATATTTTTTTCACATATGGTAATATTTGTTATATATTAACCACGCCAATCATAATTAAACCTATTAGTGGATATACGTGGATTTGTAGTTTCGTTGCAAGAATTACCACGTCACTAACATTTACTACGTTTCACGAGTTTGACATTCTACCTGTCAACATTTAACACAGATACTAGTTATCGAACTCTTACCTTGCATTCACATACGATAATTTGGGTTATGTATAATCCACATCATCAGGTTAAAACCCGTCGGTTGTTTTGTATTTATTATGGTTTAAAGTTATTGTTTCTCCATATCCAAATACACCAACTCGTGTATGCAATATTCCTTAGGATCGATAATCATTAAATTGATGGTACGTCGTTCACATGGCTCGTCCTTGGCTTGATTGAACCCTTCAATCCGGGGGAGTTTCTCCAGATTTCCTACACCTAGACGGTGAGGATTTGTTTGTGGTTAGGGTTTTTGAGGTTCAATAATTGTTTGTGTTTTTGGTTTGATACTATTTTTTACTCCGCTGATTCGGTTGAGAAACCTCCCTTTCTGCCTCTGCTATGCATTCCAATTTTTGGTTAACCAGTTTCATTCTTATCTTCCCAAACTCTATCGTTCAGTTTGGAGAGGAGATCTTATTCTGGAAAGACGGAGGTGAAGACTTCGACTCCCACGCAGAGAATGCACTTGGAATAATCGTAAGCTCTCTCAAGTAACACATTTTCCTTACCCAATTTGTTTATTTTCCACACGGTGAGTTTAAATTGAAGGGTAGAGGTTATCATGGTGATATAATGTACTTATATATTATGTCTATAGTCACATAGTTATTTTATTTGTTTCTTTACTAATATAGGTAATTTATATTTCGTTTCAATCGTGTTTTCTTGTTTCGTTCCGTATTATAGACATGCTTTCGTCCCTTAGCTCGTGAAATTTCTCTCTGTGGAGCTATGGCTCAATATCGTTTTCCAAAAATGAAATCTTGACGAGTAAGTATTACACAGAATTTTGTCACTGTCCCTGCAATCCCTCGCCCCGCATATTGGAGGGTCTTTCCCATGATGTGTGAGCAGTGTCATACTCTGCAAACACCTTCTTTGCATCTTTATGCATAAGGAAATAATTTATCTTGTTGAACATTTCCTCAGAAAGCCCACAAAAACCTATGTTTTGGCCTTGGCATGGGTAGCCAGTTCACCCCTCGCGCCAGTGTGGAGGATGTACAATAGAGCCTGCACCATATGGTGCTCTTTCTCTTTTTTGTGCCCGCGCCAGCCTTTTTGGGAATGTTTTTTAACAAATTAGAGGTGGAAGTTTCCTTTAACCACCTCAGGGATGAGCCACAGGAAGTGGTTAACTTGATGAGCCAAGGATCTCCCTCTTTAGGTCATGGTTTCCTCCTCCCATGGAACAATCCTTGAAGATAGGTCTCTCTTCCATGATTATAGGGATCCTAACCTCTCCCTCTCCCTCTATATAAACATGCCTTCTCCCTTTATGAAAGATAGCTGAACATATAGCCAAGAAGATGAACTTGGAGAAGAGATATCATAGCTGAGTAATTGCTATCGAGAAGGTATAACCACGGATAATTCCGTAGAGAGAGTCCCATCCGAATTCCCAAAGAGTCTTTGTGATACGTGCTCTGCTGGAACCCTATTGGAGGAGACCACAACGTTGAAGCTTTGTTGTACTTTTCCTTCCTTTCATTAATATACTCGACTATGTTATTGGTTCCATCATTGTCTTATGTTTATTGATGCAATTGATTTAGTCTTCTTCGACTGAATGATAGTTACGAATGAGAAATAGTATGTTGTATGTCGTCTTTGTTTCTTGTGTATGTGCCGGTATCCGAGTGTGAGAACGAGCGGATCGTGATCTGTCAAACCAGGAGTGAGTGGTAGTCAATCTTTCCGACGACACAATAGCGTAGGAACTCCTGTAAGTTATCTATCGAGTCTCTGTCCATTCGTTAACTAGCAATTGATGTTATAGTGTGTCTTGTTTGTGGCTAGAACCACTCTATGGCTAGTGGGATCGCCTCTGTCCATAGAGGGGATTTACCTCACCAACAAATTGGCAACTCCGCTGGGGATCAGTGTGAGTTTTTCTTTCATCCATTAGGTCTTCTTCTTGGTCTTTTCTTGCTTAGCATGCCTTTTCTGATTATTTTTGTTGAGTCTAAGACCCATGTTTAGTTCTAGAGGATCAAATCTGACCTTTTGTTTCCAAAATTTTCCTTTTTCTAGGGTTTTCTTGATTGACATAGTTTCCAGTCTAACAGTTGCGCCCAATGGCACTTGTTGCTAGTTCAGTGCCTGCACCATCCCCTGTCTGGCACTGATTACAACCACACAGTCGCGCCATTTCCTACAGGTGTTAGGGTTTTCCCTGATTTGGAGTTTTTGGTCAGTACTTGTCTCTATGGGTGTTTTCTTGACTTGATTTGAATGTTTTGGGATTGTTTGTGACTATGAACAGCCTCCTTCCTTCAGTTGTCTGTCCATTTATTGTCAACATCATGGCCCTAGGGTTTTCTAGTGTTTTGGTATGCTGAGCCTCCTGTAGGAGCTTCAGTCTTTTGTTTCACAACCACCTTCATTCTTTGTTTGATTTCATTCAGCTCTCTTGATCCGTTTGAGTGATTTAATTTGGTGGAATGAGTCTTGAATGAGTCTTGCCTCTTTCATTCAGTTGTGCTTCTTGTCACTCCAAGCATAGATTACACTACTTGTATGGGTCTGTTTCGACATCTTTCCTCGATTTGAGAGATTGCAACATTGGTTTGAGTTTTGTTTTGTCTTATTTTGAGTTGATTGAATTTTTTCGTTCAAACTCTCATTTGAACATTCTCGAGCTAGTGTGAAGGTTCATTTTTCATGTCATTTAGTGCACGGTTTGCTCGTTTACATTGAAAAATAAAAAAAAAATTGGTTCTTAAATTCTTACTTGCATTGTGGAATTCGAAAATATTTCGCATAACTACCATTGGGAATTCTAGGAAAGATTTATCATTTTCATTAGCTTGCATCGGGTACTGTTGTGGATGCTTCTGTGTGTTCTCATTATTTTCTATCACTTGAAAACTCTTAAAATTTCTCCTAGATATCTTTTCATCAAAAGAAATGGTATCTTATGGCATGTAGCTTGCATTTAGGGGTTCATGAGATTCAACATTCGGTAAGACCTTGGAATTGAAACATAAATACAAGATCAACTTAAAATTTATTCAATTAAACTAAGGCAACATTGAAACCTAACGAACAATTTAGTGGTCTATGTTAGAGATGCGTTCCAACATCTTTAAACCTAGCAGCTATCACTCGCCATCTGGCTTCAAGCATCGCTAGTACGGACTTGTGCTCCCCATACCATTAAGTATATAAAGGGAGACCCCTCTAGGTTGCAATCATTTTATTTGTATGAAGCCGAGTCTGCCACCTTGTAACCGTGATACACCGAACACAGCATTTCAGGAGACTACCTGCACGTACGTCAAGTCCTTGGTTAATTCTTCTTTCATTTTATTACCAAGGTGTATATGGCAGTTCACGAGAACCTGGTACACCCTTTTGCCTAGACTACCTAAGTAGCCATTTTCGATCTTTATTGACTCTATAAATTTGAAAATATCATCGAGCACTTGTCCTTTCATTCTCATTTCAACTTGAAAGTGATAGAGTCACCTTTTTCCTATTTCTCGACTCTTAAAAGATGAAATGGTAGGATTTGGTTTTAGTGTCTTAAAATTAGCTGCCCACGAAATATTCCTGGTTAAAGTTGGTTTCCTCAGTGTTGATTTAATGTTGTTTCTGATGGCAATGTTTCTAGAGTTTACCAACCAAGGAATCCCCTCCTAAGGGAATCCTGGTCCTTTTCCTACTTTTGGGAATTTTGGTGCTCCTTATATGGCAACGTTGTCTCTTCCATGGTTAATTGTTGGTTTTCTTGTGTGGTTGTTTTCGACCTCAGTGGTCCCAAATGCCCCAATATTTGTTCGACCATCACCTCCACCTGAACGACACCATGTTGATTCCAAGGTGGACCTATCCCCTTATTCGCCTATTTCTTCGACCTCCTCTTCTACTTCTCCTGGTGAAATTTTGGATTCCAGTAACCAGGTGGCTAAGAAGAAGAAGAAGAAGACAAATAATAAGAAGTAAAATAAGCGAGAGGCCAACTCTGCGGCTATTGTGCCTAAAAATCCTTCCATCAAGAAGTCATCCAACCTTCAATAGAAATTCAAATTCCCTTGCATGTTTTGAAAAGGTGACCACCTTCTTCGAGACTACTCTGGCATTCCCAAGGTACATGAAGTATGGTCCGATAGTTGTCCATTGTTTCCTTTGGCTTCCGAAATTCATATTGGTAGCACACCTTCGACTAGGTTTGATAAGACTCATAAGAAACAGGGTAAGTTTATCAATCCTTGTAATTTGTGTGAAGGGCATCATCCCATTCACCTTTGTACGTATATGGATGAAGCCAAGAGAGTGCTAGAAAACTCTACTGTTTCTGCACCCTGCCTTCCGGCCAGTCACCAGAAAATTTCTTTGAGTCCTCCGCTAGTTGATTCCACGATTGGTTAAGAGTCATCCTTGGTCGATCCCTCTCCCCCGGAAATTCAAATTCAGCAATCCATTCCCAACCAACCATTGGACATGGAATCCGTCGACTTGATGTCACCTATGGTTCATCAGGACTTTTCCGTCGAGAGTGGATCTCATTCCCCTCATGTTCTTCTTGTTTCTTCAGATTCTTTGGACTTGGAGAAAGATTCTTCCATCAATGTAGTTCAAGCAGTTTCTCCTCCTACTCCCGTGATGGAAGTCCAGGAGAGTGCTCCTCTTGCTCCAGTAACACCAGGGGAAAACCATCTCAGTTTTATGGTATCCCCTCCAAGTAGTTTGGTCACTTCCTTTGATTGGAGTCGATTTGCAGGATACCGCCTTTTGTCTTATGTGCCTTTCGAGATAATGGTATAGTCCTTTGATCTGGTTGTACTGAGCACCATTATAGATGAAGGTGCGTCTGTTAGTATTCTATCTTCCACTATTTGGCAAGATTTTGGTTCTCCACCGCTTATGCCTATTACCCAAAATCTATTGGATTTTAACAGACAAACCAGTCAGTTGTTAGGAATGCCTCCAAAGTTGCATGTTACTTTCGAAAGGAAAATTGTCCATATAGATGTGATGGTTGTTCTAGGCCCCTTGGATTTCAATTTTCTCCTGGGGCGTGACTATACTTATGTCATGGGGGCAGTTGTCCCTTCCCTCTTTCGTGTGATCTACTTTCCACACAAAGTTTGGATTGTGACCATTGATCAACCACAGGTTAATTATGTGTGTTGGAACAGGGTCTCCTAACAAGATGCGAAACTTGTTCATTTTGAATATTTTTTATTAGATTTAGTCTAAAGCAGGGGTTTTGGGGCGGGTCAAACCCCCGAATGCATTGTAATGGGTAAAAGGGTAAACTAGGGATCTGAAAATGACGATTTGTGGACCATAGGAAAGTCTAGGCTAGATTGTTATAAATAGCGGAGCATTTTGTATTGTAAAGAGCAAGAATGATGAGTTATTGATGCAAATTGTGGTTTAAGCTATTTGTTTGAGCTTTGGGGAACGAAATCCTGTTCGCTGTGTGCGCGGAGATCCAAGTCCAGCTGTGTGCAGACCCTGCTGCTGTGTGCATAGGTTGGGAAGGGAATTGTAAGGAAGAATTGATGAATGAATGAATAAGAAGGATTGATATAGAACTGAATCTGTGAGTAATCTGGTGCGAATTGTTGGTAATTTCTGTGTTGTGCATTTTCTGTCTTTAAGTTGCGAAGATCTATGTAAGTGTGCTTTTGGATCTGGATCTATTTTGTTCTGTTTATATAATGTTGTGTTATTGTCATAAAACATATAACTATAGATCAGTGCACGTGGATGTGAACAGAGACCTAATTATGTAATATTCCTAATTAGCCCAAGCTAATAGGAATATTCAATTTCATTTTTATTTTCATGTTCGTGAATAAGATCATAAGGGAGGATCAATAAACTCCTAAAAACTATGTAATAAAGCAATGCCCAATGTGAACAAGGCTAAATCAGGGCTGTTTTGATGAAACCCTTTATGTGTGAAAAATGTCTGTGACAATTGACTAGGTCAACAACACCTTATCTACAGTGATGTATAAGTTCAATGTACCTCCTAAATACCCAGCGCATATCTAGAAGGAGGATGTACTTGTGAAAGGAGCTAAATCTTTGAAATGGTTTAGGGTTTTGGAAGACTTTCATCCTATAAAACAAAGAGGAGAGCAACAAGAAAAGGTTGTTCAAGATATTAAGAAATTAGTCTCCTTAGAATAATTCAAATTCTCTAGACTGTTTAGCCTGAGAATACTGTTGCTTAGCACTGGGTGTTCCCGGGTGGGAATCCCACCTCTTTCCATAGAGTAGCTCTTGGAAGAGTTTTGTGTTTCTCATTCACTATCCGGCAATTGGCCAAGCTTCTACTTCCAACTGCAATGCAGATCTTGTTGAGGGTTTGATTTATTTTCTAAGCTATAGCAAGTGGAGCTCTAGATCTATTCAGATCTAGATTGTTTTGGGGAATATCTTCTCATGGAGTGTGTCTTTTAACCTCCTCGAAGAGTGCCTCTCTTGTTGGAGCATAATTTCAGATCTTGGCATCAGGCCATATCATATTCCAGAGCCTACTGCGTATTTACCCTTCTTGAACTATGTAATCTGAAAGGAAGAAGTTGCAGGGTGATTCAACTATCTCTTGGGAGAGAGATCTCTGGTGTTAGGAATCTTCCGTCACTATGGTGATCCATGGATTGGCCAACCAATCCATGTACCTTCTAGATATGATCTATTAATACATGTATTTACTTCATAAATTCTACAAAAATCTGCAGATTTTCTACATAAGATTTCAAATCTACTCCATATGCTTCATGATTTGCTGAAAACCCCAAGGGGTATGTAAAATAGGGACAATATAGTCTATAGATCTCATATAGATCTAATAATTTGTATACTGATCTGTCCTAGATCTGATTTTTAACCTACATCTGCTGTATGCTTCAGAAATAATGCTGTCAAGGTTTTACAATGAAATACAATTGTTGCAGTGCCTCTTTTAGAGGGATTTTCTCATTAAAGTCTTAATTTTCTCTCTTCTACTGTATGAGTATTGTTGTGTAACTGATTTAATGATTCTATTAACCTATTACAACTAATACCTTCAGAAAATCACGCTGCCTGAGCTTCAGTAAATTTCTGCATACATTAAGTCATGGGAAATTAGGGTTTTCTAGCCTAGTCGGGAATGGAGGAACTGTTTAACATATCTAGGAGCATTGTTTTGATCTGAAATTCGGTATGTAGACTCCTATTAGCCTAATATATCAGGTCCAGCCATCTCCCCTGTGTATGTTTATGCAGATCTCTGAAATTAAGCGTTTTAGGGCTGAAATAGTTGCTTTTCGCACTTTCTGGCTTATAAATCAATGTATAAAGTTGCTGATGCACATAATATTGAAGGATAAGTGGTTTTAAATATGTTATCATACATATAGCTTCCTCTCCACTCTGGAATACCTTAAGGTATTCTATTTTTTGTAGAAAATCTCAGATTTGGAATATTATAGTGGTATTAGAGCATGATCTCTGGCACAGCCTGTGAGATCAATATTTCGGAAGATAAAGAGAAGGAGCAAGAAAAATATGATGGATAATTCTGGTTACATGGAAGACACAGAGGGGAAGGGCCTAAACCCCTTTTCTGGAAGACTGCAGAGAGAAGAGTTTTCAGAAACTCTTCATGTAGTGAAAGGAGAAATCAGGGGAATGGAGAAGGGAGGTCATGCAGATCCCTCTGATATTAAAAGCCCCAACATTCATTACAATATGTGTGAGCACTCAGCTACACAATCTGATCTACAATGTTGGAATATGGCTACTTTCTTGTCAAAAGAAAGAGGAGGAAGAGGAATGACGGAAGAGGAGATCTCCCTGCTTCTTTTCTAGACTTTGGAAGGTATCAAAGAAGATCTTAAGGAGATAGAAAGGGGAGATTGCAGAAAATTTATAAAAGGGTTTGGAGATGAATCAAGCCCTAGCTATTTTCATGAGGGGTGTGAGCATTTAGCCACACATGTAGACCCACAATGCAGTTCATTGCCCACATTCACTATAAGGAGAATGGAGGAAGAAGATGAGGCCATTGGAGTAGCAGCGCTACAACTCAAAGGTATGGCTCATGATGGGTGGTT
The DNA here is from genome assembly GCA_034641835.2 of Pinus albicaulis. NCBI lineage: Eukaryota > Viridiplantae > Streptophyta > Pinopsida > Pinales > Pinaceae > Pinus > Pinus albicaulis. The sequence continues at coordinate 294,558,514 of CM076572.1, forward strand.
TAGGAATTCTGTTTCTTGTTATCATGAAAATATAAAAGCATATGATGAATTCACTAAGGGATTGATAAAGAAATTTGATGAGAAACAATGTGAACCATCATGTATCAAAACATCCAACACTTTGCATGCATTGGAGGAGACCATGCAACCATCTCCACTCCTTATTTCTAAAGGGGATAAGAACATGTATGATGGCTTGTTAAGGGAAAGATCCCCATCTTATGAGGGGCCCTCTTCCACTTGTGATGACATGGAGGTACCTCCTTCAAAAGATGACCAAGATCTAGGGTCTCTCATTGATGATGAGGCATTCTTACATATTGATGAAGAGGATGAGTGGAGAAGGAATACCAGTGCTGTACCATTAGAAGAAGAAGAAGAGCAGAGGGATCAACATGAGGGGATGATGAGAATTCACTCTTATCTATTTCAGAAATTTTATGCACAAAGGAAGAAGACTGCACTGCGCAGATAAGAGAGGGACAAATAAGTCCACTCATACATGTAGCCCACTTCAGATTTTGATGTCTCATTACATGGAGGCATTCCACCTAGGAGGCCACCAGATTTAGATTTGGTGAGAGACATCTTGCCTCTTGGCTCACCATTATTGGATTCCAAGGAGGTGATGAGTTTGGAGGATGAATTTGGCATGGGGGATGTCAAAGTAGCAGGCAATAGCATGAGGAAAGCTTCATATGCTAGATCACCAACATTGTCTCTTAGGAGGATTGATCCTTTTTGGAGGTCTCAACTTTTGGAAGAGTACTCCAAGGATCTTGGTGCATGCATGATTCTTGATGACCCAGATGGAGATGATAAATAAATGTAGGATGATGTGATCATCTATTCCTATGGCAGGATCTTTTTGACTAGATCTTCTAGTCTCAAGGAGAAGCTACTACATGCAGCACATGAGGACTTCTCTTCCATGCACTTTGATGTATATTTCCATTTAATTGAGGAGTTCACTTGGGAGGGCATCTAGCATGACATATTTCAGCATATGGAGAGACGCATAGCCTGGATGGTAATGAAGAGGAGGTCACATCCACTTCCCTACTCATTGGAGGTGGGGGAGAAATTCCAGTTGAGCGAGTTTAGCTCAAGATCTCAAGTGCATGATGGAGGAGGTATAATTTCACATTTTTTACTATAATTATTTTCCTTGTTTGAGAAACATGATGTATCAAGGAGTATTTTTCCTTTTTGTATGATTTATTATGATGTACTTGCAGCTACTTGTAGCATTGATTTTGGCTATCTTAATGGTGGTTTGTGGGGGAAGCCACATGAATTTTGGTGTGGACCATTAACACCACTTTGTACTTTCATGTTTATATTTTGTAATATGATTGTGGCAGAAAACAAGTGGCTAGAAGAGAACTTGTTCTTATTTGATTTGATGTAGGCCAAGGATGCATTGCACTAGTTCCATGAGAGGAACTATGATTCACTCTCCGATTGTCATTTGGCAACTTGTTTTCATTGTATTATGCTTCCATGTATTGTTGATATGTTTATGTTCAGGGGAAGCTTTTTTTGGAGAGTGGGCTATGAGTTGAAGATGCCCATTGGGAGTATAATTCTCCCTACTTTGCATTATGCATGTTTTAGGAGAAGCAATGGGCAGTCCATGACTGTCAAACTACATCTCTTTTCTTCATGTGGGAGAAGCCATTTGGAGAACTTGAGTTTTTGGAGGAGGCACTTCATGGTTAATTTTTTTGGTGGGGTAGCTTGGGCCACTCTTAAAGGTCATAATACTTCAGTCCAAGAGAAACAAAAGCCCCATACTTATCATAAATGGAGAGAGAAACCACTTGGGTGGGAGGATCCAATCTCTCCATATAGCCCCAACACATTTTCTGAACCAGGGGTTGAGGATATTTTTGAGCTAACTAGATTGGCTCACTTCATTTGGATGGTAGCATGGGTATGGAAATCACTCATTGGGAATAATATTCCCCATGTTCATCATCACTCCTACCTTGAGGAGGCCATTGAGCAACCAAGAGATCATCACTTGTACCTTCCATTTTCTCATGATGTACACTTTGCTATCTTGCATTTGGAGGGAATCATTGGAGGAAAGATTCATTGCATATCATTTTCAGCCATGGTGGGATCCATTGATGAGGCCACAAGAAGAGGAAAGGAGAAGTTTTTCTCTACCTTTCAGTTGCTTGAGGACAAGCAACATTTTGAAGGGGGAGGACTGTAATATTCCTAATTAACCCAAGCTAATAGGAATATTCAATTTCAATTTTATTTTCATGTTCATGAATAACATTGTAAGGGAGGATCAATAAACTCCTAAAAACTATGCAATAAATCAATGCCCAATGTTAACAAGGCTAAATCAGGGCTGCTTTGATGAAACCCTTTATGTGTGAAAAAGGTTTGTGACAATTGACTAGGTCAACAAGTCCTTATCTACAACACTGTCTAAGTGCAATGTACCTCCTAAATACCTAGCGCAGATCTAGAAGGAGGATGCACATGTGAAAGGAGCTAAACCTTTGAGATGGTTTAGGGTTTTGCAAGACTTTCATCCTATAAAAGAAAGAAGAGAGCAGCAAGAAAACTTTTTTCAAGATATTTAGAAATTCGCCTCCTTAGACTAATTCAAATTCTCTAGGTTTTTTAGCCTAAGAATAGTGCTGCTTAGGACTGGGTGTTCCCGGGCAGGAATCCCACCTCTTTCCATAGAGTAGCTCTTGGAAGAGTTTTGCATTTCTCATCCACTATTCAAAAATTTTCCAAGCTTTTACTTCCAACTGCAATGCAGATCCCGTTGAGGGTTTGATTTATTTTTCAAGCTGTAGCAAGTGGAGCTCTAGATCTATTCAAGTCTAGATTTTTTTGGGGAATATCTTCTCATGGAGTGTGTCTTTTAACCTCCTCGAAGAGTGCCTCTCTTGTTGGAGCATACTTTCAGATCTTGGCATCAGGCCATATCATATTCTAGAGCCTACTGCATAGTTACCCTTCCTAAACTACACAATCTGAAAGGAAGAAGTTGCAGGGTGATTCAGCTATCTCTTGGGAGAGAGATCTCCAGTGTTAGGAATCTTCCGTCACTATGGTGATCCATGGATTGGCCAACCAATCCATGTACCTTCTAGATATGATCTATTAATACATGTATTTACTTCATAAATTTTACAAAAATCTGCAGATCTGTTGCATAAGATTTCAAATCTACTCCATATGCTTCATGATTTGCTGAAAACCCCAAGGGATATGTAAAATAGGGACAATCTAGTGTATAGATCTCATATTGATCTAATAATTTGTACACTGATCTATCCTATATATTATTTTTAACATACAACTACTGTATGCTTCAGAAAATAACGCTGTCAAGGTTTTACAATGAAATGCAATTGTTGCAACACCTCTTTTAGAGGGATTTTCTCATAAAAGTCTTCATTTTATCTCTTCTATTGTATGAGTAGTGTTGTGTAACTGATTTCATGATTATATTAACCTATTACAACTAATACATTCATAAAATCATGCTTTCTGAGCCTCAGTAAATTTCTGCATACATTAAGTCATGGGAAATCAGGGTTTTCTAGCCTAGTCGGGAATGGAGGAACTGTTTAACATAGCTAGGAGAATTGTTTTGCACTGAAATTAGGTATGTAGACTCCTATTAGCCTAAGCTATCAGATCCAGCCATCTCCCTTTCTTATTTTTACGCACATATCTGAAATGAAGCGTTTTAGGGCTGAAATAGCTGCTTTTCCCCACTTTCTGGCTTATAAATCATTGTATAAAGTTTTTTATGCAAATAATATTGAAGGATAAGTGGTTTGACATCTATTATCTGACATATAGCTGCCTCTCCAACTCTGGAATACCTTAAGGTATTCTATTTGTTGTAGAAAATCCCAGATTTGGAATATTACAAATTAACCCTACGTAGAACAAGGTAATCGGGGATTATAGGACCTAGCGGAGCTCTGATTGATTTACCCATCCTTTCTCATGGTGCGGAAACCTAGTTCCATCACCCACCCATACTACTGCCGGTGAGACTTTGACCTGCGCAAGCAGGTCATTGCCAAAAGGGCTAGTAGTATGGGGGCTTGTCGGAAAACCTTGCACACCGAACCTGGGTCAGGACCCCTCGAGCCAAAAAATGGTTCCATTGATGGGACCTAAAGAAGTTTGAGAAAGGGATCGGGTAATGACAATAGAATACTAGAAACCTGAAAGAAAGGAGATCGAAGACTGGTTCGAAAGGCAGATCCAAGAATTCACAGTAAAAGAAAATCGCAGTGAAAATATAACATCGGAAAAGTGGAAAAATAGAAACGTCCTAACAGAGAGCTACAACATATTCTTTGTGACATTTGTGATCGAGCTCCAGAAGTGGCTGGCCAAACTGGTCGAATTCCAGAAGTGTTCGAAGGATGAACGAGTTAATTAGTGGACCTCGGAGCTGATCCGGCAACTCGAAAATACTGATAATACTATCATGCGCATGGTAGATCACTAGGTGGATAGTGTGCTTGGAGGATTTGTGATGGAATTTTCCATTAATCAGTTTGTCTCATATTATGAAGTTGAACAAAGATTCTTTAAAGGGTTCTGAGGAAATTCCTAAGGACATTACCGTTGTTGATCAAGATATTACTGTGTGAAAAGAGACTTCTGTGTAGTCATACCGAATGACTTCGGATCTAGATGGGAGCACGACGCGCAGTGGTAAATACTATTGGACCAACCTTGACGGAGGGAGATCTACCTATAATCTATTGCAAGAACTTTCTACGCAAGATCCCCCAGTTACATCGCCCCCTAGGCCGCAGAAAGGTAAGAATTCACCCACACCACCACCTGCCCTAAACAGTGATATGGCTGCGCACCTGAAACTACCTACCTTCAAGGGGGTAGGAGATGAGGATATGGACTGGTTTTGGTTCATTGTAGACTCTGTCTGGATTGCATAGAATGTGGCGAGTGATATGGTAAAGAGGGCGTAGCTGTCGTTGGCATTCGAGGACCGGGCCTTCGATTGGTATATGCGATACATTACCCAGAATGGGAGTGCATCCATTCAAGATATCAAAGACACTCTGAAGAAACAGTTCCGAAAACTGAAATCTTATTCCCTGCTAGTAGCGGAAGTAAAGGACTTCAAACAAGGTGCATCTGAGTCAGTATGGGAGGTTGATCAGCGGTTGAAGAAGGCAATCAGGGAAGGGAGATTCGAGTATGAAGATAGACAACATAGAGAATGGTTCATCGCTATGTTGTTACCTCACCTGCGCACGCCAATGAGTCATCAAACCTTTGAATCGCAGGAGAAAGCTGTGGAAGTCACTATGAAACTAGAAGCCGCCCCTTGAGAGGATACATCGGTAGGGGTACAACAAATTCAAGAACAACTTGGGGCTATGCATATGGAAATACAAAAACTGCAAAAGGAGCAAGGAAGGGATGGTTGCGCAGATCTTTGGTGCATGCGATGTTCGGTGTCTTGCCATACAAAGGATCAATGCCCTCTACTAACAAATTACATACAAGTGGGAGGACCTAGTTCGGTACGCCCAGGGACAAGTAGGGAACCTATTCTGTCAGGACTAGGGTCAAACGGATCTATGATATGATGTGATGACTATCGGGTATCAGGACTGCATGATATGAACCATTGCCCTTGGCTAGGTGCATATGTCCCAAAACTGAAGCAACAATGGTGCATATTCTGCCGATCAGTGGGACATGATGAGCAAAACTGTCGTAATTATTATTTAATGATGGATCGTGGGAACTTGTATAGGGTACAATCGAACCTTGCTTCGCCAAGAATTTCTGCGCACTTTGGAGGATCACCGGCAGGAGGCAGAGGAGCTCGGGGAGGAAGCGCAGGAAAAGGACGTGGGCAACTAATCTATTATAATTGTGGGGAAATATGACACTTTTCCAGAGAATGCCCAAATCCCACCAGACCGTCGTGCAAGTATTGTAGGCAGCTGGACCATGTGGTGGAGGATTGCCTAATTTTAATAGCCAAGATGCAGGAAAAACAACCCACCCCTACGCATAATGTACAAAGAGTTAAAATCGAGCTTAGGAATATGAATCCAAGTGTAAAAGTCATGAATCACAGTAGGATGATCACCCAGGGAGAAAAGGAGGAGCCGACTCCTAGGGAAGGAGTGAATCTCAAGGAACAAGCACCATTGACAGGCCCTGCGCAGTAGCCGACGCACCTCCAGATAGAAGAAGGAGTTGAGACCTTTTTGAAGGCATGTATGAAGTTGCTATGAAACCCACAGGCCGTAGGAAATCTCCAAGCACTACTGAATACCTACACAGCACGACCCAATTTGATCCCTGGGACCAAGGATGTACATAAACTATACAGCTATAAGAAATGCACTGGAAGAGAAATGCGGTTGACTGCGCAGATTGGTGACCACGAAATGGATCAGGTCATCTTGGATCTTGGATTAGATGCGAATGTTTTACCAAAGCAGACATGGCAACGAATGGGAGAGCCTAAATTAGAATGCTCCACCATCCAGCTGCACATGGCAAATCAACAAAAAATCATTCCTCTAGGAAGGCTGCCAAAAGTCATGGTTGACATCGCAAGGGTAAGGGTCCTAGCTGACTTTGAAGTAATAGAAATTTTGGAAGATATGGATCCCTATCCTGTGCTTCTCGGATTGTACTAGGCTATAGACATGGCAGTATCATCAATCTCAAGAAGCGCAGCATGGTGTTTGAAAACAAAGGTACACGCGTCATAGTGCCACTAGATCCGGTAAAAGGTGCACGATATACAGAGCCAGCCTATGAGGTGGAGGAAATAGATCACATTTATAAATTGACTGCGCAGGATGAAGATTAGGTTAACCCCACGGATGAAGGAATGCTCTGCTCGGAAAAATACAGTGAATGTTTTTCTGACTCTGATGAGGAGCTGGAGAATTGGCAAGGTCGGTTGCATGAGGTTTCGACGCTACGATGTCTTCGGACTACCTAGAATTTTCGTCGCATCTCTACCAAGGAAAGAGACCCACCTTACCATGATGACGCAGGAGATAGTAAGGATATTGTTGAACCTAAGATCCCCATGGAATGCAGGCTAGGAGCACTGCCACTAACACTTCGTGGAGCACCTGCGCAAGGGCTAGTATTATTCACTCAGGAGAAGTATTGGAATAGGGTGATCCTACGCTTAAGGATCCCAGTTGTCGAATGGGCCCCATGGTCAGTCTAACTATGAAGATACTTACTAACATACAACAGTCAAGGGTACGATCGAACCTTACCTGAACAGGCTCATTTGGTTACCGATGCCCTAAGTTTGCATTCGAGTATGAACCCACCTGAACCCACGTGCAATTGGGAGAATTGGCGCTCAATTCAAGTAACAGATGGCATGAAAATTCTTGACGCAACCCTACCAGACCAGGACATCCCGCCCAAGGATGAAGAGCATGGATCGAGAAGATTGGTGGCGAACTTGTAGATCTGGTACCTAAGCCCTGTTATAGAACACCTCGCATCAACCTTAATTCAGGGTACGCGAACGGCACGCAGGCGTCATTCGGAGTCTGAAATTCTGTGGAAGAGACATCAGGTACAAATAAAGAACATTAGTACAACCCATTTTGATAAGGAAGGAACCTTACAGTTACGAAAAAAAGGCGGCGAACCAGCAATGCAGCCATTTATGGTAAGTTTAATCCGACTTGCCAATGGTAAGTTTCCCGTTTGGGCTACTCCACCATTAATTGGCTCCAGACGATGTGTGGTTGGTAGAATAACTTTGCACTAGGCTATTTATTGGTTCTGCAATATGCTCCTATTATCGGCCTACTGGTTTAGTGCGATCATTGGCATTCTCTCGAACACCTGTTCTCTTGTTGCTATGACGGACCCTAACCCGCCGAATGATTCATTCTCGACCTGCTTAGTACCTGCATACATCGTCTTGAGAGGGCCTGGGAATGCTGGGTGTAGTCAAAGGATTGAGCGTTGGCTTCCTACAGAAATAATTGGCTATGAGCCATGCACAGAAAGGCACCAGTACTACGCAAATGGGAATAACCGATCTTCACACCCCAGGGACTCCCGCAGGACCCAGCTGGATGGCCTTGATAGTAGAGGAGGGTATGTTAGTAACGCAGTCCCCCGCCCGCAGCATCACAGTCAGGTCACCACCAGTTCTACGCCAAGAAGGAATGCTGAGATACAGGGACATGCTGCGACCTCTCTGCAACTCCAGAGTACCGCCCAGCAGAAGCAATGTTTGTTCGCTCCCTCGCACTGCCCTAGTTAACCATAATGATCCGACCATTGGAGACATCCAAATATATTTTGTACAGCTATCTCGCATAGAATCCAAGGATTATACACCAGAGTGTCGCAAGAGGTTCGCCACTGTGCCCAAACTACGCAACAACAGTCTGACATACCTCCAGAAGTACGGACACAACAGATTGCATTAGTCACCGACGCAACGCATAGTATTCAGGAGCAGCTTATGCAGGGCACCCATTTGGTTGAAACAACTATGCAACTATGGACAATAGTCCGACACCACTCTATGCTTCAGCATATCCAACAGGAATTACAGTAGGAAGATGCTATTCTGGATCAGGTCAGAACTTCCTCACCCTACGACGTCTCCACATAGCGTCTAGCCATCATGGACAAGATTGAGAACCTTCGCCACACCAAGAATGTCGTCCAAAAATGGTTGAAACCATGGGCCGACATTGCCCTCCAGCTCGCCCAAGATGCTCAGTCTACCATCATGCACCTCCACCAGCTACAAGAGCGAGTTATCGCGGCTCTAGACAGTCATGCCTCCCTGACACTTGTCAACATTGCGCAGCAAGCTATGGCCTAGAGTCAAGAAGTGCTCCCTTCTCTCGTCCACACTCTTGCTACCTTGCGTGCGCAAATAGAAGCCGCACCACTGTGGTGACTCGGGACTAGTCACAAAATTGTGTTGGGGTGCTGTTGGAACAGGGTCTCCTAACAACCTGCGAAACTAGTCCATTTTGAATATTTTTGATTAGATTTAGTCTAGCGTAGGGGTTTTGGGGCGAATCAAACCCCCGAACGCATTGTAATGGGTAAAAGGGTAAACTAGGGGTCGAAAAACCATGGTTTGCAGACCATAGGAAAGTCTAGGCTAGATTTTTATAAATAGAGGAGCATTTTGTATTGTAAAGAACAAGAATGATGAGTTATTGATGCGAATTATTGTTTAAGTTATCTGTTTGGGTTTTGGGGAACGGACTCCTGCTGGCTGTGTGCATGGAGATCCAAGTCCAGCTGTGTGCGGACCCTGCTGCTGTGTGCGCAAGTTGAGAAGGGAATTGTAAGGAATAATTGATGAATGAATGAATAAGAAGGATTGATAGATAACTGAATCTGTGAGTAATCTGGTGTGAATTTTTGGTAATTTCTATGTTGTACATTTTTTGTCTTTAAGCTGCGAAGATCTATGTAAGCGTGTTTCTGGATCTGGATCTATTCTATTCTATTTATATAATGCTATGTTATTGTCATAAAACATATAACTATAGATCTAGCACACATGGATGAGAACAGAGACCTAATTAACCCTGCGCAGAACAAGGTAATCGGGGATTACAGGACCTAGCACAGCTCTGCTTGCTTTACCCATCCTTTCTCAGGGTGTGGAAACCTGGTTCCAACACCCACCCATACTACTTCGGGTGAGACTTTGACCTGTGCAAGAATTTCACTGCCAAAAGGGCCAGTAGTATAGGGGTTTGTTGGCAAACCTTGCACACCTAACTTGGGTTAGGACCCCTCAAGCCAACAATGTGGCTACCTCTCCTCTGCCCGTGTTCAATGATGATGCCATTGTGCATCGTGTGCTGGGGGGATTGGGTCCTGATTTTCAAGATGTTGCTCTCTTGTCAAATGAAAACCTCTTGGAATATATGAAATTTTATTCGTCGTAATGAAAGGGAATTGGAGGAGAGTTCCTTGTCTTGTGTCACGCTCCTTAAACCATGAAACAAGGTGTTCTGAGGATAGTTCGTTTTCTATGTCAACCTAGTTAAAAAATGAATTAAGGTGTGAGGATAGTTCTTTTAATGTGTCAACCTCGTTAAAACAATGAAACATGTTCCTATTCAATTCAAGTATTTTTTTAGGTCTCGTAAAATCCCAGTCGAGTCTTTCTCTTAATCTAGTAATTGAACCTTCATTCCATCCACCTGTCAGTAACTAGCAGTCTACTCCGATGAATGCACTGAAGCTTGGGAGGCATGTACCTCAAATTGAGTCACCATGTTGGGGGCATGCAAACATTTCAAGCATAGTTTGTTTCCATTTCAAGCTTGTGTAAAAATGAAACTGGTTTCAAGCATAGTTTATCTTTGTTTCAAGCTTGTGTAAAAATGAAACCATTCTTATTTTACCTCTCGTGATTGCCATTTTATCAGCCCATTTTGCCAGATGAGCCTTGGTTCTCTCATTCCATCGTCCCCATCTGCTCGGCCAATCATACGCCTTCACTTGATTGTTTTACCCATTCCCGAGGAACCGCTGCGATGAGTGGTCCTTTCATCCAGCCTCTTGAACTTTACTTGTTTTGAGTAGTTCCACCATCACCGGAACCAGTTGCTACCCTTTATACCACTCGTTCCTCCAAGAGGAGTCACCTTTCATCTCTTTTCTGACTCTCTAAAATTGAAAATATTGCTGAGACTCTTCTCATTTTCAACTCATTAAATGGCTGCGAAATGATATCTACCCACTATACGTTTACCCCTTTTTCTAGCTGGGATGGATTATTTACGAAAAAAGAATACCTTAGCCTATCATGAAAAATAGGTTCTCTCAGACACATTTTTCTACCTTTTCGGATATGAGGGACTATTCACGAAAAGGGAACTATGGATTTTTCTTTTCTACTTTATTTTCAAACTCTCTAAACATGAAAATATGTCGAGTTCTTCCTTTGTCAGACTCGTTAAACTCTAATGACACCGGACTTCGTCACCATGACGTTACCTGAGTTCCTCCTTCCTAGGGTTCGTAAAATGTACTAGGTTGGATTTTTTCAAAGAACAAACTTATATCAGAAGCACATGCTATCCCCTTTAAGCTTGTTTTAAAAAATAATTGGGGTACTCGCCAGAAATGGCAGGGTAAAATGGAACCACATTGTAGTCATGTTGGCAGTATGTCACTCTTGAACATGGCGATTGTCTGCATTCATGTCGGGTTGGGGACATCTCATCTCGTTATTTTCCTCCATGGGTTTGGGTAATCTCTTTTGACCACTCATCTGCTCTTTGCCACGTCGCCTGTCCTCAGATCCCTTGATGTCAAATACTGCCAAATCCAGTATTGTGCCACCAATATGTTCAAGAGAAGTTTTGCCTCTGAATTTTTCAACCTCCCTATGATTCTCTGTTGGTCTTGATTCACAAACATCATATTCCTCTGTCTCATGTCGATGATGTGGGAAATGTTATGGCCCACCTTCGATCGAGGTCACTTCCTGTCGACTCCAGCTCATGATCTAGGAATCTGATCTAGAGACTCCTTTTAGGTACCCTGGAGCCTGCATGCCTCAATGGTAGGTTCTTCGCATTCAAAGTAAGGTCTACATCATTGGCCTTCGATCGACTGACTCTACGGGTGTTCGGCGTCAGATCACTGTTCACATTCCGTGGATTGTACCTTTAGTACCTTGAGAGCCATTGTAATTATTGGTGGTTTCTCTCACGCCTGTTAACAACTTTCATCATTGGATGGTAATCAAACGATTATCTTGCATGTTCGACTTCAGTTCACATATTCGCATGCTCGAATTTGTACTTTGTTCGGGTCGAGATGGAGCGCAAGACCCTGGGTTTTGTCTGATAAAATCTAGGCTGCAGGTTATTTGTGGGTTATTATGACTTATCACATGACTCTTCTAATTGGATGGCTGCGACCATACCTGAGTCTCTTTTGTTGATCCCTACTGTTGGATGGCTGTGTCCATCAGATATCACTATTTATGTACTCTATTATGGATGGCTACGCCCATTCCACATGTCATGTATCAGATGTACTAGTTTTATTCGTACTTGCAGGTTTTCTGACAACAATGTTTTGGTCGAACATATTCTCATAAATCATTTCACCCATCCCTCTCTCTCGGACCTCATGCTTTAGGGGGAATCTGTTACACATCATTTTGTCGTTGTCCTTGCCATCCCTTGCCCCGCATATTGGAGGGTCTTTCCCATGACCTGTGAGCAGTGTCATACTCTACAAACACCTTCTTTGCATCCTTTTGCATAAGGACATCATCTCTCCTGTTGAACATTTTTGTAGAAAGCCCACAAAAACCTATGTTTTGGCCTTGGCACGGGTAGCCAGTTCACCCCTCGCACCAGTGTGGAGGATGTACACTAGAGCCCGCACCATATGGTGCTCTGTCTCTTTGTTGTACCCATGCCAGCCTTTTTGGGAATGTTTTTTAACAAATTAGAGGCGAAATTTTCCTTTAACCACCTCAGGGATAAGTCATAGGAAGTGGTTAACTTGATGAGCCACGGATCTCCCTCTTTAGGTAGTGGTTTCCTCCTCCCATGGAAAAATACTTGAATATAGGTCTCTCTTCCATGATTATAGGGATCCTAACCTCTCCCTCTCCCTCTATATAAACAAGCCTTCTCCCGTTATGAAAGCTAGTTGAACATATGGCCAAGAAGATGAACTTGGAGAAGAGATACTATAGCTGAGTAATCTCTATCGAGAACATAGAACCAAGGAGAATTCCGTAGAGAGAACCTCGTCTGAATTCCTGACGAGCCTTTGTGAGACATGCTCCGCTAGAACCCTGTTGGAGGAGACCGCAACGTCGAATCTTGGTTGTACTCTTCCTTCCTTTCATTAATATACTCGACTATGGTATTGGTTCCATCATTGTGTTATTTTTATTGATGCAATTGATTTAGTCTTCTTTGATTGACTGATAATTATGAATGCGAAATAGTATGTTGTATATCATCATTGTTTCTTGTGTATTTGCAGGTATCGAAGCGTGAGAATGAGTGGATCGTGATCTGTCAAACCAGGAGTGAGAGGTAGCCACTATTTCCGACAACACAACAGCATAGGACCTCCGGTAAGTTATCTATCGAGTGTCCATCGATTCGTTAACTAGGAATTGATGTTATAGCGTGTCTTGTTTGTGGCTAGACCCAAGCTAGGTCTAGTGGGATCGCCTCTATCCACAGAGGGGATTTACCTCACTAAAAAATTGGACCTCGAGCTTGCATGCCTCAATGGCAGGTTCTTCACATTCGACGTAAGGTCCACATCATTGGCGTTCGATCGACTGACTCTGTAAGTGTTCAACGTCAAATCACTGTTCACATTCTGTTGGTTGTACCTTTAGTACCTTGAGAGCCATTTTCATTATTGGTAGTTTCTCTCATGTTTGTTAACAACTTTCATCATTGGCTGGTAAGCAGACGATTTTCTTGCATGTTCAACTTTAGCTCACATATTCGCATGCTCGAATTTGTACTTTGTTCGAGTCGAAATGAAGCGCAAGACCTTGGGTTTTGTCTGATAAAATCCAGGCTACGGGTTCTTTGTGTGTTAGTATGACTTATCACATGACTCTTCTGATTGGATGGTTGCGGCCATATCTGAGTCTCTTTTGTTGATCCCTACTACTGGATGGTTGTGTCCATACCTCATATCTCTCTGTTTATGTACTCTATTATGGATGGTTGTGCCCATGATACATGTCATGTTTCAGATGTATTAGTTTTATTCGTACTTGTAGGTTTTCCGACAACAGTGTTCGGGTCAAACACGTTCTCATAAAGCATTTCACCCCTCCCTCCCTCTCAGAAATCATGCTTTGGGGGGCATCTGTTACACAACATTTTGTCACCATCCCTGCAATCCCTCGCCCCGCATATTGGAGGGTCTTTCCCGTGACCTGTGAGCAGTGTCATACTCTGCAAACACCTTCTTTACATCCTTCTACATAAGGACATCATTTCTCCTTTTGAACATTTCCTCAGAAAGTAAACAAAAAACCTATGTTTTGGCCTTGGTGCGGATAGCCAGTTCACCCCTCATGCCAGTGTGGAGGATGTACACTAGAGCCTGCGCCATATGGCGCTCTGTCACTTTGTTGTGCCTGCGCCAGCATTTTTTGGAATGTTTTTTAACAAATTAGAGGTGGGAGTTCCCTTTAACCACCTCAGGGATGGGTCGCAAGAAGTGGTTAACTTGATGAGCCATGGATCTCCCTCTTTAAGTAGTGGTTTCCTCATCCCATGGAACACTCCTTGAAGATAGGTCTCTCTTCCATGATTATAGGGATCCTAACCTCTCCCTCTCCCTCTATATAAATAGGTCTTCTCCCTTTATGAAAGCTAGCTGAACATATAGCAAAGAAGCTGAGCTTGGAGAATAGATACTATAGCTAAGTAATCGCTATCGAGAAGGTAGAACCAAGGAGAATTCCGTAGAGAGAGCCCCATCTGAATTCCCTATGAGCCTTTGTGATACATGCTCCACTAGAACCCTGTTGGAGGAGACCGCAACGTCAAATCTTGGTTGTACTATTCCTTCCTTTCATTAATATACTCGACTATGGTATTGATTCCATCATTGTGTTATGTTTATTGATGCAATTGATTTAGTCTTCTTAGACTGACTTATAGTTACAAATGTGAAATAGTATGTTGTATATCGTCTTCGTTTCTTGGGTATGTGCAGGTATCCGAGCGTGAGAATGAGCAGATCGTGATCTGTCAAACCAGGAGCAAGAGGTAGCCACTCTTTCCGACGACACAATAGCGTAGGACCTCCGGCAAGTTATCTATCGAGTCTCCATCCATTCGTTAACTAGGAATTGATGTTATAGCATGTATTGTTTGTGGCTAGACCCACTCTAGCGCTAGTGGGATCGCCTCTGTCCGTAGAGGGGATTTACCTCACCAACAATAAGGCTATCACGCATTTGAACGCTCACTGTATACTGCATTCATCAACAAATTTTTCCTCTTCTCTTTCATTTATGAGTTACTATTGGAGTATTTGGTTGTTTTCTTGTAGTAAAAAAAAATCAACTTTTTATTTAATTCTCCTATATTTTAATACATTTTCTTTGTGGCTTCAAGCGAATGAAAACATAAGATGTTCCATGTCTTCCATTTCAAACCTCAGGGTATTCTCTTTAAAACATTACCTTATATTATAGGTAATATGCACCTCTTAGCACGTTATTTCTCTCTTATTCTTATATGTTTACGGTCTGGCCATCCTCGCTAAGTTCGGGCATTTCCGAGACTTCCATAGGGTTATAGATTTATTTGCTTACCATTATTAAATCTCTGTGGTAGCATTTTTAATGTTAATTGGAAAACACATTTCCATTATTCCAGAATACCAAATTGGGTTTGTATATTATACTTAGGAACTTCAATTCCTCAATCCATCTTCTCACATAAATATGTAATATAATTTTTTATTCAAATTCGTATATTTTGTGAAATGATAAAATCTTGTGTTCTAGTATTCCCATTTTAAACCTTTTTTCCTATTGGTTTTATTTTACTTTGTTCACGGAAATATGAATAATTTTAATTCTTTGAATTTGGTATAGTAGTCATCATTCCTTACATGACCATTTCCTTTCATCACAAGTTAGGATTCTTATGGTAAGAAGTTTCTGGAGTTAGATTTATTTATTTCGAATTGCGATTTATACTTAACAATATTCCCTGTAATAAATAAATTTCCTCTTGTTAATTGAAAGTTGTATTTTCCACCTCAATCCCTCAAGTAATTCCTTATGATTTTGGGGTTTAAAATCTATTATTATTTCCTTCTATGTTTATATTCATGAACCAGAACTAATTCGTAGTTTTTGTTTTGTGCAGGTACTCTTTACATCTTACTTGGCTTGCATAATACTGATAGCCTTTCCTATTCAATTATAATTGTGGGTTTTTCCTCTTCAGGTTGGTCCAGTAACCCACTTGGGGATTTTTGATATGCTATCTCTGGATAATTTCCAGACAGATTGTACAATTTGTTATATATGGTACACAGTTCCCAATTTTTATAATTTATTTATACCAACATTGAATTTGGACTGTGTAACTACATGGACTTATATCTTAAAATTTCCATAACTCTGTAATATGCTTAACAAAATCTTCTCTTCTTTAATGAATTTGTGGTTGTAATTCAAATGTAATACTTTCCTTTAGTTTGTATTTCAGTTCTAGTAATAATTTATGAGTTCCTCCATTGAGAATTATTACTGTCAATGTCCATCATATTTCAGTTCTAGTATTACATTATGCAGTCCTACTAAAACATAGAATTTACTTGAATATTCTAATTTCATACACACTATCATGCATATTTATTTTCATTCTATAGTAATTTATTGATAAAAATTACTCATTTGCAAAATAATGCTAAGACAATCATGTTATTCAATAATAACTCTGAGAGTTCACCTAACCTCAGATTTAAACCTTCCTAAAGGTTTAGACATTCTGAGATTTGTTACTCTTCAGATTATTGTCTGTACAACCATACAGAAATAGGCTATATTTATTATAGACTACTATGTTAAATGTACATACCTACCAGTTCGCTTCCCCTTAGTCTTTTTAACCTTTCTTTCATATACAACATCTACTCTTGAAAAGATTTAATAAGTCCATTACTACTAGTTTACTTTACCATAGTAAGAATAATAATAAAATTCTAAATTAAAATGAATTAATTGGTGCATGCCAATTAAGGTAGACTAGGTTCCACCCAACCTATGTGATCTTTCTCCACAGCTCCCACCGAGAAGAGATGAATTCTTCCAGCAGTAGAAAACCTCTTTTCTAACTAGAATTTTCTTATTTAAGCCTGATTTACCACCAAATTGTTTCCTTAATTCCATCCAGTTAATCAAGATTTTGTTTTCCTTTTTTCCTGGGCTTTCCTTTTTTTCTTCCACAAAAGTACTTTAAAACTAGCTTTTCCTCTTTCTAGTTTTATTACACCTCTTCCCAATAACTTTCCTCTTTACTGGGGTAGCTTTTTATATTTTTATCTCCAATCTAAAATTCAATATCTAATTTATTTTCTCCAAGTATTTTTGGAGAACTGGGAAAGTCTTATGATCCTTATCCATCCTCATGGATTTGGATTCCTGATCTCTAATCATTATCTAGTCTTTTGACCATTATTTCCATTTCATTTTATTAATTTAAATTAATAAAATATATCCACAATAATCATTTTCCCTTGGGTCGACTTGACCATTAGAGCCTTTCACTGCCTAAATTAAAAGCAGAAAATTAGGGACATTACATTCCATTTTTTGTCCCTCATTCTATCATTAGAGGATTGTTGTCTTATTTACTTTAAGTCTACAAATCTATAAATAAGTACATTGTAATACTATCTGTCCATAACCCTTTAGGTTTATAATTATAGCTAATGTGATAGCATTCAGCTACAGTACCTTATTTTTTTGTGGAACACAGTATTAACACTGTAGTTACTACAATACTGACATTGTACAATATACATATATCATAATGTATGATACACATATATGGAACTTTACAATACACATTTATTAACATATTGTAGATGTTATTATTAAACAAGCACAGGCCACTAGTCCATACCAGGACTTTAGATTTCAATATTTATATTGTATGCAACATTGAGAAAGAATAGATTATTAACATAACATTAATCCATATTTACAAGGTATAATTTTGTCTATTAACTTGGACAAAATTTTGATCTAGTCTTTACTAAAACATAAGAAGATAAATATAAAATCTCAATGTGTGGTGTACCAATTTGTAAATACCACTTTTCCTCCCAAGCACAAGCTTCTCCTCAGAGCTCTCCCCCAAGAAGAAATCAATATTCCCCATTGTTGGCAACCTCTTATCACACGAGTGATGCACTTTTAAACCCACTTTCCCCAGCAAATTTCTAGAACGACGTCTCATTATATGTGTTGTTGTTTCCCATAGCCTAGGATTTACTTTTTTTTTTACCACAAATTTTTACTTTGAAAATCGCTTTTCCTCAACGTAGTTTTTTGTCTTACCTCTTCCCATTAGCTTTCCTCTTTACTAGGTATTTTAATTACATATTTTTCTCCCATCTAATTTTATATTTTTATTTTTATCCAAATGATTTCTTTGGAGAATTTTGGGAAGGTTTTAAATTCTATCCTATCCTCATGGATAAGAATTTCCTGAAATTAATTACTCTATATTTACAAAATTTCCCTAACTTTCATAAATAATTATTAATTTAAAATGTTTCTTCCAACGACATAATTGTTTCGTAGGTCCACGTAGACCTTGGTATTATTTACATAAACATGAAAGCCATAAATCAGGGGTATTACACTCTTCTTTTAGAAGAATTTCTTTGTCATTAGTTTCCATCACCACCCTAGTGGAGGAGAACACTATCCACCAAACCCCAGTCTCCCTAAAATCCAACTTAATGAAAAACGACTCTAACAATGATCAAAACCTTTATTGTGACGAATTGGTGGCCATAATAGCATCACCTTAACCATTTATAATAACTCTAATGAAATCGATGAATGACGAAGGGACTTTATATATTAATGACGAAGGAGATTATTTATAGTTATCTTTTTAAATATCCCATATATGGGACCATTACTACTGAAAATATACTCACGTGTATACCTATTGAGTAGTAACACAAATGGAATTAGCGTGCTCATTTATGTATCTTGTGTGGGTTTCCTTAATTTATAGGGATACAATTATCTATTACTTTATTCCATGTAGTAGAAGTCGAGAGAGACATTGAGGAAATGCAGAGAAACAAAGGGGAGGAGAAAAATGTTGAATGGATTTTTAATTTGTAGGAAGAAAGTGACAATGGATTCTCTTGAACCCATGCTCAAACACCTCATATCCATCATGGTGTCATGTCCCCATTTTTTTCTTCATATCACTATTTTCGCTTATTAATCACCAGTTCAATCATTTCGTCTTTAAATGATTAATCTACTTCTAACATCTTCCATAAATTTGGTTCTTAAGTAAACTTGAAGAACTCTATCTCCCTAGATAATTTCATGCAAACTAAGGTTTGACTTACAATGGTTTCCTAACCATTACATATATAATTAGTCTTTACCTATACCCTTAGTCACATTAAACTATATCCTAGCCATATACCCTTAATTGATTTGGTATAGTATAGTTAAACATAATGGTCCCAAAAATATTTCATATTATTAATACCCTTACATATTTCATGGAATTTATATTACTGCCTCCTACCATATGCATATGGTCCTCTCATGTATTGATGCTAAGGTTCATTTTCGCACTTAGTTAACCCAATACACACTTAATGAAATTTCCCCTCTACATCACATGTCTCACTCCAGACTTCACCATTTCTCAGAGGCCATGTAATATTTTTCCCTCCACACATGGCCTTCACACGTCTCGATGCTATGGAGGGATGACTCAGATTGCTTGGGGAAGATCTAATGGTTGAAAGGGATCACGAAAAACCCTAAGGGTTTACTTGGCTTACCTTTGCTCATTTTGACATTTTCGCTCACAGAGGTGGTTTTCGTGCTTGAGGTCACTATTCCGCCATTAGCTCAGACGTACATATCGATTTGAGGTTTCCATGGTAGCTCTATACAGTGACAATGCCACCTCTCTATGTTCATCCTATGCGTTATAATGCTGACTAAGGGACTTTATGGCTAGGTAGTGCTTTTATTTCCCATTTTGCTTACAACTAATGTAATTTGCATTGTTTCTTAGTTTATGCATTTTGCACTGACTGTATAAGGTATTTTGGTATCTTATATTATGAGAATAAATCATAATTTTCGATTTTTATGGTTGTCGAGAAACCCCATGACAGGGTCAGCCCGGGCACTCAAAATCTCAGGTAAATATTTCTTTGTCACTCCTATATGCTCTATTATATTTCTTTGATTTTATTTAATTTTTAAATACCCATCTCATAGTGTGATTTGTCCTACGTAGGGGAAGAACATATGGTTTTACTGTGTAGCCACCAAGTTAGGTTTTTTCACCCTTCTTATAGCGTAAATTTGGAAATGGTGTTGGGGGTTTTTCTTCGTCAACTCTAGAGTGTAATTTATGTTATACCCATTCAAGTTATGGGTTAAATATTGTACATTCCATATATTCAACAGATTTTTTTCTAATATGAAATATACCGATGTCATTTTTGGTTTGGTCACTGTGCATTTGATATGTTAAACAAATTCTTTGTTACATGCTATTATACCCATTCGATTCTGGGTTTTACTCTTGTACATTTGATTGTTAAACATGGTATTTTGAATTCTTTGTTTTATGAACTTTTTTGTTTTATATTTAGGAATTCGTTATGTTAACAAGAGTATCTGTGATTAGGGTTTTTTCCTCTTACTATTCCATTATAATTCTATGTTCACAAAGGTATTTGCAATTGGGTTTTTTGCCTCTTAATGCTCCACGATAATGCATATAACAATCTGGGGTTTTTTCCTCTCACTGTTTCAGGATAATGCTTATAGAAAATATGGGGGTTTTCCTCTTACTGTTTCACTGTAATGTGTATAGAAAATATGGGGTTTTAGTTCAATGTTTTTTATAGCCCTTGTTGCCACTTTTAATTTTATTGTTTTAGTATGACTGTACATTGAGTTAGTATTGCACATTTTATACTCTGTGTATACATTCTGTTTTAGTTTCTAATTTTATATTTTTGGGTTTTCCCACCCATGTTGAACCTTCCATCAAGGATAAGGAATTGTGGACAAAGAGAAGTGATGACCATTCCTCATGTTCCTCCTCCCACACATAATTTAAATACCCTATGAGATTTTGGGTTTTCAATTTGCTCTTTTACATATTTAATGTGTTAGAGTCTTATTCTCTCACAACATTGTTTTTCTTGTACGCACAACTGGACCAATTTCACATCATGTCAGCGTATTCAGGTAAGGTATCCCTCGGTCCTTACGCAGTGATAATTTTGATTTGATGGCATTTTTGCTTTTCTTTGGCTACTTTGTGATTTTTGTATTTATATTATTGTGGGTATGACTCTGATGTTTTGGGTTTGCGTGAATTTCTCAACCCCTCCATTTTCCCATACTTACCAACTGCATCCTTTCTCAAGTTGGTAGTACGTTGGTTATGCCATGTTTCTTCTTCTAGCAAGGTTTTGGGTTTAATACTTTCGCACCTTCTACTATAGTTTCAAAATTATGATGTTAATTCCATAAATATCCTTTGAGTATAATGAAC
This sequence comes from Pinus albicaulis, assembly GCA_034641835.2. Lineage (NCBI taxonomy): Eukaryota > Viridiplantae > Streptophyta > Pinopsida > Pinales > Pinaceae > Pinus > Pinus albicaulis. The sequence goes on from CM076572.1 coordinate 294,579,867, forward strand.
TCTTGTAATATGTTTTCCTATTTACAACACAGTCGTCACATTCGACTGTGTAACCTTAAGGATTCAAGTGTTATTTTTTTTGTTATATTTGGACAACTTGATATTTAATGTGGATCTAAATTTCATTTCCTCAGCATTTACTGTGAGGGATGTGTATGCATTTCGTAATTCTATATTAATGAAATTATCAATTTTTGGTCTATCTTGGATACCTCGAGATGTTATGTGATTCACTCCTATTTGATATCCTTTGATGTCTTTATTAAATTTTAATGACTAAGCATTATCTTTCATAATAGGAATCTATTGGTTTAGTTTTCTATTAGATGCTAAATGCATCTATTGGTTGAGTTTATTCTTAAACACAAAGTGAAACTTCTTTTTGCATCGTATTATGTTTTCACTTCTTTTTGTTACTATAATAGTTAGAAATACTTTTCTTAAAAAATAAATGATAGTTCACCTTTTCATTTACACAATAGATTAGATGTACCATTCTCAGTTTGATTTATTCTTTCAAGAGAATTGAAATAACATCATTTTTCAAATTCTAGATTTGTTTTAGCTTAGTCTCTAGGTTTCAAACTTCTGCTATTCATTCCAGCAATAGATTTGTTTAGCTTAGCCTCTAAATTCAAACATTCTATTATTCATTTGAGAAATAGATCATAATTAACTTTTTCTAACACCAACATGATTCGATGTACCTACTAACCTTTTATCCTCAATGTAGTGTGACTATAATTATTATTTAGAATAATGACTAATGGTCACAATATTTTTTTCAGAGACATTTAATAATCAATCTCCTTTATCCCTCACATAAGTTATAAAGGATATATTATTTTTTCTTCTGTACATGTATAAATACATACCAGATTGACCACATGTTCATATACTTGTGTTTATACTTAAATATATTGTATATATGTCTACGATATATAAATATATTGTACCTAACTCTATTGTACACAGTATTGAAGGAGCATAAGGGAACTAATAGAATTAACCATTCAACACAAAAACATAAGAAGTTTAATATAAATATTCTTACATGCTACATACCAACTTGTAAAGATGGTTTTCCTCCCAACCATGAGATTCTCCTCAGATATCTCCCCCAAAAGGAGATCTATCTTTTCCCAGTTTTGACAACCTCTTGTCAAACTAGTGAAGGCACTTTTAAGCCAAATTTCCACATCAAGTTTCCATAATGACGTCCTGTTATTCTAGGATATTTTTTGCCATAGCCTAAGCTTTTAATTTTTCTTTTTCTACAAAAGTTTGTTTTAAAATATCAGTTTTCCTCTGCGTTTTTTTTATTTCTTACCTCTTCCCTGTAAGTTTCCTTTTTACTGACGATTCTTTAGATAATTTATTCTATCTATTTTTCTCAATTTTATTTCTCTTATAGGATTGTTTTTTGAGAATTTGGGAAAGTCTAAAACTCTATCCTATCCTCATGGATATGAGTTTCTAGATATCTCTATACTTTGTCTTTACAAAATTGATACCATTTTCCTCAATAATTATTAATAAAAATTATAATTTCTCCAACATCATAATTTTTTCATAGGTCATTTATCCTATCTACATAAAAACATAATAGTTATAAATGAGGGGTATGACATAGTCCCCCCCCTAGAACCAAAACATCATCCTAAGTGTTACTAGACAACTATTTATTCTTTTAACAGTGTTGGGAAAGCTTCTTTCATGCTTTATTTTTGCTCCCATGTAGCCGCCTTAGGTGTAAAGTTCTTCCATTTCACTTTGTCTTGAGCGAAGGTTCTATTCCAAAACACAGTTTCTTCCCCTCCCAAAATACGATGTGGCTCTAGAAGAAATTACCCTTTTGTTTCCACCTATATCAAATTGGATTCAACCATGTGAGAAGGATCACGAATAAATTTTTAAAATAACGAAACATGAAAAAAATTATGTGCTCTAACACGACTAGGTAGAGCCAATTTATATGCTACTGGTCCGACTTGTTCTGAAATGTCAAAGGGCCCATAGTATCAGGGTGCTAACTTAGCATAACTTGCGTGAAGCGTAGTCTTGATGTTTCAGGAAATAATACCCTAAAGGTCTTTGGTTGACAACCTTCATAGATCAGGGGCATGCCATTCAAGAAGCACTCACTTAACCAACTTTTATACCGAAAACTAGATACTACTGGTTGCAGAACTTACTCAAAATCTCCTCGGTTGATGCATATCCCATAGGGTGCAAACCCCTTGCAACACTTTGTGCTCTAAAAACTGTAAATCCACAAAGAACGAACACAAAAATCTAGTTGAACAACATATATAGTTCCTAGATGTCAGTGAAAATCATGCATAATATCATAAAAATAATATTATATGTTCAATTAATGATCATTACACATGTATAAATCATCATAAACAAGTAATCATCGGGAACAAGATGGATCTTCTTATGATGAATGACACGTATAGTAATCAAAATCTGGAGAGATCACCTGAATCCTGCCACGGCCTTTGAGCATACCGTCCTCTGGATCCATCCATCCCTAGCCTCGCAAGGATTCTTCCAAGATGTGTGCACAATAGATGTCATATAGGGTGATGAACATATTCAAGGAAACAAGGGTTTCCTTAATATACTTGGGAAGTGTAAGAGGCATGGGAATATCAGACTTAAATAGGGCTCCAACAGAGTACAATATCTATATTTCTCTCTCTCCCTTAGACCATTCCTTTGAGGGGCTTTTATACTCTCTCAAATTAGTTTCTGCAATTAAGAGAAGTTAGGACATACGCTAGGGTGGTTAATTTACTGGAATTACCATCAAAACCACCTAAAAAATAGGGAATATATATATATTTTTAATAATTAAAAAGGTATATGCGAATATCGATGAATGGACTCGTGTGCATACGCGAAAAAGTCTGGGTAGAGTCACGTATGGGTTTTAAGATACTGTTTTTTATGAAAATGTTCAAGTTTGAGTGAAAATGGTGCCCAAGGCCAAACTGTAAATCATCAAGTACATGAAGGTGATAAATGATGCTATAATAGATGCCCCCTAATATATGAGTTTAGAAGGGGTACATGATGGCCGAAATACATTATGTGCGTAGAAAGAAACTTGCAAGGAATAAAGAGGACCTCACCAAATTTCAGCCTGCCAAAAAACCAGTGAGAGAGATCAAAGAGATAGCCCATGTCTGATGCGGGCATACCCATGCTCAGTGAAAGAAAATCATGTCTACATATAAATTACAAAGAGGATCCAAAATGTATACAAGTATAGCTAAAAATGTAAAGTACATAGTGAATCATCTGATCACTTCCTGGAAGTACAAGTCAAAATTAGGTCCAAGTATCACATATAGAAGACTAATCAATGATGATGTAATAGATGTCTGATCACAAAATTTACAACTGAATCTCCAAGTACCAAATAATAAGTGGTGGAAAAAATGGTACAACACACAACTTGGGAGTCAACATATAGGATGTTGTTGTAGTGAAACTGCAACATATAACGGTGGACGGTGTCACTAGCAGAGAAATGATGAAGCTGTCTAAGTGAACTAAATCATGCTGATGGAAACCTGAGGTCTTCGCCGATCACAATGGTACAATTCTACATGATGGGAATAAATGAGCTGAAGGCGACCATGTGAGAAATCGTTTGATTACCGGCCGTTGATGTATACTGTTAACAAATGCGAGAAAACCCATCGATAATGATAATGAGGGTCAAGGTGCCCCAATACAATCTAGCAAGTGTGAGTGAATGAGTTGAGGTTGAACACTTGAAATAATATATCAATCAGGAGGAAATGATATATTCTCACTATCGATATCGAAGAGTTTGCCACTGATGACTACAAACCCTAAGGTACTGACAAAAGGACTCTAGACCTTATTTCCAGAGTAATGAGTCAAATTCGATGGGAAACGATCTACTGGAAGGAAGGCATTAAGGCATCCCACATCAGTCCAACACGAATGTAACCTATAGGCCAATATTTGGAAGGAATCAGACGAATTAGAGTGAAGTAACCAACTTGAAGTACATTTCCGACATGCAAATAATGAAGCTACCACATGGCAGAAACCCTATGAACCAACCAATAATGAAAGTTGACAAAGAGGCGATATATTCACCGATAGGTTCAAATGGAAATCAAGGTACTGCACAAATCCCAGGTGTGATAATGTGAGCTGACGTCGAACACAAGGGAAACCACTCAGTCAAAGACCCATGATGGTGATCAAATGCTGAGCAGAAGGTCACCTATAAATGATGTAGATAGGGCTAGGGTGCAGCTCTAGGTTTTCTCTTAGAGAAATATGTCGTAGTCAATGAGAGGAAAACCCGCCGAAAATAAGTCAATGGAGGCCTTCTCAAAATAACATGAGCATAGGACCAAACATCCAATGTGATAGAACAAGATACTGACAAGACAGGGAAGGCCGACTGAAAAATGAGTCAAGAGACACCGCAGAAAGGCTGAACTAGGTTAACTTCCCTTCAACAAAAGCATGACTCATGTTGACTATGGCAGCAACCGATAACTTTGTAGAGGTTTTTCATGTAGGAGGCATGAAAAAACCCTCCATATGATTGGAAGAGATAAAAAATCGGGGGAGAACTGACTCATGAAACAAGGTTATGGCTTCTCCTAAGTCAAAAACTAAAACCATCCCAAATGAAGGAAAGACATAGTTTTTTGTGCTTTCGTCAAGGGCGAAAAAACTAACACTGTAGCTGCCATCAAAATATGAAGTAATATCTCGTCTCGCTCTTTTTCATATATATATATATATTGTCTTTTTCATATTTCAAAGCCTCAAAAATAATAAAAGAATGCTATAGTACAATGGATAGAACGAGTATCATGAAACAGATGCACTAGTTCCTGGAACAGGAACAATCCTATGCTCAATGCAAGGTGGTGAAAACTGGTAAGTGATACTCAAAGGAATGTTCCATCCATGGGTAACAAGGTGTCAAGTCAGAGTAGTTATGTGATTGCATGGTTAACTTGTACAGAAGGTCATGGTCAAAAGATGGCTTAAACATTGAGTCCAAATGAAGCTAGCTGAAGGACAAGATAAACAAGTAGTCAATATGAAATGCAGTAATACAAATCGACAACATAAGGGAGCCTCTAGGGTAATGGCCAGAAAGGTTATAGCGATGAAGAAGAAGAAGAATGAAGCTTCAACACATATGTCATGGAAGGACTAAAGAGGAATCCCGAGCCTACATAAATTGCAGCATGGGCGACAAATGCATGCGAGGAACTAACTAGGAAGCCCATGTAAAGGAAGGCTCTACCACCAATTCATGATTAAAAAATAAGCGAGTGAAATGGGTTAAGTACTCATGACATGATGGGATGAACCCTATGGCAAGTGATCAGAATGGAGGCTAGTATGCAGAATGCAATGGAAAATGGGTTACCTAACCTATATGATGGTTCAAAATCATATACCTACCATGACAGGTCAGTGGTCATGGATCTGAATTAAAACCAGAAAAAATCTCGAACTCAGCAAAATGTTCCTGAAAAAAAAAAATACCTTACCCAACACTTACAAGAAAAACGGTTATACAACCTCAAAATGATTTGAAAAAATAAGAAAAAAGGTATTTTGCAAATTTTTTCCAAAATCTGGGTATAAATACACCATTTACATCATATTTGGGTCATTTTCACATTGCAGAAGTGGAGAAGGGGATTTTGGAGAAAAAATTCCCTTTCTGAAAACTGGAGCAATCAGCCATCAAATCTTGCAGAATCAGCCAGGTAAGCTCTAAATTCATCTTTGTCATCAATTTCATTCCATTTTAAGATAAAAATTTAGAAATTTGACCGTAGGAATTTTTTTTTTTGATGAAATAATTTGTGCATATGCGGGTTCGTGTGGACGAACTTGTGTATGATACATGACTGTGTGTAAACGAAGTCGCGTATGCACAGACCGAAAATTTAAAAATTGAACTTAATGAATGATTTAATGAATTTTCTCAGGATGTCTATTAGCTCGAGGGAGTGTGAAAATAGTGCCATCGACAATGAAGTGATGGAAGATCAAAATTCGCTCAATAACCTTTGAAATTGTGGATTGCTCAAGTTCTTTAAAATGCCAAATATGAAAAGTAATGTGTGGTTGCTCCAAATATTGGTAGATCACTAGGAGCCAGAAGAAGACTGCTTCATGCTAGATCAAATTCTAATACGCATAGAGGTGGAAGACATATATTTAATCACTAGACTCTTTCGAAGAGGAGATCCAGTAGATTTTCATGGAAAGCCTTTGGGAGGGTTTACTATGGAACATGACATCCAGGTCTATTGCATAAAGGAGTCTCAAAAAATGGGTACACAGATACCAATTAAGGATGTGAAAGAAATATATATGAAAGCCCTCCTTTTCACCATTGGCAGAGTAGCAGGATCTTCTTCTGTACATCAGGCTTTGAGGACAGAAATGAGCATTGTGGTAGAATGTTTGATTCACCTTTTTGATTGGTGCACAACATTGCTTAGAAACATGAAAAGACAGTTGAATTTGATTCGGAAGGAAAAAACTAAAAATTTTGGGTATGGAACTATTTTTCTAATATTATTCTTTGAGAGGATTCCAGGGCTTTGACCCAAAGTCATCTCAACCATCAGCAGCCCCAGAGATCCAAGAATAGCTCGGTGGGCTAATATGATGAAGGGATTGGGGGGAGTGAAGTTCCCCGAACCACTTGGGATGACGATTTCTTCCACTGGTGGGAGGAACAAGTTATCGACGTGGAATATTATCACTATGCTAGGATGAATTGTCATGGTGAAACAAATCTAGTCCTTCCACCCAGTGCAGCATGGGGCGCAATCGGTGAGATTGCAATTTTTGATTTTTGATTATATGATTTTTTTATTTGTTTTTCCAAGATATGATAATGACAAATGTTTTTTATGAAACTCAAATTACTTACAATATTATGATGATCATGATATAGATATGGGACTAGTCATACCTGAGGCATACCCAAGGCACAAGCACCGCAGAGGTGAGGCAGATGTTGAAGACCCTAGTAGGACACTCCATGTTGTCCAGAGGAACTTGGAGATTTTGACTCACCAAGTTCCTATGTCTACGGTAGAGGACCTACTAGAGGCTATCCAAAGATAGGTAGTCAGAGTACCACGAGACTGGATGTGGTTATTTAGTCATGTAGTGACTGCTATCGTGTTGTATAGGAACCTGAATATTGGGCAGGGACCACATGATTATATTTATAGATTTTATCGAATGATTGTAATATATTTTTGATAATGAATATGATCGAGCATTAGCCCTAATTTTGTAGGACAAATGGGTCTATATTTTGTATTTTTTTTAACACTCCGATTATATATATACAGTGGTTTATATGATGTGATGACTCAAATGTATGAAAAATGAATGATGTATTTGATTTATTGATTAAAGTATTGAATGATGAATATGCCAATCAATTTCTTCATTAACGAATAAGTCTGCCATCCAATTTTCAGCTCGAGGAATGTGAATGAATGTTATAAATTGAAATGATCTTTGTAACAAACGTATCCTCAAAAACAATATGTGCAAAAATGGGTCTTGAACCCAATATGTGTTGTTCAATTGCGAAAGCACCAGCTAGGAGTCCAAGAAAACTATTAACAAATCAACACCCAGGGATTTTCCTTCCAAGAGTAGATAAACCACTTCCGTGTATTCTGCTACGTTGTTCGAAGCAGGACTAATGCAGACACCTCTTGAAACCAACAACTGACTGGATGGATAATTAACTACCCAAGCCGCAGAAGCCAAGTTCCACCTGTATGTCTACTAGTACCATCAGTGAAACGAAAATGACTCATGATATTCAACACAACCTACCAAAGAAGATCAAATGCATCATAATCACACCAAAAATTGGTAACTTAGATATGTACAAAAACAAAAAGCATGATGCTATGCCAAATCCTAAGCATAATAATTTTTCAAATAGAGCCCATTTCTGGTCTCCGACAACTCATTTCCGTCAAAATCAATCAAGGCATAATCTCCTTTCTTGAGGACGTTTTTGGCGATGAAGGGGCCATACCACATAGATTTGAAATTTCCAGCTCCCAGGGCATCCTTCTCTTGGAAATAAGCCAATACAAGGTCTCCTTCGGTGAAAACCGTAGGTTTGACCGCTTTATCGTACTGAACCTTTACTCATTTCTTATGAGCCTCATTCATTGTGGCGGAATCCTGACGATGTTTATCGAGATGTTCCAAATGAAGGAGACGTTCTTCAAGACTAGAAGTGTCAGGAAGAAGTTCTACAAGTAGCTTAAGATAAATAATTTCACATTCCATGGGAAATATAGATTCCAACCCATAAGCCAGTTGAAATGGAGTAAAACTGCTTGCAATTTTGACTGACATCCGGTATGCCCAAAGCACGGGATACAACATAATGTGCCAATTGGATCGAGCTTTATCAAATTTTCATTGAAGAATTTTCTTCAATAATTTGTTTATGGCTTCCACTTGTCCATGGCTTGAGGATAATACAGAGATGAGTTCTCCTACCAGAAACTTAATTTCAGAGCCAATTCAGCCATCATGTTGTTCTGAAAGTGACTGCCATGATCAGTGACAATCTCTATGGGAAGACCAAAGCGAGAAATGACCTGATTGAAGAGGAAAAGAGCTGTTGTCTCAACATCATTCCCAAAAGTAGGCATAGCCTTGACCCACTTTTTGAAGTATTCTACAACTACAATAATGTACTTGTAGCCTTTAGCCAAAGGCGGGTTACAAGTAGTATAATTAATACCCCACTTTGTAAAGGGGCTGATAGTGATGACAACAAAGAGCGGAGCTGGATGAGCACGTATATTTCAATTATAAACCTGACACAGATGACACTTTTGACTGACTCCATACAATATTTGAAAATTGAAGGCCAAAAGTATCTTTCACGCAAGATTTGTTGGGCTGTAGTAAGCCTAGATAAACGACCACCACAAGCTCCACTGTGGAAATCATTCAGCACAACCTCAGCCTCTTCGAGAGTTAAGCATCATGTAAGGATTGAATCAACCCCGCGATGATATAAAGTGACACCAATAATAAAGTAACTTTTAGCTAGGTGACGTAACTTACAGTGCTCATCTTTCGAAAAATTTGAGGGAAGCTTCGCAGTCTGGAGATATACTATGAGATCCCCATACCAAAGATCCTATGAAGAAATGAGAAAAAGATGTTCATCTAGGAAGGATTCATCATAAACCATCTCTTCTTCACAAGGAAGCTCAGAAAATAATTCTACAAAAACTAATCATTTCTTGGACTTGGCAAACATAAAATCAAGATCAAATTCTTGCAAAATCACAATCCATCGATTGTGTTTGCCCCCAATCACTTGGCTACTGAGAACAAACTAAAATGGATTGACTGCTGCCAAAACATAGGTTTTTCGAAGAATAATGTAATGTCTGAGCTGCTACACAATAGGGATAGCTGCTAAAGCAAGATTCTCTATCAGAGAGTACCAGAGCTCAGTTCCTACCAAGCCTTGACTAAGGCAGTATATAACATGCTCTGAAAGAGCATCGTCCTCCTGAACCTGAACCATACCAATCATAGATTCTGCTGCAGTGAGATACAAGAGGAAATCCTTGCTATAATCAGGTGGACTCAGTATAGAAGCATAGGTCAATGATTTTTTGAAAGCATAAAATGAGAGTTGAGCAAAGTCATCCCAAAAGAATGGAACTTCTTTCTTAAATAATATCATAAATCCTTTCATAATATACGCATAGTTTACGATAAATCTCTGTAGAAAATTAGCTTTTCTTTGTAGACTTTGAATTTGACAAATAGAAGACGGGGGAGGCAACTGAAGTATTTCCTCAACATTGAAGGGATCTACCCGAATGCCTTCCATAGACACAATAAATCCCAACAACTGACCAAATGTGACCGCGAAAACACACTTGTTCGGATTCGACCTGATTTTGTAATACCGACATTGTTCAAATACTTGACGGAGGTGAGAAGGATGATCAATTCTCTTTCAAGAACGAGCAGCTAAATCATCCAAGTATGCCTTGATAATATGTTTGATGTCATGGAAGGCATAAGACATAGCTAGCTGAAATCTAGCTCCAGCATTTTTAAGGCCAAAATGCATTTTATTGTAAGAAAAGGTACCCCAGGAACAAATAAATGCAGTGTTATGCTGATCTTCAGGACGGATAGTAATTTGATTATATCCAGAGAAACCGTCCATGAATGAGAAAATCTCATTTCCTGCACACTCATCAATAATCTGATCTATAAATGGTGTGGGGTAGTCATCTTTAGGACATGCCTTATTTAGGTCCCTGAAATCGATGAAGTCTCGAATTTTTCCTTGTTTATTGTCCACAGAAACTGGATTTGAAACCCACTCTGTCAAAGGAATAGGAAAAATGAATCTCGCCAGAAGCAGCTTATCCACCTCATCTTTGATAGTTGCTACCTTCCTAGGGTTGACTGGACTAAGCTTTTGCCTGATAGGCTTAGAATTTCCGTACACCTTGATATCATGCTAGACACTAGATGGATCTATACCATGCATTTCCTCATAATACCAAGCAAACACATCCCTAAACTCTCGAAAGAGACCAATGTAAATTTTAATCTCTTTAGGGGAACATTAAGCTCCGATGAAAATATTTTCTATAATGCTCGGATCTCTGGAAATGGTCACCAGGATAGTAGGAGAAATCATAGCCATGTTCCCTTCAGCAAAAACTTGTGTTGGTGCTAAAGGGTTCAGGACTGGGCGAATAGGACCAGAAGACTGATGACTAGGAAAACTTGATTCAACTTCGCTCAAATCTGGTAGAAAGTAAGACTGATGATGCAAATCATCCCAAGGTCTCTTTACACTAGTCATAGCTTGCAGGATGGCCTCTTTAGATGGAAGAGTGGTATCAAGGAAATCCTGCGTCGAAGATGAACTAAGAGTCCAAGATGGGGCCACATCTCCATCCAATTCCTTTGGGGAAAGAGAAACTGAAATGGACTCTGCAGAGTCAACAATAGAGCTATAAGTAATCTCAGCTGTAGACATTGGAAATTCCATTCCACCTACTTGACCTTCTGCTAATGTGGAGGTAGGAGAAGTTAATGTCCAAGCGTCCAAAAAATAATGAGTTCTAAAAAAATCTCTTCGAATAGGAGCCCTGGAGGATGAAATCGCATTAATATGAACCGAAGGAGGTGGAATATCAAAAGCAGCCATCAAATAAGAATACATTCCAACCCCCAGATTCTCAACAGGAATTTTGGTACCCTTCACCAAAGGAATGGTTGAGTCAAAAGATGCATTCTGATCTATAGGAGAATAGTCCAATTGGTCAACTCTGACAATTCTCCCTCCGTGAGGGAAAAAAACAATACGAAATAATGATGACGCAATAGCATCCATCTCATAGATCTAGTTTAGCCCCAATAGAAGGTTATTGTCTAAGCTTGCATCAACTATCTCAACTTCGATATTAACAATTTTGCCCCCAACACAGATGGGAAAAACCGGAACAAGACCATGCGGAGTGTGAGAATGACTGTCAAACGCAGTCATAAGAGTGGCTGAAGGAAAAAATGCAGGAGATCGAATACCCTTCCAGCATGCAAGAGACATTACACACCTGGAAGCACCTTCATCAACGACCTTTCGAAAGATATTGAATTTTCGATAACTCGATCTGATACGGAAAGCCATATGACGAGGGAGTCTCTTTTTAAAATTTAACATATCAAATGTAATCATTAGAGAATTTTTTGGATCTACAACTCCAATAGTAGTGAGCAAAGCACTTCACTGAGCAAGACAAGATTGAAGCACCTCTAATACAGACATGGCACAAGGACTCTGAGCCAGATCTTCTAAAATGGAGTAGTTCTAGGCGGCCTTGGCATTTTGATTAATCGTTGTATGTTTTGAAGATGACTTCGACATTCGAGGTATAGGCTCAACATTAGGCCTAGTAATATGAAGTGGCTCAGCACTATCAGGAGTACCCTTAGCTTTCGAAGACTTAGCTTCGCCATAATCATCAGATCTCGTAGCGATATATGCGTGAGCACTCATCATGTATATGTTTAACACATTTTCCCCTTCCTGGCTGCCCTTAGAGGGCGCCACAGTATTTTGAATCACGCCATAAGTTAATTGATGCCATTGGGGAAAAGGGTTTGTCAACAAAACTTGGGAACTAGAAGAACCCTATTGAGTTAACAAGTGCTGCGCATCCTGAATTTTAGGGCAAAGGTGTGTAAGATTGTCTCTAGTGAAAAACTTGAATGGAAACTTCACTTTCCTTTTATTATCCTTTTGACCCTCTCGAACATGATCATTGGTTTTTTTTTGCATTCTCCTTCCCATCCTTGATTTTCTTCTTTTTATTCCATCCTTTATTCTTCCCATCGGATTGTTGATTTCCTTTGGTGTTGGAAGTCTGGACAACATTAATTTCGAAGGATGGGGAAGGATTTGACACTCAAGGCATAGCCTGAATAGAATAAGAAGATTGTATAAATAACTACTACATTTAACTAAGAAGGTTAGCTGCACCACTATCGATTGAACTAGTAAGCCCATCACCATGAGGACCAGGTTTAGTTTTGGATAAGTCTAGTATGGAGTGAGGAGCATCTGGAATTTTTTTATTAAGGACTCTAGACTGAGAATAAATTAGTTCTAATGGCTGAGCCCTGAAAATATCCTGCTCTTCAGAAAACACCCCTGAAAGGGATACATATTTAGAAATATCTAGCTGCAAAGACTTCAAAAACCATTCCATAAGGAATTCATTCGAAATATGGGCTTTAATGAGCCTCTTCCTTCTTCGCCATTCATGACTATGACCAGAGATGTGAGTTGCCTTATCCTGCTGAATATTGGCTAGGAGTTCAGTCTTGGCATCATAACAGACAAGTAACTGAAAGTGGTTTAAGAACATGGTAGCCAAATCTCCAAACGTGGAAAAAGTACCCCCAGTTAACTCAATATACCACTTGGTTGCATTTCCAGTTAAGGTGCATTGAAATATACTCAGCCTAATCGAATCATCAATGGGGGATTTTGATGAACACCATAAATGGAATGTGGTGATATGATCTATCAAATCCTCTCCATTCTTCCCTTCAAATTTTGGAATGTCTGAGGGGAGTTTGATGGGGACCGAAGGCGATCCCGGACTATACCAAATTGGATCGTTAGTCAATTTCGACAAATATGACAAGTTTAACGTTGCCAAAATGGTAAGCGAGGAGGAGCTTGGGAATTCCATCCTCCATAGGAAGGATTCCCAACATTCTGAAAATAATACTTTGGATTTTTTGAGGCACCAGGTTGCCAAATATTGTTCGTAGAGAATGCCGGGCCATAAGGAAATCGTTGTGACCCAACATTCGGAGAAGGACCCTGTAGTAGACCTGACAAGAAAATGTATAAAAATAGAAAATGCGCCCACGAAATAACACCATTGAAGATAAAACTTTAGATCTTCATTAATATAAAAACCCTTAAGGTAGGGCAACACCATACATTCACTCCTTAAGGAAGGAGATCACTCCACAAGCCATATGCTTGCCCATACAATAATCCTTGACATCTCTCAATGGAGAGACTCTAGCCTCTATATAGGTTTCATAGATGCAATACCATGGGTATCTCAATACCATACATCCAATACAATGGGCTTATCACTTTATTCCCTAGCTACATGTGGTCCCTTACATAATGTGGGTTAACCACTTTATTTATTAACTATGACCCAATTATTTATCATTCTTATATTATTACATCATATTATTCCCTTGGGTACCTCCCTCTATACCCTATATTATCCCCCCTAGGTATACTACATTACACCCCCCTTAAACATGTTTCATCCCCGAAACATAAGAAGAACACAAATAATAAGATCTACTCAAAAGAGTATTCCACTGGTACCATTCACGTGCATCCAGCCATCCCAGAGAAAGGTGAACACTCGATCTAGTCGATGTCTCGCTCGGTTGAGATGGAAGTGGGTTCTGGTGGTTCTTCTGTGTTGATGTGTTGTGGGTGGATCGTCGCACCTCTATATGTGTCATCTAGGGGTTGTTGTCCTTGTTGCTAATTCATTTCCACCTTCCTGGTTGTTGTCTTGCTGGGTGATGCAGGTGGTGATATGTTGAAGCTTTAACTGATGGAACATCTTTCATTAATTCCTCCATTATTGGTGATGGAGTGGTGTCAGGTTCTTTTGTTGGTACTTGCTTTGATGTCTATGTTTGGTTGTCTACCATTAAAGGCTCATCATCTGATGTGTCTGTGTCGTTAGATATTTTCATTTCTTCCTCCCTAGTCTCTCCATGGTTCCTAATGCAAATATCGTGCAATGTAATTTTCTTCTTTTTATACCAGAGCTTCATGAATTTCTTTTGCACATTAAAATTGATAGTACCAACGGATTCCATCCAAGGGTGTCCCAAAACAACATCCATAGCAGCCATATCTGAAGCATAAAAATCAGAATGCAACACATAATTATCCATAGAAATCTTCAAATCTTTATAAATTTGAACATCTTCATTATCAACCTCTGTGTTTTCAATATGTTTTGCTGGAACTTGCAATTTTTTAGCCAAATTAACATTGATACAATTATGCTTGCAACTAGGAATGATAGACACAATGATGTTCTCTTTTTGAATACTTCCATTAACCTGTAATATGGAAATATTAGTAGAAAAGAAGTCTTTATTTCTCTTAATGTCCTTTCCGGCTTTAGACCACTTGTCCAAAATGACTTTTTCAAGTTTTTTCTCAGGAAGTTTCCTCACTGTGCTATCAAGTGAGGTCCACCATTTAATTGCCTCATCTCTCAAATGAAGCCCTGTGGAGCATATCCAAAAAAAATGGTATTGAGCCTCGAGATGTTGTAAAAAATATTCAATAGTAGGGCCATCGTCTTTTCCTGTAAACTTCATCTTGCGAGAATCCATAAAATAAAGTAAGGGTTTTGAAGAAAATCACTTACTTTGGAAAAAATTTAAAATGGACATTACTCAGTCAATATAACTCAGAATCCTTAATATAGCCTGTTTCCGAAAATGGAAAAGCCATTCTTCATCTAACCATGTGACTGAAATCCCAATCTAGGCACTCTGGAAACACAGATTTGCGCTCCAACTGTCTCGCCGTCACAAAATTTCTGAAAAAATGACTGATTTTAAATTAGTGATAACTCTTTCATCCAGACTCCAATTTGACCGATTTTTTTTTTGAAATTAGGTGATTTTTCAAGGGGAGCTCAGATATTTAATTGGTTGTCTAATATTGTGCACCAGAATCTACTAAAAATGTCAGGAGATCCGCCGTACACAAATTGCCGTTAGAAACATTTCTGCAACACAACTGAATTTAAATAAGCAATGTCACCCTCATACGGACTCTGATTCGATTGATTTTTTTTTTGAAATTGGGTATTTTTCCGTAAGGATTCTAGATATGATATTTATTTATGAAAAATTTTCGTCAAATTTTCCATATCTGCTCTACAAACTCGCCGCCCAAAAATTTCCTACAAAAAAATGAAAAAACAAATCTCCAAACTCTGCCCAAGAAAGTGCTCTGATACCACTTGTAGTAGATCTGACAAGAAAATGTATAAAAATAGAAAATGTGCCCACGAAATAACACCATTGAAGATAAAACTTCAGATCTTCATTAATATCAAAACCCTTAAGGTAGGGCAACACCATACATTCAATCCTTAAGGAAGGAGATCACTCCACAAGCCATATGCTTGCCCATACAATAATCCTTGACATCTCTCAATGGAGATAATCTAGCCTCTATATAGGTTTCATACATGCAATACCATGGGTATTTACCATGGGTATCTCAATACCATACATCCAATACAATGGGCTTATCAATTTATTCCCTAGCTACATGTGGTCCCTTACATAATGTGGGTTAACCACTTTATTTATTAACTATGGCCAAATTATTTATAATTATTATATTATTACATCATATTATTCCCTTGGATACCTCCCTCTGTACCCTATATTATCCCCCCTAGGTATACTACAGACCCACCCCCCCCCAACATAGAGTTACTATACACAGGACCATTCCCTCCAACCGAGATATTGAATGAAGAAGAAACCCCTTGCTAAGGGTTCCAAGTATTTGCAAATGGAGAAAAATCCTGAGAAGTAATCGGTGAAGGGAAAGGAACATTCCCTTGCTGACCAGAGAGAAACTAATTCCTTGATCCCAATGCTGTAAAAATAGGGTTCCAACCTGTAAAGGTATTAGAACTTTGACCTCTAGACCATGGATTGAAACCTTGAGTCTGAGAAGGAAAAGGTAATATCCCAAGGAAGGGGATGAATGAGGGATGTGCCCACTTCCAAAGGGGAACCCGTGAAATGAAGATGATCCACTATCCATATAGGGTATGGGTGCAGATGCAGCTGAAGTAGCAGAAAAGGAGAAAGAAGGAATCCCACTAGTGGGCATTCCAAACGAAAAGGGACCATATTGAGAAGCCTCTGCTTGGGTGTAACTAGAGCCAAACACATCAAGACTAGAAGTGATTGTAGATATAGAAATAGTGCCACCTCCTTCTACCGAAAGAGGTGTCTGAACACTTGCAGCACTCACAGCCGAAGTTGTGTTCCTAGTCATGGCCATCAAAAGGTATGAATATGACAGATAAGGAATTTCTGGTCTCTGAGACTCAAGTCCGATGTACTGAATGATGAAAGGATAACTAGCAAGAAGAGGAAATGGAAGAGAATCAGCAAGCTCAGGGAATTCCTCTACTTCTACTTCTTCTGCTGGAAGTAAAACTCTCGAGATGAGTGAAGCACTCCTCTCTATATTGACACCAACACCAGAACCACCCACAAAAACAACAAGTCATGACGAAGGATCTCTCTCCACTACGTCTAAAACCACCGGGTGAAAATCACCCTCATAATTACTCCTACACCTTCTTGAAGAAGGCTCGGCACTCACAACAGACAACCCAAAAAGCCTCCTCGTTTGATGAGGCGACCGATCAGCCACTTTAAGAGATTTATTCTAGACTCAAAAATTGTATCAAGCTAGGAAATCTAGGAGCAAAGAGCACACTCTTATAAGTTCCTAAGATACAACCAGACAAGCAACTCTCAGGTATTTTTGCTTCAGGCGATGAGGACTGGACACCAAAATAAAAGAAAGAGAAATAATAAAACTTCCCGAAAGTAGTTTGGGGTAATTACGACCTAGGCCTACTAGCGAAGGTAATATAAACAATTACGCTGACATGCTAACAACAACCTTTTCCAGTGAAAGTCCCCAAGCTTCGCAAGGGCACCCTCTATAAGTACTAATGGAAGTGATACAACGTCCACCTCAGATACCATGGGTATTCCCCCACACAATCACCTATGCGGTCCCTAGGATAGGAAACTATGGGCACCAATCCGTGTCGGCAGCTGGGTGGAATGGTCTTAGGTCACAATTCAACAAATAAGAGAGGGGGTATCTCTCTTCTCTTCCTGCACTATCCCTCACGCTTGACTCTCTGGAGGAGAGATTTCACGATCCACTTAACAGTGTTGGATTTCACTCATTAATATACTTCTATGTTTAATAGTTTGAGTGGCCTTCGAGATTTAACTCTCCACACTCCTAATCCAAGGCCCTAAAACCTAGCTAGTTGCTGTATAATTTAATGACAATGATACAAAAACTACTAGTTGGTTTTAATTATATCGCTTATTTTAGGTTGGATGTTATTTAAGTCAAGGGTGCACGGAAGTGAAACTAATGGTTTTTTTATGACACAGAAGAAACCAATGAAAAACAAACTAAATGCAAATGCAATGATTTTCTTTCGATGAAAAGTGATTTCTACATAGGTTCTACGAAACTGATAAGAAAAAACTTTATTTTTTCTTTTCAGACATTCACACTTCACACAATTCAGAAACTTACAAAAAAATACTAAAAATGCTCAAATTCACTTAATGAAAGCTACCAATGATATTCAAATCCTAAGATGCTAACTCTAAAGGAGAAAAAGGAAGTCTCTAGAAAATCAAAAATTCAATCACTTTTTGACAGATGACAAGGCTAGTTCCAAAGCAGAACTCTTATGTATAAAAACACCAAAATGCACTTGAAATAATAGAGAGAAATCAAGAAGAGACTTCCTTTCAAATGAAGTCAAGAAATAAAGATTAGAAACTATCAAAAAGCTTCAAATATGGAATTAAACCGTAAAAAACTGAAAGCGAAAAGTAATGGAAAATGAAAAATATTTAAATTGGGCTTTTGAACTTATAAAAGAAGGAAAAGAGATTTCAAGAAGACAAATAGAAACTATCGAATAACTGAATCAAGCAAACATGAATTCCAACCAAAGGCTTCAAAGTGCTCAGGCCCACCGTGCTATTTTCATAGAGAGACTTATATGAGCAATAAGGAACAAGAAAATCAATCAATCAACTCACCATAATAGCACAATCTTGCAGCAAATAACAACTCAAAAAATCAGAAAGAGACCTTTCAAAATTTTCAACAAGACAAGTCTACGAAATCAAGAAAACCAAACTATGCCAAGAAGGAAAAAATCAAATGTGAAGCAACGCATAGGGCTAAGAAGAGAAAATGAGCAAAGGCTCGCTATTATGACTGCTCAGGATAGCCAAGAATCTTCAGGGAAATATCTTGGTGCTTAAGCCGCAATTGCAAACACAAAAAACAAGGATTTCACCAAATGGATAGGTCTTCATGCAAGCAAGATAAAAATAGATACAAAATCACTCTAAACATAGTCCAGAGACCTTCAAGATACTACAGGAATACATCAACATAGATAGACAAGACCACATGGGTCAGAAACTAAAAATTTCAAATTTTCCCAGGCATACGCGCTTTTTCAGTGAGCAACAAGCATGCATATGCGACGATAACAAAGGAAACTTGCATATACATGGGTCCCTTTGGAAAAAACAATGTGTATACACGACTGTGAAAAGAAAAAATTGCATCTGAAAATGAAGATAAGGAAAAAAACAAAAAAAATAAAGCCTGATCAAAAGACCAGGTCTTATGTCTGATGGAAGAAATACTTGCTAGACTATAAAAAGTGAAAAAAAATATTGGGAACCTACAATACGGATGAAACAACCCAAATGGGAAATCACAAGAATATGATCCCCAGCGGGGTCACCATTTCTATTTCGGGAAATAATACCCTAAAGGTCTTGGGTTGACAACCTTCATAGATCAGGGGCATGCCATTCAATAAGGACTCACTTAACCAACTTTTATACCAAAAAATAGATACTACTGGTTGCACAACTTACCCAGAAGTTCCTCTATTGATTTAGATCCCACGGGGTGCAAACCCCCTGCAACACTTTGTACTCCGAAACCTGTAGATCCACAAAGAACGAATAGAAAAACCTAGTTGTACAACATATATAGTTCCTAGACGTCAGTGAAAATCATGCATAATATCATAAAAACAATAATATATGTTCAATTAATGATCATTACACATGTATAAAGCATCATAAACATGTAATCATCGAGAACAAGATGGCTCTTCTTATTATGAATGACATGTACAATAATAAAAATGTGGAGAGAACACCTGAATCTTGCCATGGCCTTCGAGCATACCATCCTCTGGATCCGTCTGGCCCTAGCCTCGTAAGAATTCTTCCAAGATGTGTGCACAATAGATGTCATATACGGTGATGAAAATCTTCAAGGAAACAATGGTTTCTTGAATATACCTAGGAAGTGCAGGAGGCACGGGAATATCATACTTGAATAGGGCTCCAACAGAGTATAATATCTATATTTTTTTCTCTCTTTTAGGCCATTCCTTTGAGGGTATTTTATACTCTCTGAAATTTTTTTATATAGTTAAGAGCAGTTAGGCCATGGGCTGGGGTGGTTAATGTATTGGAATAACCATCAAACCCACCTCAAAAATATAGAAAATATATACTTTTTAATAATTAAAAAGGTATACGTGGATATCTATGAATGGACTCGTGTGCATACGCGAAAAATTCTGGGCAGAGTCGCGTATGGGTTTTAAGATATTGTTTTTTGTGAAAATGTTCAAGTCTGAGGGGAAAGGGTGCCCAAGGCCAAAGTGTAAATCATCAAGTACATGAAGGTGATAAATGATTCTATAACACTTGCGAGATTTTATCCTCAAATACAAATGATCCCTAATATTAAATTATTTGTGTGTTCTTCTTTTATCCGCATAATTCTTATGGTGGTCTTGGGCTGCCTTGATGGTCTGTTGAATGTGTCGTACTTTTTTTCCATTTCACGTAATGCCTCAAGTCGAAGTACTGGTATTTCCTATATTTAACTCCAGCTAAGTGTAGTATGGCATTTTTTGCCATATAATGCCTAAAACAGACTCATCTTAATAGAGGTTTGATAACAGTTGTTATATGAAAATTCTACTAAATGCATAAAACCCTCCCACCTCATGGGTCTATCAATTACATACATGCAAAATATGTCCTCTAGTATTTGATTTGTCCTTTCAGTCTACCCCTTTCCCTGGGGATCATAAGTTGTGCTTAAATTCGGTTTTGTTCCCATCCCTCCAAACAATGTCTTCCACAAGGCTGATCTGAACTTTTCATCCCTATCAGAGATTATCATCTTTGTTATACCATGAAGTTTAAAAATTTCCTTCGTAAACACATTGGCCACATGGGCTGCAACAAAGGTAGATTGTACCATAATAAAATGTGAAACCTTTGTTAGTGTGTCAACTACTAGCATAATGGAGCCATGTTGATACTTAGTATGAGGTAGTCCTATTATGAGATCCATGGACATGACTTCCCACTTCCATTCTATAATTCGAAGGGGTTTTAGCAACCTTGCGAGGTGTTGATTCTCTACCTTGACCTGTTGGCTCTCTAAACATATTTCTAGATAATCAGTTGTTTTTTTCTTCAATCTAGGCCAAAACAAATGTTTTTGCAATGTCTTCACCATATTTTGGTAATGTCTTCACCTGCAAAAGGTCTCTTATGGCATTCATACATTATCATCTGCTTGAAGGTAGGTATGTTAGGAATATACAACCTTTTTTTCTAAATGATTAATCGTTTCTGTTTCATGGTATATTCTGGAATTCCTATTTGTTGTATGTTTTTCTGCAATTCAAAATATCGGGGGTCTTGGGACAAAAATTCTTGAACATGTTCTTAAAAATTTGTTGTTATACTACTACCTGTGTAAGACACAATTTGGGAGTTTCCACTTAAGGCATCTGCAAATCGATTTTCATTTCCCTTAATATGTTTTATTTCCATATCAAACTATCTAAGGAAAGCTAGCCATATTGATAGTCTTACATTCAAATCTGGTTGACTAAAGAAATAATTTAGAATAATATGGTTAGTCATTAATGCAAATTTCTTACCCAATAGATAATATCGCCACATTTTTAATGCATGTATGACAACACCTAGCTCTAAATCATAAACTACATAATTTTTTTCATGTTTTTTCAGCTTCCTAGATACATAGGCTATCACAACATTGTCTTGCAGTAACATTCCTCAGAGTCCCTCTATGTAAGCATCAGTACACACAATAAATTCCTTTGCTGGATCAACAATTTTTAGGATCAAGGAAATAGTCAGTTTTTTTTTAGCTTCTCAAAGATTTCTTGAAATTTGGTTTTCCACTCAAACTTCACCCATTTTTTCTGTAAAGAGGTAATGGGATAAGCTAATGAAGAAAATCCCTCCACAAGTCTGCGATAATATCCAAAAATACCCATGAATGAATGGATTGTTGATACATTTGTGGGTATGATCTAATTTAAAATCGCTTGTACTTTTCCTGGGCCTACATCCAACCCCTCCTACGAAATAACATGTCCTAAATACTAAATCTTTGGTTTTTATAACTCGCACTTGTTGATTTTTGCATACAACAGGTTTTCTCTTATTATTGGTAGCACTATTCGTAGGTGTACATGGTTTTCCTATTTATTCTTATAGTACACCAGAATGTCATCTATGAAAAGTAGCATATGTTTATATAGATATTTGTGCAGGAAATTGTTCATGAGACACATGAAGGTAGAAAGGGCATTAGTGAGTCTGAAATATAGGACTATTAACTTGTAATGTCCATACTAAGTTCTGAAAGTTGTTTTTTGGATGTCTTATTATTTTATGCGAAGCTGGTGATAACCAATTCCCAAATCAATTTTTGAAAATATTATTGCTCCCCTTACTTGATCAAATAAGTCATCTATTCACGGTAGGGTGTAACGATTTTTTATGGTCAATGTATTTAACTATCTATAGGGTATACACATCTTGAGGGTACCATTATTTTTATTTACAAATAGAACTAAAGCTCCCCATGGCAACACACTTGGTCTAATCTACCCTTTGTTTAATAGTTCTCTTAACTAAAGTTTTAGTTCTATCAGTTCCAGTGTACTCATTCTATATGGGGCTTGGGAATCTGGGGTGACTCCTAGTACTATTTGAATAGATAAATATATATCTCTATGAGGCGGAATATTAGGGATTTCTTCAGGAAATTCATCCTAAAAATCTTTAATTACTGGTAAATTTTCTATAAATTCATTTTATCTTTCTTGTCCCAAAACACCAATTTGTACTGTATACACTAGACAACACTTCCTTGTTGTTCCCACAAACTATCATGCAAATTTTTTTCTAACATACACATGTTTATGTTTCCCTCTTACTATAATTGACTGTCCTAGTGCATTTGTACAGTTTACTCCTTTTTGTTGTTTGAGCCAATCCATACCGATTAGTAAGTCATAAGATCTTAAGGGAAGGATATTCAGATTCATATATATGATATACCCATTCATATTACAGGGTACTTATGCAATTTATTTATTACCTTCTGTTTGGTGCCTATAGCAAACTACACAAACCAAGATTGTGGAATTTATTTTGTCTACAGTTTACATTTTTCCACGATATGTGGACTAATATAGGTTAGACTAGCTCCAGGATCAATTAAAACAGATACTAGTTGTTTGGAAATGATACCTTCAATTTCAATCATGGTTGACTTATGTTCAGCCTGTCGGTCTTCTAATGTGACACTGATTTGGGGAATGCTTTTGGGGACATGATTCACTATGTTTTCCTCGTGCACATCTTGAATCTTTTCAATAACACAAGCCTTGTGTGGGAAGTCTTGAAACATATGAGGCTCTTCACACCCCCAAAATTTCAATGGTTCCTTTAGTTTTACAATTGCATCTGGTTTGGTGTTCCCTTCCATGGGCTTGGATCCTGTATGGGAATGGACTAGCTAATATTCCCCACCCTTACTGAATTTTTTCTGCTGGTGGCTTCTGCCAAGTTTTTTCACATAGACTGGTTTGGGTCTTTTTGAGCTTGTTTTAGCCTTCCCTTTCTCGTTATTTTTCCAGGTTTTAAATTTATCATTCTACCTCTTAAAAATGTTTATAGAATAGTCAGGATTTTCTAACAACTTCATCAACAGTCTTTAGGTTATCAAACTCAATTCTTTCTTTGTTTATCGTGGGTGTTGTATACCATATTTGTATACTTTTCTCTCCCAATTTATCCCATCTTTCTATCTCTTTGTACCATTATTGTTCTTAAACGGATGAGGTAAGCCCCTTTATTTTATCTTTCATGGGATATTTGATTAATGAATTAATTTTCATGGAGGTTTTACCTTTTTGCAATATTAACTCTGATATTTCTATAGATTCGGCCAAAGAGGGAAAATTACATCCATGAGTCATGGAACAACCCATAATTTCTAGTGCTATGTTCATTTGTTGTTACAACGCAACAGACATTGTTTCATAACAATGTTATTTCAGCCCTTTTTATGGTTTCTTTCTGGGAAAATAGGTTTTCATTGTAACAAAGTATATTTTTGTAAATATTGAGTTGATAAACGAAATCGGGGATTTACAGAACATTTGTATAAAGAGGGCTTGTGGGTTGTGAATCAGGGTTAATCGCAATTACATACATATTTTGTAACAGTATATTCTTCCATTAATTGAATGCACAACAACTTGTTGTTTCACCTGTAATTTGTGAGTTTATAATAGCCTTGTTCAAAGAGTTGGACCCAATTTTCTAACCAGGAGGCATTTTCCTTTCTTGTTATTGTTTCTATGTTTTATTTTTATTTCATTTCCGCTGTTATAGTGTAATATTTCAATTGTTGCGAATGTCTTTTTAATTTTGCAATTTATTTTAATTGTTCTTACATTAGTCTATGTGTTCATGCATTTAAGCATGTGATTTATATCAGGTCATGTGACTTCTCCTGCATATACTGTGTCGTTAGTCTTGAAATAAATAATGCCCTCGGGTTGATAATTTATGTGGAAAAAGGGTTGAACATTGTTCATATCCGGACACCAACATTTTGTCGTCATTGCCGGGGAAGGCTAACAGGTGCAAGAACAGGATCTACAATTGATGTAAGGGTCAATCTCTCGTCTTGGGGAGGGAATTTATTGCCCTACTTCAAGTCCTGAGCATAGTGCTTTGTGTTTTCTTTCCTTATCTTTATTGTTTTTCTTTAGAATTTATATCTCGTCTTAGGGAGGGCATCTATTACCCTGCTCCAAGCCCTGAGCATAGTGTGTTGTTTCTTTTCTTGCTTTTCTTTTTATTAAAACTCACCCCTCGTCTTGGGGAGGGCATGTTTCTACCATGCCCTATGTCTTGGGCATATTTTCCAACTTTGTTTTTTATTTGATTCTTTTTTGAAGGGCCAACTTCTTGTCCTAAGGATGGTATTTTATTACCCTAATTCAGGTCCTGAACTTTGATTTTTCTTTTATTTTGGTATATTGTTTGTTTAAACTTACTCTCTCATCTCGGGAAGGAAGCTATCCGTCTTGCTCTGGGTCCTCAGAGATGTTGTTACTTTGATGAAACCTTCTTCACAATTTGTATGAACAAGGATCTAAATAAGAGGGGAAGAAAAAGACCCCCAAAGAAAGGAAAGGATCTGGGAAGGAAGACATATATTCAGGATATCATTGAAAAATCTAGATCCGAGGCATCATCTTGTGCTGCTGTCATGGTAAGAGTTCCGACGAAGTCTGAAGGGCATTCTGTGGAGAAGCTAATGCCATCCACGGTAACAGGAGGTATTATTTCAAAGACAGAATATTTAATAAATAGGGTATTAGTGGGGGAAACATCCTTACCATCAGTAGAAGGGGAGGAAATAGCAAGTAGAGGATCAGAAGAACTGAGCAATTCTAATCGGGAAGGAGAACCCCTAAAATGGTTTTCGTCACCACGAGACCAAGGAAGTGATGTAAAACCTTTTGCAGTCGAATTAAGCAATTCTGATTTGGAGAGAGAATTCCTGAAGGATTTTGAGTCACCAAGGGACTAGTGGAGGGCAGTGAAACCTCTTACAGTTGAATCACTCCAAGTACCAGTTGCAGAACCAATCGAAATTCCAAGTGAGTATTGGAGTGTATTCATGGCACATGTAAGTTCCTCTATCGATTTCTCCATCGGAAACATCATAGGTGACGCATTGATGGGACCCATCCCTTTAACAGATCTACCTAGTTTCCATGGTCTTTCTTCTGAAGGGCCTGATATGTTCCTCTTCAAATTTGACATTGTTTGTTGAGGATACGATTATATTGTTGATGCTTAGAAATTAAAAATATTTCCTACTACCTTAAAGGGGGCAGCCCTGAGATGGTTCATGGGTTTATGAGGGAGTAAGATTACCTCATGGGAAGGGATCAAATAAGGCTTCTTGGAAAAATACCAAGATTACTGTAAATCCTGTGAAATTAAGGAGGAAATTTTTAAGTTTTCACAGAAAGAGGACGAAAACATGGAGGACTGTGTAGAACGATTCAAGTACATATTGCATAGGTCTAGCCATAGTGACCTGGACAAGGAAATTATAAAGATCATTCTTCTCCTAGCACTTAGGGAAGACTCCCTACAAATTTTGAACATAGTAGGAAAAGGGAATATTTCGAAAGAAGACTTCGACACCATTTGTGACTATTGCATGAAGTGTTGACGGGGGGTTGCAAGGAGTGGAAAAGGAATTCGGTCATCAAAGACTTCCAGTGGGGGTGTTACAAAGATAGAAATTGGAAACCTACTGGACAACCTAAGGACTGATATCCTGAGCACATTATCCACCCAAATGGACACTCTGCAAGAAAAACAGAAACAAATGGAGTTGGAAAATACTATGGATATATTCTTCCCACAGTGCAGAAAGAAGCATCCTTTGAAGGAATGCCCATTAAATAGACTGGAAGCCTACACCATCTATGAACAGACTCATGCGACCATCTCATTTCCTTATTTTCCTGGACTGAAGGAATATTTTCAAGGGGAAAGTGAAGAAAGCATGGTAGACCAGCTGTACTTCATGCGACATAAGAAGCCATGGAAACCTCAACCACCAACTATGAATCCAAGTATATTTCAGGACCCATCTCAGTATTTTAATAATTTTAATATGGGTCCCCAATCTGCACCTTTTTCAGCTCTGTGGTCCTAATATCAGTATCCCCCTTGGCAACAATGAGTTCCCCAGACCAGTCTGAATCCTTCATGGTTTCAGAACTCGCGTGGACCCTCTCCTACTGGTCAGTTTCCTCAGTATATGCCTCAAAAACAAGATCAGTTTCCCTCCAATGTACCTCCAGGAAACCCAGCCATTAGACCCCAACTTCCTATCCAGCTCAACCAAATCCTAATAATAAAGGGGTCCAACAAACAGACACTCTTAACCTTCCATCTTACAACATTTCTACCGCTAGACTTAATGAGATAATCCTATGATCTGGGTGGGTAGTAAATACACCCACTTAACCTATTATTATAGAAAATATTGATAGTGAAGATACAGAACTAGAACGGAGGACAATTGGGGACACATCAGACCAAAACATAATGAACCAGACACCTCCCAAATCTGTTCCTAATCAAGGTCATTCAACTTCTCCTCCATATCCTGAAAGACCGACCTTACATAAACCGAACCCTCAAGCAGAGTTTAATTTCATAGGGGAATTGCAAAATATTTTTGTTAAAATACCCCTACTATAGGCTACGAGGGATGTACCTATATATGCAAAAACTCTTAAAGAGTAATGCTCTAAGAAACCATGGAAGAAACCTAAGGATCCATTAACCACTCATGTGATGGGAATATTATCTGACATTATGTTAGGAAAGTTCATGCTTGTAAAATACGGAGACCCAGGAAACCTGATTCTGATAGTACAGATCAATGGGGTTGAGATCTCAAATGTA
Source organism: Pinus albicaulis (assembly GCA_034641835.2). Lineage (NCBI taxonomy): Eukaryota > Viridiplantae > Streptophyta > Pinopsida > Pinales > Pinaceae > Pinus > Pinus albicaulis. The sequence goes on from CM076572.1 coordinate 294,607,275, forward strand.
CTGGTAGATTTGGGAGCTGCCATCAACATTATCACCTCTAAAACAATGAACACATTAGGTCTTGGAAATATTAAACCAACCCCTACTATCCTGGAACTAGCAGATAGGTCTATAATTAAACCAGTAGGGAAATTGGAGGACGTGATTATTTCAGTGGATTCATGGAATTACCCTGTGGACCTCCTCATATTACAGACTCAATCTTTAGTTGGTGGAAACCCATTGATCCTAGGAAGACCTTTGCTTGCAACTATAGATGCCTGCATAGGGTGCCGATCTAGGCATATTATCATTTCAAATGGGACAGTTACGAAGAATCTTACTCTTTATCCTCCTACAGAACCTATCCCATATGAAAAATTATTAACCAGTTAGAAACCTTTACCTGTAGAAGAGCCTGAACCTGAAAATTAAGATGTTAGACCAGTCCTCACTATTGGGCAGGGCCTTTGATTCAAAATAGAAACCGAGGACGATGCCATTAACGATTTTATTAATGATTCCAGTTTTGTTTCTGACTCAAATTGACAGATTCTAGAATATCCTATAAGCTGTGAAACATAGGGAAATATTTAACTAGAAGATGACATTGAAGACATTCCTGTAACCTCACCCCATGATAGTATTCCAATTGAGATTGAACCGAGGAAAACACTTAATATCACCCCAAACCTGTCTAAAACCCAAAAAAAACAACTTTTGAATGTCCTTCAAGATCATCAGGAAGCTTTTTCTGGGATTATACTGACATGAAGGGGATCCCTGCCAATTTATGTACTCATCATATTTATATTAAGGAATATTTTCTCCCTGTAAGACAGCCCCAATGGAGAATGAACCCTGGTCTCAAAAACATTGTTAAGGAATAATTAAAAAAATTAATGGATGTGGGATTCATTTACCCCATCTCATATAGCCAATGGGTATATCCACTAGTTATTGTTCCCAAAAAGTGTGGTAAATGGTGGATCTGCATAGATTACAGGGAACTAAATAAGGCAACACAAAAATACCATTTCCCTTTGCCATTCATTTACCAAGTCCTAGATACTTTGGCTGGGAAGAATTTCTTTTCATTCCTATACGTATTCAGTGGATATAATCAGATCCATATAGCCCCGAAAGACCAAGATAAAAAAACTTTCACATGCCCATGGGGAACCTTGGCATACAGGGTCCTCCCATTTGGCCTGTGTAATGCTCCTGTAACCTTCCAGAGGGTGTTCAAAACTATATGGATGATTTTAGTCCATATGGAAACTAATTTAAGGAAGGATTTGAAAATCTAGAGAAACAACTCAAAAGATGTAAGTAGAGCCATGTATCTATGAGTACAGTCAAATGATATATGATGAGGGAAGAAGGAGTAGTATTGGGACATTTTCTCTCAGCTGCTGGAATTCAAGTTGATCCGGCTAAAGTAGAGGTAATATTACACTTTCTGGTACACAAAACACCCACATAGGTACGTGGCTTTATTGGTTGTGTTGGTTATTACTAATGCTTTATATAAACTTTTTCTAAAATGGCACATCCACTTTTTCAATTGCTAACAAAAGATGCATAATTCTTGTTGACTGAAGATTGAGACAAATTTCACGAAAATTAAAGGGTTGGTTTGCTCGGTTCCAATCCTCCAAGGAAAATATTGGGCATTACCATTTCACATACATACCAATTCTTCTCAGGTAGTAGTATGGGTTGTTTTAGGATAGCAGGTAGACAAAAAACCATATCCAATTTACTATGTCAGCAAGAATTTAATTCCTACTGAACTAAATTACATGGTGAGAGAAAAAGAATTTCTGGTTGTCATTTATGATGTCAATAAGTTTTGACACTACTTCATCGGGTATTCTACTGTTTTCCATACTGATTGTGCAGCAATCAGGTGTTTGATGAATAAACCTATTACTGCCAGCCGTGTTACAAGATGGTTTCTATTGCTTCAAAAATTTGATATCACAATAGTAGATAAACCAGGAAAATATAATGTAGTTGTTTATTTCCTATCTGGAATGGATAACAATGATGAATGCACCCCTATAGAAGACAGTTTTCCCGATATTGCTAACTATCTTGCTATAGGGAAAGTGCCTTCTCATTTGTAATATAGGGAAAAGTGGAAAATTATTCATCACTATCTTTGATATTATTGGATGGTAGGATACCTTTTTCATACAGGAGCGGATAAGCAGATTCGGCGTTGTGTGTATGAGGATGATATTTATGAGGTGTTGAAAGTTTCCCATGATGGCCCTTGTAGAGGGAATTTTGCAGACAAAAGAACATGCCATAAGGTGCTACAAATGGGATATTACTGGCCTTCTATTTTCTGCTATGCACAGAATTATGTCAGGAGGTGTGATAGTTTCCAACGAATGGGGTAGCCCAGTCGAGCTGATCAAATGCCTTTCCAGGCACAGGTACTCCTCGAGCCTTTTGAGAAATGAGCTATTGACTTCGTTCGACCCTTTAACCCACCCTCCCAGCAAGAAGTCCACATCTTGGTCTATACTGATTACGATACTAAGTGGGTAGAAGCCAAGGCTGTTGCAAAAGAAACAGAGTAGGTGGTCTCAGATTTTATGTTTGAAGAAATTTTTTCTCGTTATGGTGCTCCAAGAGAGATTGTTTCAGATGGAGGAGCACAGTTCACATCGAACATGATAGCAAAGCTTATGTAGAAATATGTGGTCAAGAATAGGGTGAAATCTCCATACCACCCCCAGGCGAATGGACAAGTGTAAAGCACGAACAAGACATTTGAAAATATCTTGACAAAAATCATGGAATAACATCGTTAGGATTGGGCTCAGAAGCTCCCTGAAGCTCTCTAGGCATACATAAAAACATGGTAGAATACAACTTGGTTTTCCCCATTCGAGTGAGTTTATGGTAAATTCTTGTTGTTTGCAATAGAATTTGAAATAAGTATGCTCAGAACAACCCTTGAAGTTGGTTTGGATCTATCATATGCCTAGAAAAACCGACTAGCCTAGCTGAATGAACTAGATGAAATCCATTCAATGGATGTTCAGAGAACTACTGCTATTCAGCTGTAGAGAATGAAATGGAACGATATTTTTATTAATAACAAGGTGTTTCAAAGTGGAGATTGGGCACTACTCTATGACTCCCTCTTCAAGGATTTTAAAGGAAAGCTTTGCACTCGCTGGATGGGACCTTACAAGGTGGACACTATATTTGATAATGGAATAGTTAGGCTAGTCACAATTGATGATACATGTGCTTCAGTTATAGTCAATGGGCATCACCTAAGATTATACCACTGCCTGGCCTCTAAGCATGCTTTTTCCAAACACCTCTCTGAGAAATCTGGTTTGAAGGTTATCAACGCAGAGAACTTTTCCTCTGCATCCTTGCCTTAATACATATATATATTCTATTATATATATATATATATATATATATATATATATATATATATATATATAATAAATATTATATTGTTTATCTTGTTGTATTTTTGCAGGAGTTACTACTAAGGAGTAAAATTCAAAGAAAAATGTTCTAAGTATCAGTTGTTGCTACTCATGGTGTTGTTACTCAGTTGCAACTACTCATGGTGTTGTTGCTTGGTTGCTGCTACTCATGGTGTTGTTGCTTGGTTGCTGCTACTCATGGTGTCCTTACTCACGATGCTGTTACTGGATTGCTGCTGCTCATGGTGCTGTTTCTTGGTTGCTCCTACTCATGGTGTTGTTACTCATTTGTTGCTACTCATAGAGCTGTTACTTGGTTGCTACTACTCATGTTGCTATTACTCGGTTGCTGCTACTCATATAGTTGTCACTTGGTTGCTGCTACTCATGGTGCTGTTACTCGGTTATTGCTACTCATGGTGTTGTTACTGGATTGCTGCTACTCATGATGTTGTTACTCAATTGCTACTATTCGTGATGTCGTTACACCAAATGATGCTACACCAGATGATGCTACTTGATGCTGTCACACTGGATGTTGTTACTCACACTGTTGTTACTATGATGCTGCTACTCGCACTGTTGTTACTCCAGATGTTGTTACACCGGATACTGTTACTCACACTGCTATTACTCTGGATGCTGCTACTCACATTGTTGTTACTCCAGATGCTGTTACACTAGATGTTGTTACTTGCACTGCTATTACTCCAGATGCTGTTACACTGGATGTTATTACTCGCACTGTTGTTACTCCGAATGCTGCTACTAGCACTGTTGTTACTCCAAATGTCGTTACTCCGCATGCTGTTACTCGTACTACTATTACTCCCTTCGCACCATTACTGCATCGTCATCCTACCAACTTTCACTTGGTCCAGGTAGGTTGCTAGGTACACCTCCACGTGACTTTTACTAATTTAATTAAATATCCCATGTGAAGACTCTAATGCCGCGGACGTCAAAAATTTAAGTTGGGGGGGGGGTGCCTTCATAATTCAAGGACGACGTAATAATGAACTCATAAATAATTTTGACAGTCCGTGTGTGGTACACCTTACGATCCTTATCAACATGTTGTATAATAATTCAATACATATGGGGATCTATAATATTTATTTTCCACTCCATATGAAAAAAGTATTATTTTTATTCATTACACTTACCATATTATTTTATGATTTTTCTAAGTTTCTGAGAATTACCATCCGTATTTACCATTACCACCTTTCATTTTCACCATGTTGTTCTTCCAAATTTGGTATCCACCATTTCTCCCAACAGTATGTGGTTCCAAGAAGTGCTGCTACAATTCCCCATGGTATGGGTGGGTTGGCTATGCGACATGAGCCTGAAAACACAACTTTAGTTCATAGCAATCCAGAGGTATGGAAAATATTTGTCAATGTAGGGTGGAATACCTACTTCGATATATTTCAAGGGTTTGAGAGGGGAATCACAATGGAGTTTGCACTTAATTTAGATGAGAATTACTCGCGGGTTAGAGGACTGGAAGTTCCTATCTGAGAAGAGGTAATTGCAAAGGTTATCGAGCTGAGGCAATAGGGGCAACAATGGTTTTCTCGAAGAGTTTCTCTATTGGAATTTCTCGAATTATTCTTAGAGGCAAGGGAAAGTGTCATTCAAATGGGTAGAGGATATGAGCGTAAGACTGTGCCGTATCCTTGGAACGAAGTCGTAGGTTTTGTAATAAAATACATAACTTGCGAAGGTCGGGTCACAACTCTGTTTAAGTTTCATTTTAAAATTCTAATGCACCTTCAATTCCACAGGCTCAGGTGCATGCCTTAAATATGCTCTTCTTCCTATTGAAATAGTTGCAGAACATGGCATAGTCCACTCGGCATTCACGCCAGATGCCGGCAGTGATATTCGACCATGGATTGGTGCATTTATTGGTCACGCATGCAATAAATAGGCTTCGAGTCTCCTGGACGGAACTCTATGGATCCTTAGAAAAATAGATAGTAGCCATTATTGCTGCTAGAGAAGAGGAAGCAGTCTCTATGGCTGGTTTAGTAGAAGAAGAACATTCGGAACGAATTGATCAAGTAGAGCCTGAAGAAATGGAAATGGAAGTTGATCAGTAGGAACCTGAAGAAGTGGAAATGGAGGTTGATCAGGAAGAACCTGAATAAATGAGAATGGAGGAGATAATTGGCGATAGAGCCGAGGCTGGCACACAAGAACCAGCCTCGCCTGAGGAGCCCATAGATGAAAGGATTATGGATATTGTGCAGGAACTCGAGACTATCATATAGTCATCGATTTTTGTTAATGAAGAATAATGGAGTGAAATGGGAGATAGAGGAATGGCAAGTGATGCTGTTTTGCAAGAAACAACATCACCTGCCTAAGCATATATGGATGTTGAAACAAGTGGGGGTGCTACAGAAGAACCACCCTTGATTCATCTAGAAAGGGGAAATAAGGAGGAGTCAGCCTGTGAAATCGATGTTGTCCCTCAAGGACTAGTATCGACTATGGAAAAAGAAGCAATTCATGAGGAACAGGAAGGTAGAGAAGAAATAAATTGAGAGGTTGATAATATCCCACAAGAACCAGTATTGACCCTAGAAGAGGAAATGACGAACAAAGAGCAAGAGGACAGAAGGGAAACAAGCTTTGAAATTGATGTTGCCCCACAAGAACTAGCATAAACCTCAAGTGAAGCTCCGACTCAAGCTGGAAATGAGGATGATGATTCTGTCCCCCGTTCTCCATTCTAGTCCATGATTCCTAAAGGAGCGAGGGGATTCTGCTCGCCAAAAATATTAATGGAGGAAGTAGTTGTTCCACTAGTGCTTAAACTTGTTGACATAGCCAAAATTGGCCTAGTTACTACCGAATCTCTATAGGAGCACTTAGAGGCTCGGAAAGAAGATACGATTCCTGTGTAAACTCTGTAACACAGAGTGGTCGATGGAAATGTTGACCAGACGGTAGGATTCCCTGAAGGGAATATGGAGGAAGAAGCCCCTGCAGATAGGGAGCCCAACCATAAAGGCTTAAAAAAATAATCCACTGAGAATACCGGCAACATTCCGCCACCTCCTCAGCCTGTCATAGGCCCAGAAACTGAATTTATTGTCAAACAATAATGGATTGAACAGTGTGAGAAAATAAGGTTACCTCTCAAGGAGAGGTATCAACTGCAGTTCAGTGAAACCATGAGACTGAAAGGGAGGTTTTGGATTTGAAAAGGAAAGTTTCCCAGCCGAAAAAGAAGGTAAAAATCTACAAATGGAGGGTAGTAAAGCCAAAAATTGAGGTCTCCTTTATAGCCACCCAGACTGGCCCGATTGAAGAGTTTTTTGAAGGCCGAGAATTTTTATTGGCTGCTGAGATCCAAAAGTGGTAGTCTGTTACAAGTGACCATAAGAAAGAAACAGTTTGGGTTTGAGAACAAGCTACCAGAGTTCTCATAGGGTACAAAGATCAGTTATATAAAGCGTGACAGAAATAACCTAAACAGAAGGCTCAAGTAGAAGAATTGGAACAATCATATAAGGAGAAGATGTTCTCCCTGACACGACAGGTAATGGACTGCAGACCTCCTGTAGATAGCTATGAACTATTCGTTCATGAGAAATTTATTTTCTTTTTTATTGAAAGTATATATAGGCATATTTGGTACGAGATTGAGGACCCCATTCAATTTCTCCGTATTTTAAAAATTCATGATATCATAGGATAGCACTTAATGTGCGAGATCTACATGCACGAGTATTTCTTGAGGCATGATCAGTCCTTTAACCCCATTCCATTCGTGGGGGACATTCATTTAAGAGCTTTTACCTCCTATACCATCAATCAAATTAAGTGGAGAAAGGCCTCATATACATTTGAAGAAAACCATGTTGGAAGGCCATTAATGATGAGGAAGGAGCATGGACGGTCCTTAAACATTTATAATAAGCATTACACATTCCTATAGATTGATGGCCGTAGAGAACACATGTTGGCAACCAAAAAATGGTGTGCTAACCTATGTGTTGAATAGATTACGACGTTCCGTAAAGAAGCATTGGATAGTTGTCAGAAAAGGTGGATGTTGCCATCCTCAGTCGTCAGAGGACGAGAACCACTGGGGGCACCTAACTTTTCACGGGCTCTAGAGAGGATGCCATGTTTCGTAGCATGTATCCATACCTGTGGGCTTAGATGGATGGGACTAAAGTTTCAATTTCCCCTTATCTGGTTGCCAGCCAAGCGATACACTCTTGCATACAATGTTGATCCATATTGGTGGAAGGATGTTGTTTCAACAGAAGGATATAAACCAGCAAGGATGGAAATGGCTAAGGAATATGACCTCATACAACTTCATGCCTATCAGAGTCAGTCCAATATAGATCCGAGGAGACGACGAGTTGCATGAGGACATGCATATAGACCAGTTGGGGGGAGATGTTGGGTACCGGATTTGTATACTTTTCTCTCCCATTTTATCCCATCTTTCTATCTCTTTGTACCATTGTTGTTCTTAAATGGATGAGGTAAACCCCTTTAGTTTATATTTCATGGAATATTTGATAAATGAAGTAATTTTCATGAAGGTTTTACTGTTTTTCAATATTAACTCTGATATTTCTATAGATTTAGTCAAAGCAGAAAAGTTACAGCTGTGAGTCGTGGAACATCCCATAATTTGCAGCGCTATCTTCATTTTCTGTTACATCGTAATAGACTTTGTTCCACACCAAAATTTTTTCAGCCCTTTTTATGTTTTCTTTCTGTGCAAAAACATTGCTGTTGTAACAAATTATATTTTTGTAAATATTGAGTTGTTGAAGGGAATCGGGGATTTCCAGAACATTTGTATAAAGAGGGCCTGCGAGGTGTGAAGCAGGATTAAGCCCAATTACATACATATTTTGTAACATTATATTCTCCCATTAATTGAATGCACAACAACTTGTTGTTTCACCTATAATTCCTGAGTTTATCGCAACCTTGATCAGACAGTTGGGCCCACTCTTCTGATCAGGTGCTACATTTTCCTTTCTTGTTATTGTTTCTATGTTTTAGCTTGATTTTATTACTGCTGTTACAATGTAATCTTTCAATTTCTCTGAATGTATTTTTAATTCTGAAATTTATTTTAATTTTTGTTACAATAGTTTGTGTGTTCACGGATTTAAGCCTGTGATCTACATCAAGTCATGTGATTGCTCCTGCATATACTGTGTCATTAGTCTTTAAATAACTATCACCCTCAGGTTGATAATTTATGTGGAAAAATGGTTGAAAATTCTTCATATCCGGACACCAAAAGTGGGTAAGCAATTCAAGAACCTATGCAGCTTCACTTTTTCCTCTCTTACGTACAGTACATAGTGAAGTAAAGTTGTGAATTTCATCACAAATTCATATATGGTGAGCTGTCGTAGCGTTATCTCATGAAATTATTTAGCAATGTCATCATAATATCTTTCACTAAGGTATTGGGATTTAAGCTTCTCCTAGAATTCTTCCCATGAGACTGCCTTTTCATCCAGCAAGTGTATAATTTTGGTATCCTCCCACGAGAGTGTGGCCTTACCTTGAAATTGGTAAACTGCCAACCTTTCCTTCAGATAGCTTGCACACTCATATACTTGAAAATATTTCACCATATTCAAGAGCCAGGCTTCCACATCCTCTTCATTTCCTCCATCAAAGGTTCGAAGGCTTTATCTTGTAGAATTCTCCCTGCAACTTCTTCCTCCTTCTGGATTTAGAGTATGCTTTCCCAGACTCTTCCCCACTCTCAGACTTCTCTGAGTTTGTTTCTGTTTCTTTTATTTTCAGTTTTTCTTGTTCTCCCTTTTGATGATTGGATTTAGTGGTTAAGTCTATTATAAACCTCTCTTGTGCATTACTAGTTTGCAGTAAACGTTCATTGCAAGTCCTTAGCTGAACCATTTCATGCTACCATTTTTTTATAATTTCTAGTATCTGGGTGTTATAATCTGTAGGAATATCCTCCTCCCTCACTTCCACATACATATCTTCTCTGTCCGACATTACAATAGTTGTAATTCTATTTTCACTTTATATCTGATGCAAATTAAACTATTAGAATTAATATACCATAATATGCCACTCATCATTTTTGTAAAACACTTTTAACTACACAATTAAAATTTCCAGACAAAAAAATCTTCAAATGTTCGGTTCCATAAGCCAAGTGTTTTAACTTGGGATTTTATACCACTTTTCAGGTCCCCATTTTTTTTTTCTTTGTATCACTCTTTTCATTTACTAATATCCAATTCACCCATTTCATCTTAAGACAATAAATATTCTTCTAACATCTTAAACAAATTTTTTTCTTAAGTAAATTTGAAGAACTCTTATCTCCCTAAATAATTTCATGGACACTAAGGTTTGAATTACAATGGTTTCCCAACCACTACATATATAATTAGTATTTACCTATACCCTTAGTCACATTAAACTATATCCTAACCCTATACCCTTAATTAATTTCATATACTCTATAGTTGGTTAAAATATTCCCCAAACTATTTCATATTATTAATACCCTTACCTTTTCCATCGAAATTACATTACTGCCTCCTACCATATTCATATAGTCCTCTTATGTCTTGATGCTAAGGCTAATTTACACACTTAATGAACCCAATAAGCACTTATTGAAATTTCCCCTCCTCATGATGTGTCTCACTACAGACTTTGCCATTTGTCAGAGGCCATGTGATAACCCGTCTTCCTCACTCAGTCTTCGCAATTCTCGATGCTATGGAGTGATGGTTGAGATTACCTGGGGAAGATCTATGGCCCAAAGGGATCATGAAAAACCTAAATGGTTTACCTACCTTATCTTTCCTCATTGTGACATTTCCGCTCACAGGTGGCGACCATGCTTGAGTTTATTGTTTTGTCATTAGCTCAGAACTACATATCAATTTCAAGTTGCCATGCTATCTCTATACAATCATGATGTCGCCTCTATGTATTCGTACTTTGCGTTAGAATGATGATGGAGGGAGACTATTAGTATGCAATTGTTTTATTTCCCATTATACTTACAGGAAATGTGATTTGCATTGTTTCTTAGTTTATGTTTTTTTAACTAACTGTATAAGGTATTTTGGTTTCGTGTATTTCGAGAACAACTCATAATTTTTGTTTTTGATAGTTGCAGAGAAACCCCATGACAAGGTTAGCCTTGACACTTTAAATCTCAGGTGAATCTTTCCATGTCACTCGTATATACTCTATTAAGTTTCTTTGATTTAATTTAATTTGTAAATACCCATCTCATAGTGGGATTTGTCCCATGCAAGAGAATAACCTCTGGTTTTACTGCATGGCCACTAGGTAAGGTTTTTTTACCCTTCTTACAATGTAAATTTGGAAATGGTGTTGTGGGTTTTGCTTCGTTAGCTCAAGAGCATAATTTATCTTATACCCATTCAAGTTATGGGTTTAAATGTTGTGCATTCCATATATTCAATAGATTTTTTGCTAACATGAAATATACCCATGTAATTAAGGGTTTTGTCACTATGTATTTGATATGTTAAATAGATTCTTTGTTACATGCTATTCTACCCATTTGATTCTTTGTTTTACTCTTGTACATTCGATTGTTAAACATGGTATTTTAAATCCTCTATTTTATTCTATTTAGGGTTTTATATTTAGGAATTCGTTATGTTCACAATAGTATTTGCAATTAGGGTTTTTGTCTGTCATTGTTCCATGATAATTCTATATTCACAAGAGTATTTCCAATTTGGATTTTTTCCTCTTACTGTTTCATGATAATGCATATAAAAATATGTGGCTTTTTCCTCTTACCATTTCAGGATAATGCATATATCAAATATGGGGTTTTTCCTCTTACTATTGCAGGATAATTTGTATATAAAATTTGGGGTTTTAGTTTGATGTTATGTACATCCCATTTTGCTTCTTTGAATTTTATCTTTTTGGTATGAATGTACATTGGGTTAGGATTATGCATTTTCTACTCAGTGTATATATTCCGGTTTAGTTTCTAATTTTATATTGCTGGGTTTTTCTGCTCAGTTTGAACCTTTGATCTAGGACAAGGAATTGTGGGCAAAGAGAAGTTATGAGCACTCTTCGCGTTCCTCCTCCCACACGTAATTTCAATACCCTATGAAATTTGTCATTTTCAATTTTTTCTTATACAAATTTAATTTGTTAGAGTCTTCTTCTGTCACAACATTTTTTTTCTTTTATGCACAAGTGGATCAATTTCACATCATGTCATTGTATTTAGGTAAGGTAGCCCTTGGTCCTTACACAGTTATATTTTCGATGTGATACTGTTCTGGTTTTTCTTTGGCTACTTGCTGATTTTTGTATTTCTATTCTCATAGGTATGACTATGATGTTTTGTGTCTGCATGAATTTTGTTACCCAACCATTTTCCCATACTTACCAACTGCATCCTTTCTGAGGTTGGCAGTACGTTGGTTCCGCCATGTTTCTTCTTCCAGCAAGGTTTTGGGTTTAATACTTTTGCACCTGCTACTGTAATTTCAACAATCTGATGTTAATTCCATAAATGTTCTCTAAGTCTGATGAAAAATTGTAATGTTTTTTCCAATTTATAACATAGTCATGCATAGGTGACTGTGTAACTTTAAGGAGTTAAGTGTTAATTTTTTTTTTGTATTTGGACAAATTGATATTTACTCTAGATCTACATTTAATTTCATCAACATTTGCTGTGAGGGATGCGTAGCCATTTCCTCGTGCTATATTAATGAAATTATCAATTTGTTGTCTACCTTGGATACCTCCAAATGTTATTTGATTCACTCCCCTTTGATATCATTTGTTGTCTTTATTAAATTTGAATGATTCAAAATAATCTTTCATAGGAGGAATCTATTTTTTTAGTTTTCTGTTAAATTCTAAATGCATTTGTTGGTTGAGCTTATTCTTAAATGCAAATTTTAGCTTCTTTCTACATTGTACTATGCTTTCACTTGTTTCTGTTTCTATAATAGCTAGATAGAATTTTCTTGAGAATTAAATCACATCTCACTTTTAAATTTACACAGTAGCTTAGATGTTGCATTATTAGTTTGATTTAGTCTTTCAAGAGAATTGAAATAACATCATTTTTCAAATGTTATATTTTTCTTTCTTAGTATTTAGGTTCCAAAATTTTGCTACTCATTCCAACAAAAGATATTTTTTATCTCAGTATCTAAATTTCATCCTTCTGCTATTCATTCCAGCAATAGGTTAGAATTAATGTTTTCTAACACCAACATTATTCAATGTACCTAAATGGCCTTTTATCCTCGAGGAAGTGTGACTGTAATATTTATTTACAATAATGACTAACAATCACATTATTTGGGTCAGAGACATTTATTAATCAATCTCCTTTACCCTCACATACGTTATAAAGGATATATTATTTTTTCTTCTGTACACTTATGAATACATATGGGATTGACCACATGTTCATAAAATTACTTATGTTTATACTTAATTATACTATATATGTTTCTACAGTAGATAAATCTACTGTACATAATTATACTATACACAATATTGAAGGAGCATAAGGGAACTAATAGACATAACCAATCCACATGTGTTTAATACAACGTTAATCTCTTATTCCAAAGTAGAATTTGTCTATTAAAACTTAGACATGTTGATGCATCTAATCATTATTAAAACATAAGAATTTAATATAAATATTTCTACATATTGCGTACCAACTTGTAAAGACAATTTTCCTCCCAACCATGAGCTTCTCCTCAGAGCTCTCCCCTATGGAGAGATATATATTTTTTTAAGTGTTGAAAACCTCTTGAAAAACCAATGAAAGAACTTTTAAGCCAACTTTCCCGAGCAAGCTTCCATACCTGCGTCCCATTATTATGGGTTGCTATTTCTCCACAAAATTTTGTTTTAAGAACTTTCTTTTACTTAGCATTGTATTTTTTATTACCTCTTCCAAGTAACTTTACTATTTACTGAGTATTACTTATATATTTTATTCTATCTAGTTTTTTTCAATATTATTGCACTCTAAAGGATTTTTTTTGGAGAATTTGGGAAATTATGAAATTCTATCATATCCTCATGGATAAGAATTTCCAGATCTCTCTATACTCTGTCTTTACAAAGTTGATACCATTTTATTCAATAATTATTAATATAAATTATAATTTCTCCAACAACATAATTTTTTCATAGGTCCATATAGTATTTTTCCTATCTACATAGAAACATAGTAGCTATAAATTAAGGGTATTATACATGGTCAAGGGGGATGGGGAATTTTTTTCTTTTAATTCCAAGTGTTGCAGGAATGATTTTTGTGTTGAATTTTACAAGGCATGTATTATGAAGTGGTGAATTAAAACTCAGACTATGTGAGGATCTAATATAATTAGTTAGGTGCAGAGTAAATGCAACCTTCTTTAGTTTAAGGCGTTCCAAACTTGCGAGAAGGAATCTGATGAGGATCTTGGTTGAATGGTCAAGTCAATGACATGTTATGTAATGAAATATTTCAACGAGGACTACTGAGGAGCTTGTAATGTAGGAGGGATCAGGGGTGTTTCTATGTTAAAGGTGTTCAAGTGAGGATAAGCCTCATCTTCACCATGTAAACCTTTGACATGATGTTTATTCTAAAAATAGATTGGGGTAAGCTAGTATGTAGATGGTGTCTCAAGAAATCTCCACATTTTTGTTGTTATAAATGTTTTTCCAATAGTTGGTGTTCGGATATCTCAGTCATTAACACAATGTGAAATTAACACTCAATATTTTCATTTCTAATGAAGGACCTTTATCCATGGTGATGAAGCTTCTGGACCATATGGATTTTCGGTGACAATGGCTTCTGCAAGAAGTGAGATGAACCTTCCAGAAGGCATGATAATTCCTACCTAATGAATTTAGTGCATAAGGTCAGCTGGAATTAATATTTTCCAACACTCCCCCTTAATTCCAACAATAGGGAAAAAACACAAAATAAACTATAGAGCAATACATAAGATAGGCAAATTCTTAATTAACATGCCTACTGGTCTAAGTCTCAGCTAGGCTTATAGCTTAATTTGTACTTTCTACAACACATAAATTACTTGTAGGATTTATGCTTTCGAAGAGGCTTAGTAAATATGTCAGCCACATTTTATTTTGTGTTATAATATATTAAGTTGATTTCCTTTGATTGAAAATTTTCTCTTACAAAATGATATTGTGTATCTATATGATTTTACCTTGCATGATATACATGATTTTTCGCCAATTTCATGGTACTTTGGTTGTAACATATGATTATTGTTTGGTTGTAACATATGATTATTATAGGTTCTTATTGTGCTTATCCAACATCTTCAAGTATCCTTCTAAGCCATATTTCTTTACATGTGGCACTGCATAGATATTTATACTCTGCTTCATTTGATAACAAGGAAACAATTGGTTGTTTCTTACTACTCCATTATATAGCTCCTAGTCCTATATTGAGCACACATCTCATGGTGTATTTTTTGTCATCTCGATTTCCAACCCAGACAGAATCAAAATGATTTGTTAAATCAACATTACCATCATTAGTATATTCAATACCAAAATTTATATTTCACTTTAAATATTGAAAGACCCTTTTTGTAGGTATTCCATGGCTTTCATGAGGCTTAGCCACGAATTGACTAAGTATGGTGATTACATAAGCACTGTTTTGTCTAGTGGTAGTGAGATAATTCATAATTCCCAGTAATAGTCCATACAATGTTCCATTCACATATTTTGATGCATCATCATTTATGAATTTAATATTTTTTTCCAATGGAGTACTCACTGCTTTACATTCATTCATATGAAATATATTTAATATGATCTAAAATTGAACTTTTAGTTCTAACTCAGATTAAACTTTAAAACATGTATACTAGTAAATTATTAAAAAAATCATTTAATTGAAAACTTTAATAAAATATGTTCAATAACATAAGCAAAAATTCACAAGAAAGAGAAAAACACAATTGATAATGGAGTTCACCCCCTCCACTGGGATACCTCTTTGGATTCGTCTCCAATAGGACGAATCGATATATTGTGTTTCTGTATAGAGATAAATGTACATTGACTTTTACATCAAGGTGGCCAGCCGAGAACTCTCAACTATACATCCATACTCTAAAAGACTCATGAGCTATCTAAGCTCTAATCAAAAATGAATTTTCTAGGCACTCAAAATATCTCCTTAATCTCTTTATCCTTACCTTTCTTGTACATAGAGTGGCACTATATAGCTCTTAAGAGCCAAAAAATAAGGAGGAAATGTCTCCTTATCTCTGATTTTAAGGAGGAAATAATTCTAATATCCCTTAAAATTTTCTCATGAGATTTCTATGGAGGAAATATCTCAATCTCTACTTTCAAGAGGCTTATCCCCCAAAGGCATGAGAATTCCTACCTAATTAATTTAGTGCGTAAGGTCAGCTAGAATTAATATTTTCCAACACTCCCCCTTAAATCCAACAATAAGGAAAAGACACAAAATAAACTATAACACAATACATAAGATAGACAAATTCTTAATGAAAATGCCTACTGGTCTAAGTCTTAGCTAGGCTTATAGCTTAATTTTTACTTTCTACAACACATAACTCACTTGTAGAATTTATGCTTTCGAAGAGACTTAGTGAATATGTCAGCCACATTTTATTTTGTGTTATAATATATTAAGTTGATTTCCTTCAATTGAAATTTTTCTCTTACAAAATGATGTTGTGTATCTATATGATTTTACCTTTCATGATATACATGATTTTTTGTCAATTTCATGGTACTTTGGCTGTAACATATGATTATTTTAGGTTCTTATTGTGCTTATCGAACATCTTCAAGTATCCTTCTAAGCCATATTTCTTTACATGTGGCACTGCATAGATATTTATACTCTTTTTCATTTGATAACAAGGAAACAATTGGTTGTTTCTTAGTACTCCATTATATAGCTCCTAGTCCTATATTGAACCTGCATCTCATGGTGTATTTTTTGTCATCTTGATTTCCAACCCAGTCAGAATCAAAATGATTTGTTAATTCAACATTACCATCATTAGTATATTCAATACCAAAATTTATATTTCCCTTTAAATATTGAAATACCCTTTTTGCAGGTATTCCATGGCTTTCATGAGGCTTAGCCATGAATTGACTAAGTATGGTGATTACATAAGAAATGTTTTGTCTAGTGGTAGTGAGATAATTCATAATTCCTAGTAATAATCCATACAATGTTCCATTCACCTATTTTGATGCATCATCATTTATTAATTTAATATTTTTTTCCAATGGAGTAGTCACTGCTTTACATTCATTCATATGAAATATATTTAATATGACCTGAAATTGAAATTTTAGTTCTAACTCAGATTAAACTTTAAAACATGTATACGGAAAAATTATTAAAAAAAATCATTTAATTGAATGCTTTAATAAAATATGTTCAATAACATAAGCAAACATTCACAAGAAAGAGAACAACACAATTGATAATGGAGTTCACCCCCTCCACTGGGCTACCTCTTTGGATTCGTCTCCAACATGACGAATCGATATATTGTGTTTCTGTATAGAGATAAATGTACGTTGACTTTTACATCAAGGTGGCCAGCCGAGAACTCTCAACTATACATCCATACTCTAAAAGACGGATGAGCTATCCAAGCTTCGATCGAAAATGACTTTTCCAAGCACTCAAAATATCTCCTTAATCTCTTTATCCTTACCTTTCCTGTACATAGAGCAGCACTATATAGCTCTTAAGAGCCAAAAAATAAGGAGGAAATGTCTCCTTATCTATGATTTTAAGGAAGAAATAATTCTCATATCCCTTAAAATTTTCTCATGAGATTTCTATGGAGGAAATATCTAAATCTCTACTTTCAAGGGCCTTATCCCCCAAACATTAGGGATGAGAATAATCTACCAACTTCAATATGAAAATAGAAATTGAATTTTTGAACTTTTGAGGAAAGATCCTCTCAAAATTTTCAATTTCTATTTTACAAATATATGAGCAGATTTAATTAAAAATAAAGACATCCTCAACTTAGGATTAACATGAGTATATCTTCTTCATAGTGCTCTTTGGGTTGTCTAGATCCTCTTGGATCATAATACCTTGTTTGTATACTTTCTTTGTGTGATTAGAGTCCTTCCATTATCTCTCGATACTTGAAGACCTAGAAAATAGTGCATTTGTCCAAGATCTTTCATCTCAAATTTCTATGATATATGTATTTTTATATCTTTAATTAATTTAGAAACAATCATGTTATTATTAGATAATGAACATATATAGAAACTAATGTTATATTTCTATTTCTATCTCACTTGATATACAAATTAGGATCATTTCTAATTTTGTTAAATCCTAGCTGAAATAATATTTTATCTATCTTCTCATACCAAGATCCGGGTACTTATTTTAGTTGTGTTGTTAGCCAACAAACCCCCATAATTTTTCTGACAAAATAATGGGGACCCTTCCTTTTTCAACCCATCTCTTACTGACAGGTTGGTGAATTTTGAATGCTATGATATTTATCACTTGCCTCCGGGTTTTTTTTATTATGATTGGTTCTCATCATATATTTTCACATTCATTATTTTGATCATTATGATTGACACTTCTTGGTTTTTGGCACATCTTCTCTATATTTTGAGTTCATTAGATCATTTTCATATTGGTCACAAAATGTGACGTGGCACCTCCAGTTTCCACATCACCTTACATCTAGCATTTTTATGGTTGATGGTTTCCCTGATCTTTATTGCTTGGTGTTTAGGATTTCAATAATTAAAAATTTGATAAAGTATTGGGTACATATTTCACTATGGTCATTGGGATTATTATTTAAATCGCTCAATTGTGATGATCCTTGGTTTCTACTTTTCCTCATGTTTCACAATTGGTTGCATTGGTTGTTTGTCCTCCCCACTTTGCATGACACATAATTGCATCAAATAGGGGTAAATAAATAAGCATTGTAAACATTAGAAAAAAAAATATACATATTTATATTAGATATAAATATAATATAATATAATAATTAAACATTGTAAACATTAGAAAAAAGAGTATATATATTTATTTAATCTTATTTTATATCCTTATTTGATATTGTAAATACTTGTAGAAAGTAAAAATAAAAATAAAACCAATGAACCAAACATGAAATAAGACTGTAAATAAAAAGAAATATTGTAATATAAATAAAAATATAATGGTCACTATATTGTATTTAATATTTAAAATAGCAAAAACAATGTAAATATTTTTTTTTGTAAACTTAGTAGATAATTTGTGTTTCCCATTCAAAAATAAAAATGTAGGTCATAACAAGATACAACTTCTCACCTCAACCTGCCCATAGGAAACCAGGTTTGTTGGCCGTCTTAAATACTTGTAGGCCATCCAAAACATAAACATCTTTAATTTGTCTCTTACTATCTTTAAGTAGCTAATATCAGTCTTTCCTATCATACACATATTAAAAAAGTAAATGCTATTCGCTATCATCACAAAATGTAAAGTAGGTAAGGTCCGTTATCATCAA
Source organism: Pinus albicaulis (assembly GCA_034641835.2). Classification (NCBI taxonomy): domain Eukaryota; kingdom Viridiplantae; phylum Streptophyta; class Pinopsida; order Pinales; family Pinaceae; genus Pinus; species Pinus albicaulis. The sequence continues at coordinate 294,626,341 of CM076572.1, forward strand.
AACACACAGAAATAACTATATCAGTCATAATTTGACTCAACAGGAGCTAGATCTTTCACACTCAAGCCAGGCATATCGACCTGATGCATACTTTGCACCTGGTTCTCAATTCTCCCCAAGAAAATGCATTGTTGGTGCTGCCATAGCTTAATTTCCTGTATAGCCCTGTTGATATCTGCTAAGTTTGATGTTGCTTTAGGGTCTCCCCCAATATCTTGAACAAAAACTATTTCCTTCACCAAAAGGAATTTAAACAACCAATAGGTGCGAATTGAGTGATGAAATAAGGATATTATGCCTCGAGTATTGCCAGGGTCTGTGATTATAGGATTCAATTCTTCTGCAGCCATGTCATCTTCCTCCTCTTTCTTGTCTCTTGTATGGCAATCCCACCCATGAAACAATGACTTAATGTAGCATGGTGTACCATGAGAATATGTTTGTAACAAATTCTCCATCACTTCTTTGCCAGACTTTCTACCACGTTTGGCTCAGGGCGTGTTTAGAACCTTGGCTTTCCCTTTATCCTTTGCATCCTTCTTTACCGAATGTTCTTTCACCATTTTCTTCAAATTCCTGTCTTCTAGAAAATTTCTTTGCCGGCAAGAGTTTCTTGGAAGACATGTAATAGTACACATCATGACAAGTTTAAAACAACATGATATATTAACATAATAACGGAGAAACAGGGTCTGACTACTTCCATCTGCAGATCGAGACTACAACTTTGAAATATTTAGAAGACTCAACTTGAAAGCATATAACCGCTCCCAATCCGAACCGTAAACAATAATAGAGGAACTCACCAAATTTAGGGAGTTACAACCCTTGTTCTGATTTCCCATAACCTACACCCATATAATCTGGCCATAATTACTAAGAGTTTGACCCTTAATCTGAGAAGCAGTTAGATAACAAAAGGTGATAGAACGACTGACATGACTGGCCCACAGACAACCCAAATTTTTTTTGCTACCCTTTACAATTCCACCCCCTACATTAACATAGTTAGAGGCCATACGACTGGCTTCCCATCTCTGGTGGTCACATTACAAGTATGGGCCATGCAGAGACAGAGATGGGAAAAGAACAGGGTGCCCAAATTGGGCAGCATGCAAATCAAAACAATGGCATGCAATGTCCATAAAAAAACTTGTCAGGTCCTTACATCTCCATGTAGTGCCACAGTAGTACCTATAGAGAGAAGAGCTCCATTCTGACCATACCAAATTAATAAACCAGGACGCAATGTGAGCCCATAACTCCATTAAATCGGCCACTTCCGGGCTATTCATAGTGAGAATTTCTACCTCTCGGTAAGTCATAGTTATATCATTAAACAAACATTTCAAGGAACTAAACATAAAATCAGAAGCTTGTTGCATGGAAATAGTGTGATACGGATAAATAATGAGACACATGCAACACATTGCAATATATCAAACCAGTTATAGATAATCCAGGAAAACCAATATCTTTCTTCTCATTGAGCGAAGCCTAGAGACTTATTTCATGGAAATAAAATATAGAGAATTAGATACATATTGATGTCAACGATACATTCATGGCTGCAAAGTTCTCCCCCACTGACCTGTTTACTAAAACGCTATGCGCAGTTGAAGCCAAACATCCAAAGAATGGTGAAAGGAAAGTACATATCTCGTTCCCACCGTGCCCGACGACACACATCCCTAAACATTCATGACAACCCACGTGTTGCATCGGGTTGTTCTGTATTATTACTTAATGTGTTCATAACTCTCCATGGGTGGAGCCTCCCATCTCGATGAACACATGTCATCCTCGATTATGGTGTGATGGCCTTCGAATACCTCCGACACATACCCTCATCCTATCACTATGATGTGTCGCTTGCATTGATTATTGGCACCCATATCAAGGTAAAAATAATATAAATATTATTACAATTTCAAAAAAAACATTAATTATGAAAATATGTTATCATTTAAATATCCAAATTTTACGTGTTAATATAATTTACCATAATTTAATTAAACACTTATAAATAAAGGTAAAGTGTTTTTACCCATATATATATATATATCCCTTAAAAATTTTGAAACACTTAAAAACTTGCGATAAATACCCAGCCTCCAATATTCCTATAATCATTCCTAGCCAATGTTCATAGCTTGCAATATGTGGACCCCATATGATTTTGCAAAATAATTTAATGCGGATTTCGGGTACAATCCTTATAGTAGTTTCCTAACTTTCCACTCCTTTAAAAAACTGTGATGCTCGAACTTGGATCCGATATGAATTTTCAATAGAATTTAATATGAATTTTGGGTCCCCTCATCGCAATTTTACAACCTTACATTCATTTAAAAACTATTATGGATGATCCTCAGATTCGATTTTATCTTGCCAATTGTCAAATTCAGAGCAGCCACTATTATGATAAATAAAAGGTATCAAATTCAATGAGTTTTGCAAGAAATTTTTTTGAGTATTGATCTACACTCTATTTTCTTATATTTTTAATAAAAACATTTTTAATCTTGATTATTTTTCAAAGAGGGATAAGCCGAAAGTCAATGAGGAACAATCAACGTGATCAACGACTTCGCTGCAACGATCCTCCAAAATCTTTGAATATATGGAGAAATAAAAGGTTTCATTTATCATGTTTAATCCTATAAATTCCCATATTCTCGGTGAGAAGAAAGGAGGGAAAAAAAAAAGTGCTTTCTAGATCCACAATTGGTTTTTTCTCTGTAATGTTTTATTTTTTCTTATTTTCACTATCGTAGTAAGCAGGGTATAAGGTCGTAGAGAAAGAGAGAGATAAATTTTGCTTCGAGAAGAAAGTTGTCTTGCAATATTGTAAATGAATTTTTCAAAGGATCATATGTTATTCTAAGGACTGCGTTTTTAATAAAGTTTTGTTATTACTTTTATAATTTTTCATTTCAGTTCACTATTGTCTTCCATATAAATTAATATATTTCTACCAAAGTTTATTTAAATTATTTTAATTTATTTCTTATTTAGTGTATTGTTTTTGTGATATTATACACTTTTGTTGTATCACTTACAATATTTCTACTAAAGCTCTGTTAGAGATATCTTTGTAGAGAAGGAAGAAATTGAAGTTAAGTTGAATCCATCGAAATCGATATGTTGTAAATATGAACTTTTTAGCGTTCATTTAGAGACTTATTTTACTTCTTTTTTTTTTGTAAGTTTGGTAATACTTTTCAATTTTTCACTTTTTTTTTTTTTTAACTCCATTTTTCATAACATGTCCACATACATCACCCCGATCGGGAAAGTTTACAAATTTTGGTTTTATTGAATTTGAACTCATGACCTCTCTTTTACTACTTATTTTACTTTTCATCTTCATTAATCAAATTAAATATTTCTTTTAATTAATGAAAATCAAATTATAAATTCAACTCTTTAATAGAATTTTGATATGTGTTTCCAATTTACTTTGATAACTATTCACTGAAGTAAATTGGATATACATAATAATATTTTAATAAATTGCAAATTGTAAACTTTTTTGATTCTGCAAATCTATTTCTAATTGGGATCCATTCATAATAATACTCTTTTCCCCTCATTTAATTAATTTTCTCTTGGAATGGAAAGGGAATTTTTTTATTCCAATTCAAGATAGGTTTTGTTTTCTTGCTTTCATTTTAGAATATTTTTTGCATCTACATTTTAGTTTTGAATCAGACCTCTCTTAAAGAGGTAAAATGATTAATGTGGTTTTGATCCAGCCTTTAATTTTATGAAACCTTTATATTCATGTAAATATTTAATTTCAATAAAATGTAAATTTATTGTATATTAATTTTATTTTATTTTATTTTCAGATTTCTTAAGCCACACTCTTCTTAAAGTTTCATTTTCTTTATTATATTTAATTATTTTATTTTATTTCTTGTAGATAATTTAACATAATTAGAGATTGACGTTATTATTAATCTGAAAACTTGATTTAACTAGAATAGTTAAGTAGATAATAATGATAATAACAATATTTTACCTTACTGTTATATTACCTTTATCTTAGGACTTACATTTTTCCATTATAATAATTTATTGTATTATTATGGTGTAGTAATAGAATTAACCTTATAAATACAGTTTATCTTATCTGTTATATTTAGAATATTAACTAATACTTAGATAATGTTTAGTCATAGGATTATATAATAGTAAAGTATTAATTCATAGGTAAATATATATTAAGTAATACTAATCATATACGCATAACATTAGAATATATATTAGCATATTACCATCTAATATAACATTAGTATTAATATAATAGGTAGAAATATATTCTAATATTAACACACACACACACAGACACATTACTTATCACTAATATAGATTATTTATATTAACTTATATTAATGGCTAACATAGCACTAATATTAGGATAACATAAAGAGATATTAAGTATAGTGATATTAGACTAATAATTAGTGTTAAGTTGATATAGTAATATAGATTAGTAGGTAACCTAACCATAGTATTAGAATAATAAATTAACTATTACATTTTAAAACTAGGATATATAATTTTAGTGTGAGTCTAGTTTACCAATATTTGTAGTATTATAGGGTAACATTAATATACCATAAGTATTTAGCATTATAATATAGCTACATACATTAGTATTAAATATAATATTACGTATTAGTATAGTATTATTATTTAACATAGTTAATAGTTGTAATTTAAATTTTATATATATATATATATATATATATATATATATATATATATATATATATATATATAAGAGGATTATATCATATGTTAAGTTAGAATTATTTAACATTAGGTGAAATCAACTTAATTTCATTTAGGATATACTAACATTAGAAGCTTGATATAGATTAATATTTGACATAGTCACTTAGGTATAATATATAACACATATAGCAATATAGATAAGTAATTAACGTAAATGTAGTATTAGATAACTATTAACTTATATTTAGCATAGTTTTCCATTAATACTAACCATTAGTCTTAACTTTGACATACTAACCTATAGCTTATGATAAGAAGGATTAGGCATAAGTTAGTTGTGGCTTTGTTGAGCCCCAAATCATATTAAGGGTCATTCTCTTCCCCAAATAGCAAGAAGAATCGATTAGATGTCGCTGCCTATTGGTAAATAAAATATACATCTAGAAATGATAGCAATAGGGAAAAGGTAATTGGACATAGTTTAACCAGTTGGAACCACCATTCCAAATGGAAAAGGAGTTGATCTAAGGTCTACACTGAGTGGCCCCCCTTATAATTTTGAGGCAGAGAAGTTCAAGCGATCAAAGTTTTTGGCTCTAGAAGGGGAGTCCGAGCTAGTTGATTCATGTAAAGTCTTGTTTTAAGATTTTTAACCAATCATGGCTACTATTTGCATTCGTACGTTGGGTCATGCTTTTAGCTCACGCAAACCTACCAGAGGTATACCTAAGAGACAACTTGAATCCATTTCTAAATTGAAATATGATGGTGAGAATTTCATTTATGCTTTAGATCATGTTGATCAGTTTATACATAAAATCAAATGTTTTAACATCACTAAATATAATGAAATTTGCAGGTTATTCACTCTCACATTTCAAGGAAGGATTCGGGAATGATACAAAATGCTACCAACCAAGTGTATTCAATCTTGGAATCAATTCATGTAGGTATTCTTTTTCGCTGATCAAAATTATAATTATGAGAAGTTATGCTTAGAATTTTATAACTTTACAATTTTTGGTGATGAAACTATTAGTGAATTTTTCGATATATTTATGTTATTATGCTATAGATTTTGTCATGACGATTTACCCCCTAAGTAAGATTTAATGGATATATTTACCTCTCTCGTTCAAGAACATAATATAATAACTTGTAATGAACATAGAGAGGAATGATCATTAGTAAATATTGATTGTACAATTGACCATATTAAACATTTAAATGAAAATTATAATCCTTCTTAACCATCAACATCAGGAGAGAATCCTACATCTGATAGTGTTTCTATGGTACCACCAAATGTCTATGATATTGAGTCACGTTCAATATAATTAAATTCTACACAATAGAAAGATTTAATGAATAATCATAAAAATAATTCTTCTTTTGAAAATGGGATAGATTCATTAAACCAAGGAGTAAAAAATGATGATCTTAAGTAAAATCATATTAACTTAATTTTTGGTTATAATTATTTGCAACCTAATCATTCTATGTGTCAACCTGTTGGAATATTTTCTACTTCAATTATTGAGAATGAATTACATCATGTAATACAAAGGGTATCCTTAAATTATAAATTACTTATTTATGTCATCTCACACACCTCCACTCATCCTTTTCACACCATTCAAGATTTGTGTAAATCATTGGAAAGTAATGTGATGTTTAAAAATCATGAGTATGGGTCATCTCATTCATTTTCTAAGCACAAACCCTACTTCCTTCCATTTTGATTTGTATCACCAACTCTCATTATGAGTTTTCAATATCAAGCATGAAAAACTTTTATAGAATACTTATTATGTTAAATGCTTGCTGCAATCATCTGACGACCCTCTTACTTTTGGAGTTAATCATGGGTTGGTCAGTTTCTTTGATTATGACGTACATATAATAGATTCCTTCATATATCTTCCTTATTTTTCTATTCATTATTATGACCAATATCTCGCTAGGGAAAAATACAGTTCTTATACAATCTTAGAAACAATTGATGTTAATACATACCATCTCGTACAGTTGTCAAAAATAAAACCTTGGTGGATCCTTAAAGGCAATATCTTTAAGCCTTTAGATTGTACATATTTCGATAGGCTTTATTTGCAATTAGAAAATTCTTTTAGTATAAAATTTCCTTATTTTAAATTTCTTCTATCTTCATTCTTAGGACTTGACATGCATAACGATTATAGGATTTTTGTACACAGTTCAATAATTAATATTTTTATTTTGGTAACATAAGTAATAGATATTTTTGCAAGTAATAAAATGATTTTTTGGTTACATTGGAAATATCATTATACCTAGTTATTTTCCTTCAAGAGAATTAGAGTAGGAGTATGTTTATTGTATTTAGTTTGATGCTATTTTTTCTTCCAAAATAAATCATTTATGTTGTTTTAATAAATAAGGCCGAGACCTTACCATTTATTCAGTAGGCATCTTGCTCATTCTTGGTTTTTCATATGTGAATAATTTTACATTTAATCAACTGAAAAACTCATATGAATATATTTAATTCAAATATCATATTCTCATTTCTAATTTTGTACACATAATTTAAATAAGATTAGAATTTACACACATGACAAATTCAAATTTTGGCATACCTTGTTTTTTATTAGCATGCCAAACTTTATAATGTCTTGTCGAAGCTTATTGTAGCATTTTTCTTATCTTTTAGATTCAATAATTGGTTATTTTCTATATATGAAAACTTATATATAGATATAAATAATATTACCTATCTTTTAATACTCTTCATACGAAGATGCCAATATTCACAAGGTAAATCGATATGAATTTCTCTCAGGTATGTGTATCTGTTGATATTTATTTATGCTTAGTTCTTTTCTTTTTTTTTCTATTTTAATTTTCTTATTCTTGTATTTTATTTTGAAGGTTTTCATGAGTACGATTTGAATATTTTCTTCTGCTAGCAAAAGAAATTGTGAAGAACAATCATCATAATGCATTCATGGAATTTCGTTTTCCTTCTTTCATATTTTGCTTCTTGTTTTAGTTCATACTTTTGAAAAACAGATTGTCTGTCTATTTCTTAATAACTTTATCTATCGAGACTTTCCAATTAATTTTTAGGAAAAATTGACAAAAGAAGGACAATTCCTATTGAAACACTCGAATACAATGTTTAAATCCCATCGATGCTTCAAAAATAAGAGCTTAACTTAATAGACATCCTACAATATAAAATGTTGAATTTTAACATATTCATCATCTTATGCATTTTTTACATTGTAATATTTTTCTCATGGTCTATGCTCTTGATGACGTTCTTTCGGGTTTGCTAGAATTTGTTTTAAAATATTTCATTTTATTTTTTTCAATTTTAATAATCTTAGGAGCACAAAAACTCTTTAAACAAGAAAATAAATTAACTGAATGAATAATTAAAAAAAAAACTTAATGCTTTTATGTCAACTCATCATCAAATTGTTTGAGTCCTTTTCATTCCATGCTTTTTTTTTAATCAAATTTTTTGTTTTGATTCATAGTTATTTTATTTCATTTTTCGCCACTTTTCATGCAATCGATTTCATGATATATCAAATTTCACCCCTTTAAAAATCCTCTTGGATATTCTTTTAGTAATATTATAGCCTTTCAGTTAGAGGGCTTTTTTCAATCCAACTCTGGTTTCATTCTCCGGAAATTATTAAATCTATTAATTTTAAAATAATTCTAGGGTTAAAGGAAGAATATTGTGTTAATATTCAAATTTCTTTCAACCAAATTTTAATTTGAAACTCTGATTGTTTGTTTCTTATCATTTTTATGATCCCAATATATAACATAATATTTAAATTTTCGAACAAACTATCTTAAACACAACTTTATCTAAAGTAACACAAAGCAATATCTTAAGTTTATTTTTTTAAACTCTCCCATGTGATCCAAAATCTCTTAAGGAGAGATCTTGTCTCCTCATCTATTATCATTACTTCTTAGAGTATGAACTTTTAATAAAACTGAAAGATAGGAGGTATCTGTAAAAGATCCAGCCTACCATTATTATGAATTTTGATGGTTATGACATTATTGATCTGGTTACCAAGCCCTAATAATGGCTCACAACATTTATCTGTGTGACATAAGGTTTGATCACAAGCCAACTTATTCATAACCATCAAAACTTATCAATGGAATTTTCATTATCTAGTCAAAGTTTCAATAAAATAAAATTTTCTCTAAATACTAAAACATAGATGGGATACTAACATTTTTGGGCTCAAAGGTAACCTTGACGAGGCTATGGATGCCTACTAGCAGCGGTGGCTCTACCTATGATTATAATAGTTCATTATTATTACTAAACAAAAAAACATGCTTGTTTTCTTTAAGTTTAAGTTGTATTTAATTAGATGTTGGTAATTATCATTGTTATAATCAATAGTTACGAGACACACAAAATGATAGTAATTTTATTTCGCGTAAGAGTTCTGAATAAAATTATAAATCCTATAAATTTGATTTGATTTAACTTCTATTCCTTTTTCCATTGAATTTTATTATCAATTTTTTCAGAGATAACCAATTCTTCCCATTATGTCTCCATTGTTGTTGGTCAACAACCCCACCATAATTTCTACGACAAAATAATGGGGATTCTTCATTTTTCAATGCCTCTCTTAATTTCAGGTTCGTGAACTTTGAATTCTATGATCTTTATCACTTGCCTCTGGGTTTTTTTTTATCATGATTGGTTCTGATCATATATTTTCACATCCATTATTTTGACCATTATGATTGACACTTCTAGGTTTTTGGCACATCTTCGCTATATTTTTAGTACATTAAATCATTTTCATATTGGTCACAAAAATGTGACGTGGCACCTCCAATTTCCACATCGCCTCACATGTAGCGTTTTTATGGTTGTTGGTTTCCCTAACCTTTATTTCTTAGTATCGGGGCTTTCGATAATTTAAAATTTTATAAAGTATTGGATATATCTTCCACTATGGTCATTGAGATTTTTATTTAAATTTTCTTGATTGTGATCATCCTTGGTTTCCACATTTCCTCATGTTTCACAATTTTTTTCATTCTTTGTTTGTCCTCCCCACTTCGCTTGACACATAAGTGCACCAAATAGGGGTAAATAATTAAGCATTGTAAAAATTAGAAAAGAGAGTATATAGATTTATTTAACCTTATTTTATATCCTTATTTGATATTGTAAATATATGTAGAAAGTAAAAATAAAAGTAAAACCAATTAACCAAACAAGAAATAATATTAATTATAAAATATTTCGGTGAAAATCACAATGGAGAATTTTGTGTCGACGCGTTTCGAACCAGCCAGTGTGGTTCATCATCAGGACAAGATATGAAATCTGATCAAGGACGCAGCTTAAATAGAAAAAGAAGCTCAATTAATTTATGGATCACAGAAGTCCTATTCCTAATAAGAAATAATATTGTAAATAAAAAGTAATAATGTAATATAAATAAACTGATAATGGTCACGATATTATATTTAATATTTAAAATAAAAAATATAATGTAAATTTTATTACAATTTCAAAAAAACATTAGTTATGAAGATATATAATCATTTAAATATCAAAATTGTAACTATTAATATAATTTACCATAATGTAAGTATACATTTGTAAATAAAAGTAAAGTGTTTTTACCCAAATATATATATATCCTTCCAAAATTATGAAATGTGTAAATACCAAAAAAATAAACAAAAGAACACAAAAATAATAAACATGTCATCCCACTAATCATCCTCCACTTCCATTTATAAATTATATCAGGGCTAGCACATATCAGAGGTCTTATTTAAAAACACACTTAAAAACATGTGATAAAGACCCAACCTATGATATTCCTATAATCATTCCTCGCCAATGTTCATAGCTTCCAATATGTGGACCCAATATGAGATTTCAAAAGTATTTAATGAGGATTTTGGGTCCACTCGTTATTGTAGTTTCCAAAACTTCAACTCCTTTAAAAAACTGTGATTCCTTAACTTCGACATGATATGAATTTTAAATAGAATTTAATAATAATTTCGGGTCACCTCCTTATCACAGTTTCTAAACCTTCCACTCCTCTAAAAACTACGATGCATGAACCTACGATTCCATTTTCTCTTGCCACTTGTCACCTTCGGAGCAACCACTATTATAATAAATAAAATTTATGATATTAAATGAGTTTTGTGAGAAAAATTAATGTTAAGTTTTGTTCTGAACTCTATTTTTAGATAGTTCTAATAAAAACATTTTTAATCTCTGCTATGTTTGAAACACAAATAATGACGAACAATATGCCCAATCAACGACTTCACTACAATGATCTGCCAAATTCTCTGAATATATGGAAAAATAAGGGGTTGTCTTTATCGTGTTGAATCATATAAATGCCCATCTCCTCAGTGAGAAGAAAGGAGGGGAAAAAATGTGTTTTCCAGATAAAAAATGGGTTTTTTCTCTGTAATTTTTTTTTATTTTTTCTTATTTGCACTATTGTAGTAAACAAGGTATGAGGTTGTAGAGAGAAATAAAAAATTGGCTTTGAGGGGAAAGTTGTCTTGCACATTGTAAATGAATTCTTCAAACGATCATATGTTTCTCAAGGGATTGCATTGTTAATGAAGCTTTGGTACTAATTTTATGAATTTGGATTTCAGTTCACTATTGTCCTCAATATAATTGAATATATTCCTACCATAGTTGTTTTTAATGATTTTTATTTCTTTTCTAAGTAGTGTATTGTTTTTGTGATATTATAAATTTTTTTTGTATCACTCATAGTCACGTACTCTTCTTCTTTTTTTGTCATATCACTCTTTTCGTTTAATAATCATGAGTCCTCCTCAACCATCTTAACATATTAAATAATTTTTATATTTAATTAAGGTTGGAGAACTCATATCTTCCTAGTTTACACTAAGATTACAGTGGTTCCCTAACCATTACACATATAATTGTTCTCCTTACCTATAGTTCCTTAGTAATTTTCGTACTTACTAAGTTGGAAGAACTCCTAACTCTTTATTTAGTTACATGCACTACCTATAGGTTAATACTTTTACCATACCATTACATACATTAAATTTACCTATATCATTTATACTTAGCCACATTAACCTCAACCTATGCTCTATACCCTTAGTCCAAATATTTAACAACGTATAGTACTCCTATGTTTTGTCATGAAGGCTCATTTCACACTTAAATGAAACGTCCCCTCCTGATGACGTGTCTCACTAAAGACTTCGCCAGTTGTCGAAGGCCATGTGCTAGTCTGTCCTACGTACATGGCCTTCACCATTCTCGATGCCATAGAGGGATGACTAAGATTTGTGTGAGGAAGATATAAGGTCCAGAGTAGTTGTGATAGGCATTTTTTGCCTCTTATTGTTGCATGAACATCTGTAATAGAAATCTGGGTTTTTTCTCCTCCTAATGTTCATGATAATGAGTAAATAAAATCTGGGGTTTTAATTCAAGGTTTTGTACATCCTATGACTATATTTGTTACTTTTATAGTTGGATATTGTTGTACCTTGATTTAAAAATTATGCATTTCCTCATATGCATATACATTTCGATTCATTTTCTGAGTTTATACTGTTGGGTTGTTGTCGCCCAGTTTGAACCTTCTGTCTAGAACAATAATTTGAGGGCGATGAGAATGACAACTATCCTCACATTCTTCCTTTCACAGGTAACTCCTCCAACTTGTGAAATTTCTGGGTTGTCAATTCATTTAATTACTTCTTAAATATGTTGGAGTATTCGTTCTCTTACAATGCTATTTCTCTTTTATGCACAGGTGGATTCAATCCATGTCATGACTTCATTATTCGGGTAAGGCGTCCCTCTATCTTTATGCAACATTATTTTTCTATATTATGTTGCTTTGTCCTTTGTTTTTTTTCTCTTATCTAATTTCATGTTTCTCTCCTTGCAGGTATGATGTTAAGGTTCAAGATCTTCATTTTTGTTGTTGTTCCATCATTTCCCATACTTACCAACTATGTCCTTTCTCAGGTTGGTAGTACGTTGTTTCCACCATGACTCTCCTTTTAGCAAGGATTTTGGGTTTAATTATATTAGGCGAATGCTACTGTAGATTCTATATTCTATCTTCAGTGCCATAGATGGGCTCTGAGATTAAAAAACTTTTGTACCAGGCTTACATAGATGAATGTTTAACATTAAGGATGTAAAATGTTATTTTTTTGGTTTTATCTGGAGAGTATGTTATGTACTCTGGATCTAAATTTCATTTCTTCACCATTTTTTGTGAGGGATGCATATGCATTTTGAGTTAGACTCTTATCATATGAAATTGTTAGTTTTTATTCATCTTGAATGCCTCCAGAGGCTATGTGATTCACTCCTTGTTGATATTGTTTGTTGTCTTTACTAAATTCGAATGATTCAAAATTCTCTTTGATAATGGGAATATAGTGGTTTAGTTTTCTATTAAATGCTAAATGCATCTCTTATGTTATTCTTCAATTAAACAAGAAAATTCTTTCTATACTTTATTATGAATTTACTTCTTTATGTTACCATAGTAACTAGACAGACTTTTCTTAAGAATTAAATCAGAGTTCACTTTGTAATTCTCATAGTAGATTATGGGTAGCATTCTCAATTTCATTTATTATTTCAAGAGAATTGAAATAACATTATTTTTCCAATGCTAGATTTTTCTTAGTTCAGTCTATAACTTTCAAGCTTATGTTATTCATTCCAACAACATATTTGTTTTAACATTTTCTAACACCAACATGGTTTGGTATACCTAACTGAAATTTTATCGTTAAGGAAGTGTGGCTGTAATGATTGTCTAAATTAATGACCAATGGTCACAATATTTTGCTAGAAACATCAATTATTATCCCTTGTATATATTATACTGTTAATCACTTAATATAACCATTGTTTAGTATAAATTTAATCACTTATTACAAGACAAATTTTATATATTAAAACTTAGGTAGGCTGATGCATCGAATCATTATTATAACACAAGAAATTGAATATATTTTTTTTCTACATGCTGCATACCAAATTGTAAAGATGATTTTCCTCCCAACCACGAGCTTCTCTTCAGAGAAATCCCCTGAGCAGAGATCTACGTTTCCCTCGTGTTGACAACCTCTTGTAAAAATAGCGAAGGCATTTTTAGGCCAACTTTCCCCATCAAGTTTCCATAAACACATCCCATTATTCTATGCTTTTGTTTCCCATAGACTATGTTTTTAATGTTCTTTTTTCCACAAAAGTTTGTTTTCGAACTCACTTTTCCTCAGTGTTGTTTTTTCTTACCACTTCCTAGTAACTTTCCTCTTTACTGAGGATTGCTTAGATATTTTCTTCTATCAATTTCTTTTTCAATTTTATTTTTCTCCAAAGGATTTTTTTGGAGGATTTGGGAAAGTATGAAATCTATTCTAACCTTATGGATAAGAATTTCCAGATCTCTCTACACTTTTTCTTTACAAAATTGATACAATTTTCATCAATAATTATTAATTAAAATTTAATATTTTCTCCAAAAACATAATTGTTCCATAGGTCCACATATTATTTTTCTTATATACCTAAAACATAATAATTGTAAATGAGGGGTATTACATAGTCCCCCCTAACACAAAAACACCATCCTTGTTGTTAGCATATAACTATTTATTCTTTGACCACTGTTGGGAAATCTTCTCTCATGCTTTCTTCTCGCTCCCATGTAGCGTCTTTAGGTGTAAAGTGCTTCCACTACACTTTCACCCCAACGAGTGTTCTTTTCTGGAGCACAGTTTCTTCCCGTCTCAGTATAGGAAGTGGTTCTGGAAGAAATTACAATTATGTGTCGACTTGTATCAAATTCCAATCAACCACGTTAGAAGGATAGAGAACATATTTTTTCAACAATGAAACATGAAAAACATCATGTACTCTAACATGACTATGTAGAGCCATTTTCTATGCTACTGGGATTACTCATTCCAAAACCCAAAACGGCCCGCGTTATCGAGGTGCTAACTTAACACAACCACTAGTGTGAACGATTTTCTTATGAGGTTTCATCCTCAAGTACACATGATTCCCAAATATTAAACTATTTTGTATTCTTTTTATATCTGCGTAACTCTTCTGGGGGTCTTCAACGACCTTGATGTTCTGTTGAATTTGTCATATTGTTTGTTCCATTTCATGTAATTCCTTAAGTCGATTCCTTTGGTTGACTCCAACTAAGTGGAGTATAAATTTTTCTGCCATATAAGGCCTTGAACGAACTCATATTAATATAGGTTTGATAGTTGTTGTTGTATGAAAATTCTGCTAGATCTAGATAATCATCCCACTTGGTGGGTCTTTCCATTAAATACATGCAAAGCATGTACTCTAGTATTTGGTTTTTTCTTTGAGTCTTTCCATTGGTCTCGGGATGATAAGCTGTGCTAAATTCATTTTTTTTCCCATCCCTCCAAACAGTGTCTTCGAGAAGGTTGATGTGAACTTTGCATACCTATTATAGATGATCATATTTGGTATCTCGTGAAGTTTAAAAATTTCCTTCATAAACACATTGGCTACTTGGGCTACCCCAAAGGTATATTTCATAGGAATAAAATGTGAAACCTTTGTTAGCGTGTCCACCACTACCATAATGGAGTCATGTTGATACTTAGTCCGAGGTAGTATTGTTATGAAATCCAATGAAATCACTTCCCACTTCCATTATGGAATCGGAAAGGGTTTGGAAACACCGCAGGGTGTTGATGCTCTACTTTGACTGGTTGGCACTCAAAATATCTTGCTAGGCAATCACTTGTTTCTTTCTTCATTACGGGCCAAAAAAAACATTTGCAATTTTGTCACCATATTTTGGTGACTGAGATGACCTAAATAAGGTCTTTCATGTATTCATTCATAATCATCTTCTTCAAAGTAGGTATTTTGAGAATATACAACCTTTTTTTATAAATTATTAATCCTTTAGCATTCATGGTGTATCTTGGGATTCAGGATTGCTGTATTTTCTCCTGCAATTCCAAATACCAGGGGTCTTGTGATAGAACTTCTTGAAGATGTTCTTAAAAAATTGTTTTGACACTCCTACTTGTGTAAGACACAATTTGATGGCAATATCTAGTTAAGATATCAACAATTTGGTTTTCTTTTCCTTTAATATGTCTTATTTCCATATCAAACTCACTAAGGAAAGCTAACCATCTTGCTTCTCTTGCATTCAAATTTGGTTGACTAAAGAAATATTTAAAACTAATATGATGAGTCATTAACTAAAATTTCTTACCTAACAGATAATGTCACCAAATTTTTAATGCATGCATGAAAACAACTAATTGTAAGTTATAAATTGCATAATCATTCTCTTTGTTTTTTTTCTTTCTAGACTCATGGGCTATTACTGCATCTTGCAGTAATACTCATCCTAGTCCTTCTGTGGAAGCATCTGTTCACACAGTAAAGTACTTTGTTGGATGAAATTTTTTTAGGATCATAGCAGTATCCAATTTTTGTTTCAACTTCTCAAATATTTCTTGAAATTTGGTTGTCCACTCAAGTTTCACACCATTTTTCTGCAAAGAGGTAATGGGATAAGCTAATGTAGAAAATCCCTCCAAAAATATTCAATAATATCCACCAATACCCATGAATGAATGCATTGTTGATACATCTATGGGTGCGAGCTAATTTAAAATTGTTTGTCCTTTTTCTAGGTCTACTGCCAACCCCTCCATTGAAATAACATGTCCCATATACTAAATCTTTGGCTTGTAAAACTCACACTTGCGGAGTTTTGATATAGATGGTGTTGCTATGAAACCAACTCCAAAAATAGAAGAAAAGAGAGATCAGTGCCTTAGAAATAGGCCTCTTCGAGGGGGAAGCCTCCTTTACATAATATAAATGAATAATTCTTGGATGATACGAATGACAAAACCTTCTTCTATATATATGAGTCCATGGGGTCACAATATAATCCTAGCCGACCTAACAATAATAATGTAAGGGCACAATAATAACAATATTAGGGTTACAGGAGTACAACAATAACAATAATGGGGCTACACTAACAAAAATAAGAGACTACACTAGTAATATAGGGACCTAACATGACCCTCTCCTTCAAAAAAGTGTTGTCCTCAATGCTTGAGTAGCTTTGGGTGCTTCTGTCTAAAATTATCATCCTCCCATGTAAAACCTTCAGTTGGTCAGTTCTTCCACTTAATAAGATACTCTGAAAGTGATCGAATTCGTAGCTATCAAGTTGTTTTTTTTGTGACTGCTTTAGGTTCCAATATGATTTTTCCTTCATCATTAAGTTTTGGCAATATTTTATGAATGGGAAATTTTCACCTATAACCTTCTTTAAGCATGAAACATAGAAAATTGGATGCACTAACGACGAAGCAGGAGACTTCGATTTGTATACCATACTACCAATATTTTACGACACCCTGTAAGGATGATGGTACTTTGGCTATGATTTATTATCCTTCTTAGCTTGCATTAGGGGCATTTTTTTGTATGTTTGTAGCCGTAAAAATACCTAGTCTCCTACATAAAAAATTCTCTCACTGTGATGTTGATCTGCCTGTTGTTTCATTCGATTTTGTGCCAAATTTAGGTTATCCTTTAAGAGTTGGAGAACTTGTTTTTGATGCTCGATGTGATCTTCTATTTCTTGCACCTTAGAATTTTCTCTTAAAGATGATGCGATGGATGGTTGATGATATCCATAAAGTGCCATAAATGGGGTCATTTTTGCTGCAGTATGGAAGAAAGTGTTATACCACCATTCAACTAGAGGTAACCACTTGACCCATTGTGTTTGTTTATCATATACAAAAAAATGAAGATACCCTTCCAAACATTTATTGACTATATCTGTTTGACAATCACATTGAGGATGACAAGATGAGTTATGAGCTACTGAGTACCCAAAGAGGAAAATAATTACATCCAAACATTTACAGTAAAAATGGGAAATTTGTCGCTTACAATAATCTTTGGGTTTCGATGTAGCTTTTGAATTGTTTCCATTAATGTAGTAGCAACTGTCTTTCTTTAAGTGGATGAGATAATGTAAAAAAGTGTGCATGCTTGGTAAGTCTACCAACTACCACAATGATAACACTCTTTCCTTCAGAATTAGGTGAAACTATGCTAAAATCCATTGAAATATCCTCCCAAGGTTGACTTGGAATGGATAAAGGCTGTAGAAGACCCGTGGCCTTAATTTTCTCATCTTTATTTTTCTGGAAAACACAACATTCTGCCACAAAATGTTGAATTTCAGATTTAAGGCCATCCCAAAAAAAATCTTTCTTCACCCTATGGTAATTTTTAAAAAATCCTGAGTGTCCTCCTAAAGGAGAAGTGCGAAATTGCAAGAGAATTTTTTTTTTTTAGTTGGGAATTCTTACAAATATATAAGCGATCTTTGTACCATAAGAAATCATTTTTCAAACTAAATGTATCTGATGCACTAGGATCTTGCTGCAAATTTTGAATGATTGTCAACACTTCTTCATCATTCTTGTTGGCTTGAGGGGTCCTGACCCAGGTTCGGTGTGCAAGGTTTGCTAACAAACCCCTATAATACTGGCTCTTTCGGCAGTGAGCTGCTTGCGCAGGTCACAGTCTCACCCAAAGTAGTATGGGTGGGTGATGGAAGCAGGTTTCCGCACCCTGAGAAAGGAAGGGTAAGGCAAGCAGGGTTGCGTTCTGTTCAGATTATCCCTGTGCAGGGTCAAGTATATGTCCAATTGCATCCACATGCATTAGATCTATAATTATAATATTTTCATGACCTTAACACAACATTACATACCTGGACAAAACAAATCTAGATTCACTTTAATACACATAATTTCACAGCATAATATAACCAAAGCAGAATAGATCCAATCCTTCAATATATAGACCTTCGTAGCGCAAAGATAGAGAAATGCATATCACAGTAATTATCACCAATTCATTAAATAGTACTCACATATTCAGATCCAATAATCTTGCATATTCATTCATTCATTACCCTTACAATTCCCTTCCCCGCCTGTGCACACAACAGGAGGGTCCACACACAGCTGGACTAGGATCACCGCGCACATAGCTAGCAAGAGTCCGTTCCCCCAAAACCCCAACAGATCACTTACACAAAAAATCGCATCAATACCTTAGCCAATTCTTACCTTCTACAATCTGAAATGCTTCTCTATTTATAACAATCTAGCTTTAACATTCTATGGTCTGCAACCCATGGTTTTCAACCCCTAGTTTTACCCTTTAACCCCATTAAAATGATTTTCGGGGCTTTGACCTACCCCAAAACCCCTGCGCTATAATAAATATAACAAAAATAACCAAAATGGGCCTGTTTCATAGCTTGTTAGGAGACCCCGTTACAACAGTCCCCCAACACAATCTTGTGACTTGTCCAGAGTCACTTTGGTGGTGCACCTTCAATCTATGCATGTAAGGTAGCCAGGGAGCGAAGGAGGGGTGGAAGCACTTCCTTTCTTCAAGCCGCTGCATGTTGCACAATGTTGATCATTGTCAGAGAAGCAGGCCCCTCGAGATCCAGACCAACGCGTTCCCACAACTGGTGGAGACGTACAATGGTGGACTATACATCATGTGCAAGCTGGAGTGCAGCATCAGTCCATGGTTTCAACTTTCTGTACGCAACCTTCTTGGAGTGACGAAGGTCCTCAATTTGGTGCATGGCGGCCAGGCATTGTGCGTGGCCGGGGGGAGGTGTGGAGGCCCGAAGTCGATCTAGAGCATCTTCTGCCTGTGTCAACTCTCATTGGACATGCTGAAGTGTGGGGTGGTGTAGTTATTTTTTCCATAACTGTGTGGCCTCTTCAAACAATTGGGCTCCCTATGCCAGTTGTTCTTGAATAGTGTGTGTGGCATTAATGACCACGACAATTATTTGGGCGTGTTCTTCTGGGGCCAGGTCATATTGCTTTCGTCTTTCTTGGCTGTGGCGGTGTACCTCTTGGAGTACACTGGTAGACAGGCTTCGTAGTTCTGTATTAGAGAGCTATGCTAAGTCGACTTGTATGTCCCCAGAACTCAATTCAAAAGTGACAATGTGGGGGAGTAAACATATGTTGCTTCTAGTAGGTGGGGCCTAGAAATGGCGGGGATGTCGTAGCAAGTTTTGGTACCGCAGAGTTTCTACCAAACTCGGTTCACAACTAATCCTTCCAGGTGGCCTTTGTGCACTCCTATTGTTTCACTCAGCTTCTTCGAGCCCTCTTATCCGTTCCTCCTATACGTTGGGGTCCATACCGAAGAGACGAACGACATGAATCATAGAAATAAGTAGAAAAAAACAAAAGGTAGGTAGGAAATACCGATTGACAGTTGAATAAATAGCACAAGCCATCCTCTTCCAGTCATTTGTGCCCCAATCGAAGTTACTTAATGGAAATCTAGGTCGTATGTGGCACATACCCTTGATCATAAATGGTGATATTGATAATCTATCTCCATTTGACTGCATTTGTAAGTGTCTTTCCGCATTAACTATGGATGAGCTGATATTCTTCTTTTGTATCCAAGGTCGCGTTGTCGTGATTTCAGGGTGTGGCTAACATGTTGGAGGACCTTTCATACTTTTATGGAAGGTTGACACACGGTGAGCCTTCATGTTGATCGAGAGTCATTTCAAGGCAGTTATGTCGATCGTGGAAGGATCAATTTTGTGCAGGACAGCTGCGTCAGACGTCCATATGTGATTTAATTCTCTAGTCATCTGTAAATTCTCCCAAATACTCATGATTGGAGACAGGTCCATAATCTAGTTGGGAAAGGGTCGAGCGCACCCTTGAGCGAGCACGTCACCACATGGGTCGGCCGATTTTGGGGCCCATCTAGCTAAGGGGGTCTCTATACGCAGGATTACCCTACTCCAGTAATTCGTCCGAGCAGGGGAGATAGGTTCCTGCATAGGTGCTTCGTACTGAGTTAGTGGTAGTGCCTCAAACCTAAATTCCGTGGACCCCTTAATCTTCGCAGGCTTCAGAGTGTCATTGGTGGCCTCTTGGAAAGGCAAGGTTCGTTCCATGGTAGAGATGCAACATAAGCTTTTGATTGTCTGAAGGCTGCGAAGTGTCGAAACCTCATGCAGCCGGCTCTGCCATTTCTCCAGCTCTTCATCAGAGTTAGAAAAGAATTCATTGTCCTTTTCCCAATGGAGAAACCATTCATCCATGGGGTTAACCCGATATTCACCTTGTGCAGTGATCTTATAGATATGATCTAATTATTCCTTCGTGTGGAGAGGCTCAGTATACCGGGCACCTTCCATAGGATCCAGGGGTACTATAACATGCACACTTCTGCTTTCAAACACCATGCTTCATTTCTTTAGGTCAGTAATGCCTCCCATGTCCATTTCCCAATCTAATCCGAGGAGCACAGGGTAGGGGTCCGAATCTTCAACTATCTCAATAACTTCAAAGTCAGCTAGGACCCTTGTCCCTGCAATGTCAACCATAAATTTTGGTAACCTTCCCAAAGGAATGATTTTCTGCTGATTTGCCATGCGCAGCTGGATAGTGGAATTTTCCAATTTGGGCTTCCCCATTCGTTGCCATGTCTGCTTAGGAAAAAAATTGGCATCAGATCCAAGATCTAAGATAACCTGATCCATTTCATAGTCCCTGATTTATGCAGTTAACCGCATTTCTTTCCCTGTGCATTTCTTATAGCTGTACAGTTTGTGCACGTCCTTGGTCTCTGGGATCAAGGTGGTATGATTTGCGCAGGTGTTCATTAAAGCCAGGAGGTTTCTTACAGCTTGCGAATTCCTAAGTAATTTCAGACACGCCTTCAAGAAGGTCTCAATTTCTTCCTCGCTCTGAGATTGCGTAGGGGATGCTGGTAGTGCCTATTCTTCACAGGGTACCTCTTTGCTTTCCTTGGTGTCCAGCCCAATACATGTTATGAACTTTACACTTGGATCTGCTTTTCTTA
This sequence comes from Pinus albicaulis, assembly GCA_034641835.2. Classification (NCBI taxonomy): domain Eukaryota; kingdom Viridiplantae; phylum Streptophyta; class Pinopsida; order Pinales; family Pinaceae; genus Pinus; species Pinus albicaulis. The sequence goes on from CM076572.1 coordinate 294,648,113, forward strand.
GTTCAGTTTTATCCCTCTGTACGTTCTGCGTACGGGTAGGCTACTTTTCCTGCATTCTGGTTATCAAGATCGGGCAGTCTTCTACCTCATGGTCCAACTGTTTGCAGTATTTACACAACAGTCGGGTGGGATTAGGGAATTCTCTGGCAAAGTGCCTTATTTCTAAAAAAATATAGCAGATCAGCTGACCTCATCCTTGGCCTGCACTTCCTCCTCGGCCTCCTCTACCTCAAGCTGGGGGATCCTTCAAAGTGCGGAGTCAGTATAGGTGATGCAGGGTCTGATTTCACCCGATATAAGTTCCCACGATCTATCATTAAGTCATATGTTTGGAAATTTTGCTCGTCATGTCCTACAAACTAACAGAATCGGCACCATTGTTGTTTTAGCTCCGGGACATACGTACCCAGCCAAGGGCAATGGTTCATATCATGGAGGCCCACTACCCGAAAATCATCACACCATAGCGCAGATCCACTTGATCCTGGTCGCCATAGGGCAGGTTCCCTACTTACCCCTGGGCACAGTGGGCTAGGTCCTCCAGCATGGATATAATCAGTCATTAGAGGGTACTGATCCTTTGTGTGACCAGACACTCGACAACGTATACACCAGAGATCTGCACAGACGTCTCGCTCCTTTCGTAGGTTTTGTATCTTTAGGTGCATAGCTCCAAGATGCTCCTGCATCTGTTGGACTCCTACCGAGGTATCTTCCCTGGGAGCAGCTTCTAACTTCATAGCGGCTTCTAAATATTTCTCCTGCGATTCGAAGGTCTGTTGATTCATTGGCATACGCAGGTGAGGTAACAACATGGCGATGAACCATTCCGTATGTTGTCTATCATCATACTCGAACCCTCCTTCCCTAATCACCTTCTTCAGCCATTGGTCCACCTCCCACACTGACTCAGACGCACCCTGTTTGAAGTCTTTTACATCCGCCACTAACTAGGAATAGGACTTTGGTTTGCAGAATTTTTTCTTTAGAGCATTCTTAATATCTTGAATGGAAGCGGTTCTATTCTGGGTAACATATCGCATATACCTGTCCAGCGCCCTATCTTCGAATGCTAAAGACAATTGCGCCCTTATGATTGTATCACTTGCCACGTTCTGTGCAGTCTACACAAAATCTCCAACAAACCAAAATCGTTCCATGTCCTCATCTCCTACCCCTCTGAAGGTAGGTATTTTCAGATGTGCATCCATATCACTATCCAGGGATGACATTATAGGTGAGTTATTACCCCTGCGTGCCCTAGGTGGTGATGTGGTTGGTTCCTTAATTGGGCTATAGTCAGCCTTTCCTCCGTCAAGGTTGGTCTGATAATACTTACCACGGCGTGTCGCACTCTCGTCTGGATCCAAGTTCATTAAGTATGTATGGCTACACATAATGCTTCTTTCGCACAATAGCTTCTTGATCAGTAACGGTAACGTCCTCATGAACTTACCCCAGAATCCTTTGAAGAATCGTCACTCGGCCTTAGAGTATGATACAGATTGGTGAATGGAAAACTCTGTCACAAAGCCTCCTAGCACACTATCCACCCAGTGATCCACCGTGCATGTAATAGTGTTATTGGTTCTCTCCAGTTGTTCAAGCAGATCGAGAGTCCACTGAGTGACTCGCTCATCATTCGAGCACCTCTGGAATTCTACCAGCCTGGCCAACCACTCCTGAAGCTAAATTATGAAGGTTACAAAGAATATTTCATAGCTTTCAGTAAGAACATACCTACTCTTCCACCTTTCCACCGTTAATTTTTCGCATCGGTTCTCTCTTACTGCAAACTCCTGGACTTGCCTTTCAAACCAGTCCTCGATCTATTTTCTTTTAGGCTTCTAGCATTCTCCTGTCATTACCCGATCCCTTTCTCAGATCTCTTCTGGTCCCGACAACAGAACCATTTGTTGGCTTGAGGGGTCCTGACCTAGGTTTAGTGTGCAAGGTTTGCCAACAAACCCCTATACTACTGGCACTTTCAGCAGTGACCTACTTGCATAGGTCACAGTCTCACCCAAAATAGTATGGGTGGGTGCTGGAACTAGGTTTCCGTACCTTGAGAAATGAAGGGGAAGGCAAGAAGGCCTACGTTCTGTTTAGATTATCTCTGTGTAGGGTCAAGTATATGTCCAATTGCATCCACATGCACTAGATCTATAGTTAGAAGCTTTTCATAACCTTAACACAACATTACATACCTGGACAGAATAGATATAGATTCACTTTAATACACATATTTTCGGATCATAATATAACCAAAGTAGAATATATCCAATCCTTCAATATACAGACCTTCACAGTGCAAAGACAAAGAAATGCATATCACAGTAATTATCAGCAATTCATTCAATAGTACTCACAGATTTAGATCCAATGATCTTGCATATTCATTCATTCATTACCCTTACAATTCCCTTCCCAGCCTGTGCACACAGCAGCAGGGCCCGCACACAGCTGGACGAGGAACTCCGCACACATATCCAGTAGGAGTCTGTTCCCCAAAAACCCCAACAGATCGCTTACAAAACAGATCACATCAATACCTTAGCCAATTCTTACCTTCTACAATCCGAAATGCTTCTCTATTTATAACAATCTAGCTTTAACATTCTATGGTCCACAACCCATGGTTTTCGACCCCTAATTTTACCCTTTAACCCCATTACAATTCTTTTCAGGGCTTTGACCTATCCCAAAACCCCTACGCTATACTAAATATAGAAAAATAACCAAAATGGGTTGGTTTCCTAGCTTGTTAGGAGACCTCGTTCCAACACTTCTTCCATTCATTCCTTGCTTCGGTTATCCAATCTGGTTGGATAATAGAAATGGAAAAAATAAATGATTCCACGTCTTCATTATTTCTTGAGAGTGCATCTCCAACAACATTTAGCTTCCATTTTTTGTAGATGATTTCAAAGTCATAACCAAACATCTTTGTGACCCATTTTTTACGTTCTTTTGAAGATACTCTTTTTTCCAAAAAACGTTTAAGACTATCATGATCATTTTTTACCTTGAAGTGTCTTCCCATTAGGTAAGGTCATCATTTCTTTAGTGCATATAGTATCGCTAACATTTCATTCTCATAAATAGCTTTCTGTAAATACTTTCCTTTGATTTGATGACTTTCAAAAGCAATGGGACTTCCTTCTTGCATAAAAAAAGTGTCAATTCCATTTCTCGACACATTACATTCCACAATAAAGGTTTTTGTGAAGTCTGGCGTAGCAAAGACAAGTGTTAGGCACATTGCCTCTTTAAGATGTTCAAAGGCCTTAGTTACTTCAAGATTCCATGAAAATGCATATTTCTTCAATAATGTTGTTAGTGGTGCTACTATTCTCCCATAATTCTTAACAAAATTGTGATAATACCATGTTAACCCGAGAAATCCTCGCAACTATTTTATATTTGTGGGGACTTTCCATTCCTTAATGGCTTTAATTTTTTTACAGTCTACCTTAACACCTTTGTGAGATACAATATGAACCAGATATTCCACCTCTTGTACTCCAAAGAAACATTTGGATGTTTTTTCATATAATTGTTTCTCCTCTAATAGTTTGAGCACCCTGTCAACATGTTCAACATGATCCTTCCAATACTTGTTATAAATTAGTATATCACCAAACAATACTAGCACAAATTTTCAAAAGAAGGGTTAGAAAATGGAATTCATCAACCCTTGAAATGTAGAAGGTGCATTGGTAAGGCCAAAAGGCATGACCAAAAATTCATAATGACCCTAATGAGTTCGAAATGATATTTTCTAAATATCTTCAATATTCATTCTAATTTGATGATATCCTGAACAAAGATCCAACTTGGTAAAATAAATCACCCCATGTAATTCATCCAATAATTCATCAATCATAGGAATGGTAAATTTATCTTTAATACTGAGATTTTTGAGCTCCCTATAGTTCGGACACATGCACCATGATCCATCCTTCTTCTATACCAATACTACTGGAGTAGAGAAAAAACTTTGACTAGGTTGAATTATACCGACCTCTAACAATTTTGTAATAATACGTTCAATTTCGATCTTTTAGACATAAGGATATCTATAAGGACTGATGTTTGGAGGAAAAATTCCTGGAATCAAATGAATATAATGATCATGATCATGAATAGATGGGAGTCCTTTGGGAGTTTCAAACACCACGGAATGATTGTCCAAGAATTTTTTGAGATATGGAGAAATACATGATTTTGATGTTGGAACTTCTAGTGAGAATAACTGTGCAATTATGTCTCGTTTTTCTTTCTTAAAAATATTTTTCATGACAATAGAGCTTATTATCTTTCTTGGCTTCCCTGCTATACCCCATAATTTGACTTCCTTTCTTTACGAAAAAAAATAAATAATTTTTCTTGAAAATTAAAAGTTACTGTCTCGAAATATTGTAACCATTGTACTCCTAGTACAACATCAACACCTCCCATTGGAATGTAGAGCATTGGACTATTCAATACATGTTCCCCCATGGTTAGCTTGATTTTATGGAACTTTCCATAGAAATTTATAGTTCCTCCATTTGCAACTATCACTTGACATTCTCGTGCTAGGTATAGGAAACAATTCAATTCCTTGGCTACCTTACAATGAATAAAATATGGGTACTACCCAAATCAACCAACACTATTACCTTTTTCTTCTTCATATGTCCTTCTATATTGAGAGTTTGAGTAGTGGTAATTCCTTCCAATACATTACACGATATGGACAAACTAATTTCTTCTCCTTCTATGGTTAGTTCCTAGTGTATATCCTCTTCTTTTGAAGTTTCTTGTTCATTTTCTTCCTCCTCTTCACAATCTATGTAAAATATTTTTTTCTTAGCACACTTATGACCTTTAGTGTATTTTCTATCACAACTGTAGCAAAGCCCTTTATATATTTTTTCTTCCAATTGTTGTGGTGTCAACCTTGAAGGTTGTGGAAGTCTAGAAGTAGCAACACTTCCATCCTTATAGATGTGAGTGTTAGGCTTCCTTGTCTCCATAATTTTACATTAAATTTTTCTTGCCAACCTGAATGCCTTCTCCAATGAATCATGTTCCCAAACACGAACCTCATGTTGGATGTTATCCTTTAAATTCCATATGGATACATCATTCCTGTGTTCCTCTGGAATATTAGTTACCCTTATATTGAATTTTTGGAATTCCTCAATGTGCTCCACCACTGCAACCTTTTGTTTGAGATTTATCAATTGTCTAAAGAAAGTGTTGCTCTTTGTATACTCATAATGTGCTATCATTTCCTCCGTAAAAATTTCCCAAGTGATAATTTTTTTACCGGAGCAAACCCATCGATACCATAAAAATGTATTTTGTTCTAAATATAAAGTTGCAATGCGTACCTTTTGTATGTTTTGCACATTGTTTAGATCAAAATATTGCTCCATCTGTAACATCCATGTTACGGGATCCTTGCCATAAAACTTCCTCATATCGATATTTGGAATATGGTGGGTCATCCATCTAACATTAGAGTTTATGAAATCATGATTAACATTTATTTTTTTCTCATTGTGAGTTTCCTCTACTATCTTTTCGCCATTAGGAAACATTTCTTGTATCAACTTTTTCAAACCTACCATGTCTTCTATTAGATCATTCTTCATATTTTCCATTTTTTCATCGATGTTAGCTTCAATGTCATCTATCTTAGCTTTCATGCCATCTTCCATGCCAGCTTCCATGCCATCCATATTAGCTTCCATGCCATTCTTCAAACCTTCCATGCCTTTCTTCAAACCATCCATATTATCTTCCACACCTTTCTTGAAAACTTCCAGTTCTTTTTTTGTTGCTCTTTGCGAGAGTGAAATTTGGTGCACTTGCTTGTGTAAGTTTCATATGTCATGTTTCACTTCTTCGTCTTCATGAGTCATATTAGATCTTTATGAAGGATTAATGTGTGTTGAATTCCTTTTAAGGTGAATTTTAGAACCCAGTACTGATATCTATTCTACAATATGTCCTTGGAATCAATTCAAACTGATTCTTCAAACAAGGCTTATGCAATTCAAAAAAAAATTACACACATTTTTCTTGCTTTTGCGGAGCTCAATATTGAAACCAAATTATCTCTGTGATTTTAGAACTTCAATATCTGAAATTAGGTGTTGTAGTAACCCTCTTGGTCTTTTTTCTAATGCCATGGGTCTGACCCACTTTGGATTCTTCAAGGAAACATTATGCACAATCTCCCACAATGACCCTCTTATGGAATGGTTTAGTAGAGTGAACTTGTACGACGTGCCACATGTCACCGTTTCCTCCTTCGACTCTGAAATTGATACACAGGAAACTATAGTCCGTATAATTGTGACCAATTTTGACATAATTCCAATTTGATGCTCAAAGAGAGAGCTATGACGATTTTTCCATGGTCACCTCTTTAAGATGACTCGATTCGGGATCCTGAAAAAACCCTATCTTGCACAAATATTATCTCCAAAAATATTGTGAACCAATATTTACAATTTTTACACGGTGTTCCTCAGGATTTTGGCTTCGCTCTCTAAAATTTGTGGCTTCTTAACCTTGGTAGAAAAAAATTATAGCGACAATTTTGCGATGACCTGTTTAGGTGAAGCTCGGGAGCCTGAAAAAGATAACTTCCACAGATCATATCTTTGAAAGTATTGCGAACCAAGATCTGAAATTTTTTCGACGTTCCTCGGGAGTTCAATCTTCACTCTGTAAAAAATTTAGCTTCTGAGCCTTCGTAGAAAAAAATTTATAGCGAAAATTCTAGGATGACCTGTTTGGTGCAATGAAAACATAGAATCCAAAGCTCCGATACCAAATTTTATGAAACCAACTCCAAAAATAGAAGAAAAGAGAGATCAATGCCTTAGAAATAGGCCACTTCAAGGGGGAAACCTCCTTTAAATTACATAAATGCGTAGTTCTTGGATGATACAAATGAGAAAAACTCCTTCTATATATATGAGTCCATGGGGTCACAATATAATCCTAGCTGACCTAAAAATAATAATGTAAGGGCACAATAATGAAAATATTGGGGCTACAGGGAGTTGGGTCATAAAGGTGGTTGTTTTAAAGGTAACCTCAATGCTCTTCATTAATCATCAATGTAGGGAAATTCTTGTTATTTCAAGAGTGTAAGCACACTATATGCAAGTGACTTCAGAGGTTGAATACTCTAATTTATCATAAGGAAGATTTTCTAATTCTCAAAGTTCAATCAAATCAACTTGGAAGTGAATTATGAAATGCTTCTGACTCTTCAAGGGAGCTAACTTTGTTCTAAACCTATGAAGAACTAACTACTTAAGACTAAAAAGGATAAACAAAAATTGAACAACATACTTTGATGAATTGAACATCAGCTTGAAGGAATTGAACAACAATTCTAATAAAGTTGAACAAAAACCAATTATTCTAAATTTTGAAATGAAATTCTATTTTAATAAACTAAGAACATCCTTCTGAATTAAACATCAACCAAATGCTCACAATGATGAGGAAATGATCAAAAGTCAACTATATGCAAAATTGAACAACAATCATGTTGGAACTAACCTAACAATTGTAAAAGCATTGAATCCAGATAAATGAACATGAGTAGGAAAAAACATCCAAATGTTTCTTTGGAGTACAAGAGGTGGAATATTTGGGTCATATTGTATCTCACGAAGGTGTTAAGGTAGACCATAACAAAATTAAAGCCATTAAGGAATGGAAAGTCTCCACAAACATAAACTAGTTGTGAGGATTTCTCGGGTTAACAAGTTATTATCACAAGTTTGTTAAGAATTATGCCAGAATAGCAGCACCACTAACAACATTATTGAAGAAAGATGCATTTTCATGGAATCCTGAAGTAACTAAGGCCTTTGAACATCTTAAAGAGGCAATGTGCCTAACACTGGTCTTAGCTACGCCGAACTTCACAAAAACCTTTATTGTGGAATGTGATGCCTCGAGAAATGGAATTGGCGCTTTCTTAATGCAAGAAGGAAGACCCATTGATTTTGAAAGTTATCCAATCAAAGGAAATTATTTACAAAAAGCTATTTTTGAGAAGGAAATGTTAGCAATACTAGATGCACTAAAGAAATGATGAACTTACCTAATGGGAAGACACTTCAAGGTAAAAACCAATCATGATAGTCTTAAACACTTTTTGAAATAGAGAGTATCTTCTGAAGAGCATAAAAAATGGGTCACAAAGATGTTTAGTTAAGACTTTGAAATAATCTACAAAAAATGGAATCTAATTATTGTTGGAGATGCACTCTCAAGAAATAATGAAGAGGTGGAAGAATTGATTTGTGCCATTTCTATTATCCAACCAGATTGGATAACCGAAGCAAGGAATGAATGGAAGAAGGATGAAGAAGTGCTGAAAATCATTCAAAAGTTGCTGCAAGATCCTAGTGCATCAGATACATTTATTTTGAAAAATGATTCTTTATGGTACAAAGATTTCTTATATATTTTTAAGAATTGCAAACTAAAAAAATGTTCTTTTGCAATTGCACACTTCTACTTTAGGAGGACACTCGGGATTTTAAAAACTTAACACAGGGTGAAGAAATATTTTTTTTTGGGATGGCCTTAAATATGATATTCAACAGTTTGTGGCAGAATGTTGTGTTTTATAGAAAAATAATGTTGAGGCAATTAAGACCCCAGGTCTTCTACAGCCTTTATTTGTTTCAAGTCAACGTTGGGAGGAGATTTCAATGGATTTTATGATAGGTTCACCTAAGTCTAAAGGAAAGAGCGTTATCATGGTGGTAGTTGGTAGACTTACCTAGCATGCACACTTTTGTGCATTATCTCATCCACTTGAAGCAAGTACAGTTGCTACTACATTTATGGAAACAATTGAAAAGCTACATCGAAACCCAAAGATTATTGTAAGCGACAGAGACACCATGTTTACTATAAATTTTTCGACATAATTATTTTCCTCTTTGGGTACTCAACTAGCTCATAGCTCATCTTATCATCCTCAATGTGATGGTAAAACAAATATAGTGAAAAAATGTTTGGAAGGTTATATTCATAGCTTTGTATATGATAAACAAGCACAATGGGTCAAGTGGCTACCTCTGGCTGAATGGTGGTATAACACTTCCTTCCATACTGTAGCAAAAATGACCCCATTTATGGCACTTTATGGATATCATCAACCATCGATTGCATCATATTTAAGAGAAAATTCTAAGGTGCAAGCAATAGAAGATCGCATCGAGCATCAAAAAAAAGTTCTCCAACTATTAAAGGATAGCCTAAATTTGGCACAAAATCGAATGAAACAATAGGCAAGTCAACATCGCAGTGAGAGAAGTTTTGATGTAGGAGACTGGGTATTTTTACGGCTACAACCATACAAAAAATGCCCCTCAAGAAAGCTGAGAAGGAGAATAAATCATAGCCAAAGTACTATCTTCCTTACAAGGTGTTGTAAAATATTGGTAGTATGGTATACAAATTGGAGTTTCCTGCTTCGTCGCGAGTGCATCCAGTTTTCCATGTTTCATGCTTAAAGAAGGTTATAGCTGAAAATTTTCATGTTCAAAAAATATTGCCAAAGCTTGATGATGAAGGAAAAATCATATTAGAACCTGAAGTAGTCATAGAAACATGAACTTGATAGCTACGAAATCGATCAGTTTCACAGTATCTCATTAAGTGGAAGAACTTACCAACTAAAGATTCTACATGGGAGGATGATAATTTTAGACAGAAGAACCAAATGCTACTCAAGCATTGAGGACAACAATTTTTTGAAGAAAAGGGGAATGTTAGGTTCCTATATTACTTGTGTAGTCCATTATTTTTGTTAGTGTAGCCCCATTATTGTTATTGTTGTACTCATGTAACCCTAATATTGTTATTATTGTGCCGTTACATTATTATTGTTAGGTCAGCTAGGATTATATTGTGACCCCATGGACTCATATATATAGAAGGAGGTTTTGTCATTCGTATCATCCAAGAATTATTCATTTACGTTATGTAAAGGAGGTTTCCCCCTCGAAGAGGCATATTTCTAAGGTGTTCATCTCTCTTTTCTTCTATTTTTGGAGTTGGTTTCATAGCAACACCTTTTGCATGCAAAAATCCGCAAGTATGAGTTTTACAAGCCACATATTAAGTATTTGGGACATGTTATTTCAAAGGAGGGGTTGGTGGTAGACCTAGAAAAAGGACAAGCAATTTTAAATTAGCTCGCACCCATGGATGTATCAACAATGCATTCATTCATGGGTATTGGTGGATATTATTGAATATTTGTGGAGGGATTTTCTACATTATCTTATCCCATTACCTCTTTGCAGAAAAATAATGTGAAGCTTGAGTGGACAACCAAATTTCAAGAAATATTTTAGAAGTTGAAACAAAAATTGGATACTGTTATGATCCTAAAAATTATTTATCCAAAAAAGTACTTTACTGTGTGCACAGATGCTTCCATAGAAGGACTAGGATGAGTATTACTGCAAGACAATGTAGTAATAGCCTATGAGTCTAGAAAGAAAAAAAACAAAGAGAATAATTATGCAGTTTATGACTTACAATTAGTTGTTTTCATACATGCATTAAAAATTTGGTGACATTATCTGTTAGGTAAGAAATTTTTGTTAATTACTCACCATATTAGTTTTAAATATTTCTTTAGTCAGCCAAATTTGAATGCAAGACAAGCAAGATGGTTAGCTTTCCTTAGCGAGTTTGATATGGAAATAAAAAATATTAAAGGAAAAGAAAACCAAATTGTTGATATCTTAACTAGATACCGCCATCAAATTGTGTCTTACACAAGTAGCAATGTAATTTAAAAAAAAAAAATTGGTTCAAGAAGTTCTGTCACAAGACAGTTGGTATTTGGAATTGCAGGAAAAAATACAGCAATCATGAATCCCAAGATACACCATGAATCCGAAAGGATTAATAATTTATAAAAAAGGTTGTATATTCTCAACATACCTACCTTGAAAAATATGATTATGAATTAATACATAAGAGACCTTATTTAGGTCATCTCGGTCACCAGAATATGGTGACAACATTGCAGTTTGTTTTTTGGCCCATAATGAAGAAAGAAACAAGTGATTGCCTGGCAAGATATTTAGACTACCAACCAGTCAAGGTAGAGCATCGACACCCCTTAGTGTTTCCAAATCCCTTCCGATTCCCTAATGGAAGTGGGAAGTGATTTCATTGGATTTCATGAGAATACTACCTCGGATTAAGTATCATCATGACTCCATTATGGTAGTGGTGGACACGCTAACAAATGTTTCACATTTTATTGCTATGAAATCTACCTCTGGGGCAGACCAGGTAGCCAATGTGGTTATGAAGGTAATTTTTAAACTTCATGATATACCAAATATGATCATCTATGATAGGTATGCAAATTTCACATCAACCTTATGGAAGACACTGTTTGGGGGGATGGGAAAAAAATTGAACTTTAGAACATCTTATCATCTTGAGACCAACGAGAAGACTGAAAGAACAAACCAAATACTAGAGTACATGTTTCACATGTATTTAATGGAAAGACCCACTAAGTGGGACGATTATTTGGATTTATAGAATTTTCATACAAAAACAACTATCAAACCTCTATTAATATGAGTTCGCTCAACGCCTTATGTGACAGAAAAAATTTCACTCCACTTAGTTGGAGTCAACCAAAGGAAAAAATTGTACTTGGATTGAAGGAATTACATGAAATGGAACAAATAGTATGACACATTCAACAAAACATCAAGGCTGCTAAAGACCCCCAGAATATTTACGCAGATATAAAAAGAATACAAAAATAGCTTAATATTGGGGATCATGTGTAGTTGAGGATAAAAACTCATAAGAACACCCTTCACACTAGTGGTTTTGTTTAGTTAGCACCCCGATACCGCAGGCCATTTTGGGTTTTGGAATGAGTGGGCCTAGTAGCATAAAAATTGGCTCTACGTAGTCATGTGAGAATATATAATTTTTTTCATGTTTCATTGTTGAAAAAATATGTTCTTGATCCATCTCACGTGGTTGATTGGAATTTGATACAAGTGGACACATAATTGTAATTTCTTCCAGAATCACTTCCTATACTAAGACGGGAAGAAACTATGCTCCAAAATGGAACAATCGTTCGGGTGAAAGTGCAGTGGAAACACTTTACACCTAAAGACGCTACATGGGAGCGAGAAGAGAGCATGAGAGAAGCTTTCCTAACACTGGTCAAAGAATAAATAGTTATATGCTAACACCTAGGATGGCGTCTTTGTGTTAGGGGGGACTATGTAATACCCCTGATTTACAATTATTATGTTTTAGCTATATAAGACAAATAATATGTGGACCTATGGAACAATTATGTTGTTGGAGAAATTATTAAATTTTAATTAATAATTATTGATGAAAATTGTGTCAAATTTGTAAAGAAAAACTGTAGAGAGATCTGGAAATTATTATCCATGAGGATAGGATATAATTTCATACTTTCCCAAATCTTCCAAAAAAATCCTTCGGAGAAAAATAAAAATGAAAAAGAAATAGACAGAAGAAAATATGTAAGCAATCCTTAGTAAAGAAGAAAGTTACAAGGAAGAGGTAAGAAAAAACAGTGCTGAGGAAAAGTGAGTTTGAAAACAAAATTTTGTGGAAAAAAGACATTAAAAGCATAGGCTATGGGAAACAACAGCCCAGAATAACGGTACGTGTTTATGGAAACTTATTGGGGAAAGTTGGATTAAAAATGCCTTCACTATTTTCATAAGAGGTTGTCAACACTAGGGAAATGTAGATCTCTACTCGGGGGATATCTCTGAGGAGAAGCTCGTGGTTGGGAGGAAAATCATCTTTACAAGTTGGTATGTAGCATGTAGAAAAAATTTACATTCAATTTCTTGTGTTATAATAATGATTCAATGCATTAGCCTGCCTAAGTTTTAATATATAAAAGTTTCCTTGTAATAAGTGATTAACTTTATACTAAACAAGGGTTATATTAAGTGATTAAGGGATAATAATTGATGTTTCTAGCAAAAGACTTTGACCATTGGTCATTAATTTATATAATCATTACGGTCACACTTCCTTAAGGATAAAAATTAAGTTAGGTATACCAAACCATGTTGGTGTTAGAAAATGTTAAAACAAATATGTTGTTGGAATGAATAAAATAAGTTTGAAAGTTATAGATTGAACTAAGAAAAATCTAGCATTGCAAAATTAATATTATTTCAATTCTCTTGAAAGAATAAATGAAATTGAGAATGCTACCCATAATCTACTATGAGAATTGCAAAGTGAACTCTGATTTAATTCTTAAGCAAAGTGTGTCTAGTTAATATGGAACATAAAGAAGTAAATTCATAATAAAGTATAGAAATAAGTTTCTCGTTTAATTTAAGAATAAAATAAGAGATGAATTTATCATTTAATAGAAAACTAAACCACTATATTCCCATTATCTAAGAGAATTTTGAATCATTCGAATTTAGTAAAGACAACAAACAATATCAAAGAGGAGTGAATCACATATCCTCTGGAGGCATTCAAGATGAATAAAAACTAAAAATTTCATATGATGAGAGTCTAACTGAAAATGCATATGCATCGCCCATAGAAAATGGTGAGGAAATGAAATTTAGATCTAGAGTACATAACAAACTGTCCAGATAAAACCAAAAAAATAACATTTTACTTAATTTTAAACATTCATCTGTGTACGCCTGGTACAATTTTTTTTTAAACTCAGAGGCCATTTATGGAACTAAAGCTAGAATAGAGAAGGTACAATAGCATTCTCCTAATCTAATTAAATCCCAAATCCTTGCCAAAAGGAGAGTCGTGGAAGAAACAATGTACTACCAACCTGAGAAAGGACATAGTTGGTAAGTATGGGAAATGATGGAACAACAAAAAAAAATGAAGATTCGGAACCTTAACATCATACCTACAAGGATCGAAGCATGAAATTAGAGAAGAGCAAAAAAATAAAGGACAAAGAAACATAATATAGAAAAATAATGTTGCGTAAGGATAGAGAGATGCCTTACCCGAATAACGCGGTCACAACATGGATTGAATCCACCTGTGCATAAAAGAGAAATAACATTATAAGAGAATGAATACTCTAACATATTTAAGAAGTAATTAAATGAATGGAAAATCTATCCACCTGTGCATAAAAGAGAAATAACATTATAAGAGAATGAATACTCTAACATATTTAAGAAGTAATTAAATGAATGGAAAACCTAGAAATTTCACAAGGTGGAGGAGTTACCCATGAAAGGAAGAATGTGAGGATAGTTGTCATTCTCATCACCGTAAAATTATTTTTCTGGGCAGAAGGTTCAAACTGGACGACAACAACCCAACAGTATAAAATCAGAAAATAAATCGAAATGTATATGCATATGAGGAAATGCATAAATTTTAAATCAAGGTACAATAATATACAAGTATAAAATTAACAAAGATAGTCACTGGATGTACAAAACCTTGAATTAAAAACCCGAGATTTTCTTTGCTCGTTATCATGAACAGTAGGAGGATAAAAACCCCAGATTTCTATTACGGATGTTCATGGAACAATAAGAGGCAAAGAACCCCAATTTCAAATACTATGGGTCATTCTCTTTCCCAAATAGAAAGAAGAATTGATTAGATGTCGCTGCCTATTGGTAAATAAAATATACATCTTGAACTGATAGCAATAGCGAAAAGGTAGTTGGACATAGTTTAACCAGTTGGAGGCACCATTCCAAATGGAAAATGACTTGGTCTAAGGTCTACACCGAGTGGTCCCCCTTATAATGTTGAGGCAGAGAAGTTCAAGCGATCAAAATTTTTGGCTCTAGAAGGAGGGTCTGAGCTAGTTGATTCATGTAAAGTCTTGTTTTAACATTTTTAACTAGTCATGGCTCCTATTTGCATTCGTACATTAGGTCATGCTTTTAGCTCACGCAAACCTACTAGACGTATACCCAAGAGACAAATTGAATCCATTTCTAAACTGAAATATGATGGTGAGAATTTCGTTTATGCTTTATATCATGTTGATCAGTTTTTACATAAAATCAAATGTTTTAACATCACTAAATATAATTAAATTTGAAGGTTATTCACTCTCAAATTTCAAGGAAGGATTCAAGAATGATACGAAATGCTACCAACCAAGTGTATTCACTCTTGGAATCAATTCAGGCATGTATTCTTTTTTTCTCATCAAAATTATAATTATGAGAAGTTATGCTTAGAATCTGATAACTTTACAATGTTTGATGATGAAACTGTTATGAATTTTTCAATATATTTATGTTATTATGCTACAGATTTTGTCATGACGATTTACACCCTAAGCAAGTTTTAGCGGATAAATTTACCTCTCTTTCAAGAACATAATATAAGAACTTATAATGAACATAGAGAGGAATGATCATTAGTAAATCTTGATTGTACAATTGACCATATTGAACTTTTAAATGAAAATTATAATCATTCTTAACCATCAACATCAGGAGAGAATCCTACATCTGATATTGTTTCTATGGTACCACCAAATGTCTATGATAATGAGTCACGTTCAATATAATTAAATTATACATAATAGAAAGATTTAATGAATAATCATAAAAATAATTTTTCTTTTGAAAATGGGCTACATTCATTAAACCAGGGAGTAAAAAATGATGATCTTAAATAAAATCATATTAACTTAATTTTTGGTTATAATTATTTACAACCTAATCATTCTATGTGTCAACCTGTTGGAATATTTTCTACTTCAATTATTGAGAATGAATTACATCATGAAATTCAAAGGGTATCCTTAAATTATAAATTACTTATTGATTTCATCTCACACACCTCCACTCATCGTTTTGACATTATTCAAGATTTGTGTAAATCATTGGAAAAGAATGTGATCTTTAAAAATCATGAGTATGGATCATCTCATTCATTTTCTAATCACAAACCCTACTTCCTTCCCTTTTAATTTTTATCACCGACTCTCATTATGAGTTTTCAATATCAAGCATGAAAAAATGTTATCCAATACTTATTATGTTAAATGCTTGTTGCAATCATCTGACAACCCTATTACTTTTGGAGTTAATCATGGGTTGATCAATTTCTTTGATTCTGATGTACATATAATAGATTCCTTCATATATCTTCCTTATTTTTCTTTTCATTATGATGACCAATCTCTCGCTAAGGAAAAATATAGTTCTTATACAATCTTAGAAACAATTGATGTTAATACATACCATCTCGTACAATTGTTAAAAACAACACCTTGGTGGATCCTTAAAGGCAATATCTTTAAGCCTTTAGATTGTACATATTTCGATAGGTTTTATTTTCAATTAGAAAATTCTTTTAGTATAAAATTTCCTTATTTTAAATTTCTTCTATCTTCATTCTTAGGACTTGACATGCATAACGATTATAGGATTTTTGTACATAGTTCAATAATTTATATTTCTATTTTGGTAACATAAG